>CM035416.1:99043037-99223037 GCA_020310875.1 Ceratopteris richardii
GCAATGAGATTCATGCCAATGGAGTTGTATACAAATGTTCATTAACACATACATTCATATTGTCCATCTCTGAGTTCTCTGTTAGTCTACTAAAAAGTCTGTGAACTTGTCAAGGGCATATCTCAGTCAATTCCTCACCAAATTCAAGGATTCAAAGCTTGTTGGATTCAGCTTGAAGTAATCTACATGATTTTAAAGTTTGAAGACATTCTATTCAGCCATTTTGGAGAAATCGGCGTCGAGGTGATCTCTGGTCATTTGCTACTATAGTCCTAAAAAGGAGGGGGTATAGCTTAACTTGCTAAATTGATTTCTCTTAGCATAGTTTATCATTTTACATCAGTATACTTGGAATAGGTAGCTTACTAAGCTAATTAGATACCCCTAAAATGAATTTTTCCAAATCCTACTATGCTGGTCATACTGAGCAAAATATCCAGCAGGTGTCAAGACATAAATAGAAGGTTTTCTTGAGTTTGTAACTTCCAAAGTTATCTGTTTTGATTCAATCATTGCACACATCATTTCCAAAGGACATAGGACATTTTATGGTGTCATTGGAAAGCTAAGGAGGTCTAGTTTTCAACTCTGAAGCAAAAGAGGGCTGGTACAAAGCAGGTTTAGCAGAACCTACTCAGTCTCTTGAAGTATCCATCCATCTTTCCCAACAGTGGTATCAAAGCAAGTTAAGGTAAAATGGGAGATGGTTTTCCTTCATTTATCAACAAATTGGACAAGAAAAACTATCAAGCATGGTCTCTAAGGATGAAGACCTACTTACAGGGAAGGAGTCTCTATGGTTACATCTCAGGAGATGAGGAATTGTCCTCATTCAAAGCAAGAGGATTACCAACCAAGGAAGAATATGAAAACCTCAACACATGGTGTGCTAAGGATGCATTGGCAAGGTCTTATTTACTCAACTCTATATCTGATTTTCTTTTGCCACATATTAGAAATTGTAAGACATCCCAAGGGACTTGGGAAACCTTGTCATCATATTTTTCTCCAACACAAGGGCTAGGAAAAATCAGTTGTGGATTGAATTCACAACACTAAGGAAGCAACCTAAGCAAGCTGTTTCAGAATTTGTGACCAAGATTAAAGATGTAGCAGATCAGTTAGCAAGCATAGGAGAAGAGATTGAAGAAGAACAGATTGTAAGGCAAGTGATCAATGGGATCAAGGCTGATGACAAATGGGAAAGCTTCACCACTGCCATGGATCTCTACATGGACATGCACACTCCTGATCTTACAACTCTCATGGGACAATTGTTTACTCATGAAGCAAAGCTCAACAAAGATGGAGACACATCCAAAGGTAATAACTCTTCTGCCCTATACACTGATAAGAAGTCTAAAGATAAAGGCAAAAGCAAGAAGGTGGAAGATGAAGGCTCTACTTCTCAAGCCAACTATGCAGGGAGAGGTAGATCTTCAAGAGGAAGGGGCAGAGGAGGTAAGCAAGGTAGGGGGAGATCTTATAACTCCTCACCATGCAACATTTGTGGTTTATCAAATCATACTACAGATGAGTGTTTCAGGAATTACAAGAATCGGAGAGGAAGAGGATACCAAAGAGGTGGCTACTCACAGTCAAGAGGTAGATTCAACCATCACCAAGGCTACAACAATAATTACAACAACAACTACAACAATAATTACAATGGCAACTACCAAGGAGGATTCAAATCCAGGAAGGATTACAACAACTACACAGAGGAGCAAGATGACTCTCTTCTGATCATGAACATGACTTCAAAGTCAGGTACAAATGATGAACACCTATTCTACATTGACTCAGGATGTTCAAATCATGTGGCTGGCAATGTAGCATTACTCTCTGATCTTGAGGAACCAAAGGGTAAGCATCAAGTCCAAACAGGTGATGACACAAAGCATCCTGTAGTTAAAGTTGGGAATGTTAAGACTTGTGATGGAAATCAGAATTTGTTGAGCAGGGTACTCTATGTACCAACCATTACCAAAAATTTGATGAGTGTTGGTCAGATTGTGGAGAAAGGTTGCACGTTAGATTCAACCAATATGGAGTATATGTGGAGGATCCAAGACATGGGTTCAAGAGGATTGCTAAAGGAGAAAAATCAGGTAGACTTTTTACTTTTGAGTTGGAAGATACACAGAATATTGCACTATACAGTTATAAAGATCAAACACTTTCAAAGCTTGAGATTTGGCACAAAAGGTTAGGGCACATAGGAGAAAGAACCTTGAAACAAATGTGCAGGGACCAATGTGTGCTTGGGATACCTAATGTATCCAAGCAACATATGATTTATAAGTCTGGTGCTTGTCAATTTGGAAAGTCTCACAGGTTACCCTTCTCAAAGAAAGGATACATGCATGAAGACTACCTAGAGCTTGTACACACAGATGTATGGGGACCAAGCAAAGACCCCTCAGTCTCAGGATCAAGGTACTATGTGTCTTTCATTGATGATTATAGCAGATGGACTGTATTATACTTCATGAAGCACAAGGATGAGGTATTTAATTGCTTTAAAAGATATCTTGCATTAGTTGAAAATCAGACAGGAAGGAATTTGAAGAGGCTAAGGTCAGATGGAGGAGGTGAGTACTTCTCCAATGAATTTGAAGACTTCTTGCAGGACAGAGGCATCAAAAGAGAGATAACCACAAGGTATTCTCTTGAACAGAATGGGGTAGCTGAGAGAAGAAATAGATTAATTGTTGAGACAGCTAGATCCATGCTTAATGAGAAAAAGTTAGCTTACTATCTATGGGTAGAGAGTGTTTCTACTGCCACTTACCTCATAAACAGGTTACCATCTAAGTCTCTTGATGCCATGACACCCTATGAAGCATGGCATGGTAAGAGACCTTCACTTGACAATTGCAAAATATTTGGATGTGTAGCATATGTACACATTCCTTCTCAGATAAGAGGTAAGCTGGACCCAAAGGCTGAAAAATGCATCTTTATTGGGTATGATTTAAATCAAAAAGGTTACAGGTTTTATAATCCTACCAATAAGGGATTTATGGTAAGCAGAGATGTTGTCTTTGATGAAAATGATTCTTGGTATGAGAATGAATGCAGGAAGGTCAAATTACCCTATGATTTGGAAGAGGAATTTCCAAGTCTTACAAAGGAGGAACCTACTCAGAATGAAGCCTCAAGTTCAGATGATGAAGACACTATCAATCTTGAAGAATTCAAAGCATGGAAGTCCAAAGGCAAAATGAAGATGAAGAAGCTTGAAGACATACATGAATCCTCAACTCAACCATTTAGAAGATCACAAAGAGAAAGCAAGAAACCTATCAGATATGGGTATTATACATCTCTTGTTACTAAACATTCTGTTTATCTTGCCAAAGTTTTGTCAAATGAAGAATCAGCATCATATGAAGAAGCAATAACCGAATCAGAATGGAAAGAAGCTATGGATGAGGAGATTGATGCACTTAAAGAAAGTGACACATGGGAGTTAGTATCTAAGAAGGACTCAATGAAGGTAATAGGATGTAGATGGATCTATAAGCTTAAAAGAAATTCTGATGGCACAATCAATAGGTACAAAGCCAGATTGGTAGCCAAGGGTTTTGCACAAACCCAAGGCATTGACTATGAGGAGACATTCTCACCTGTGGCCAAGATGCCAACCATCAGAGTGTTGGTAAGTGTGGCTACATCAAAAAATTGGAATATGTACCAATTGGATGTCAAGAATGCTTTCTTGAATGGATGGATTTCAGAGGAGGTATATATGTCACAACCTCCTGGCTATGAGGACCCTAAGAAGGTAACATATGTTTGCAAATTAAAAAATGCTTTATATGGATTGAAGCAGGCACCTAGGGCATGGAATTACAGGTTAACTACATACCTCCAAGACCAAGGATTTGTCATGAACAAGGCAGATACTTCTCTGTTCATTAAGAGAAGTAATTCAGAGGTAATATACTTTTGTGTTTATGTTGATGAAATCATCATTACAGGTAATGATGTCAATGGAATCAGATATATCAAAAGTCAAATGATGAAGGAGTTCAAGATCAATGATCTTGGTCTATTGAAATATTTTTTGGGACTTGAATTAGTCTACACTAATCAAGGATATATATCACTCAGAAAAAATATGTACAAGATATGTTGAAGAAGTTTCACTTGCAGGATGCTAAAGTAGCAAGCACTCCAATGGAGGCAAACCTAAAGCTAAGTGCCCATGAAGGTGATGAAGTCAAGGACATTACAAGTTATCAAAGCATGGTGGGTAGCTTGAACTATGCTACCTTAACAAGGATAGATATTGCATATGGAGTTAGTGTGCTAAGTCAATTTATGCACAAGCCAAGGATACCTCACTTAGAGGCTGCCAAGAGAATCTTGAAGTATCTCAAGGGTACACAGAACCATGGTTTGTATTTCCCTTACACTTCAGATATTGATATCAAAATTTATTCAGATGCAGATTGGGCAGGATGCAAGGATGATAGGAGGAGCACTTCTGGATATATCTCTTTTGCAGGTGACAAACCAATTTCATGGTCTTCAAAGAAGCAACCTACTGTTGCTTTGTCTTCCACAGAGGCAGAGTATAGAGGACTTGCTAATGCCACACAAGAAGCAATTTGGATTAAGCTTTTGTATACAGAACTGGGTTTATTTACTAGGTCTCCAATAATCTTTGGAGATAATACAAGTTCTCTTCACCTTGCAGCTAATCCTATTTACCATGCTAGGACCAAACACATAGAGGTCCATTACCATTATGTGAGAGAGAAATTGATAAGCAAGGACATTCAACTTACCTATGTATCAACCAACATGCAATGTGCAGATTTGTTAACTAAAGCTTTGGATGGAACCAAACTTTGCAGGTTCAAATCCATGATTGGATTGCAGGATATACTTGAACATTAAAGATGAAGACTTAAGCCAAAATGTTTGGCTTGAGGGGGAGCTGTTGGTGTAAATTACAAGCCTACACATTTGGCTCAAAGGATGCATTGAAGTCTATACATACATGAAGAAGCATAGAAACATATGCTAGGTTAATTACCACTTTACCTCATTGTAAAAGTCAAATTGACTTGGAATCTCTTCTAATCACCTACCAAAAGGATTCGTGGAAAAATTAGTTGTATGATTGAAAGAATATCTCCTAGCATTTAGGAGCTTGATCATAGGGAGCCAAAAATTGGAATTTGAATTCAAACTTTTACTCATTCCTTATAAAAAATGGACATGAAAAGTCGCGGGTAAGAGAGAGCACTCCCCAGCCTTGCATTACTGATTTCTGAGTGTGTGTGAGGTCTACACTCTAGCCCACACCTCTCTACACCATTTGGCAATGAGATTCATGCCAATGGAGTTGTATACAAATGTTCATTAATACATACATTCATATTGTCCAACTCTGAGTTCTTTGTTAGTCTACTCAAAAGTCTGTCAACTTGTCAAATTCCTCACCAAATTCAGTCATTCAAAGCTTGTTGGATTTAGCCTGAAGTAAGCTACATGCTATCGAAGTTTGAAGACATTCTATTCAGCAATTTTGGAGAAATCTATCGAGGTGATCTCTGGTCATTTGCTGCTACAGTCCTAAAAAGTCGAGGATATAGCTTAACTTGCTAAATTGATTTCTCTTAGCATAGTTTATCATTTTAAATCATTCCACTTAGAATAGGTAGCTTACTAAGCTAATTAGATACCCCTAAAAGGAATTTTTCCAATTCCTACTGTGGTGGTCATACTGAGCAAAATATCCAGCAGGTATCAAGACATAAATAAAAGGATTTCTTGAGTTTGTAACTTCCAAAGTTATCTGTTTTGATTCAATCATTGCACACATATTTCCAAAGGACATAGGACATTTTATGGTGTCATTGTAAAGCTAAGGAGGTCTAGTTTTCAACTCTGAAGCAAAAGAGGGCTGGTACAAAGCAGGTTTAGCAGTACCTACTCAGTCTCTTGGAGTATCCATCCATCTTTCCCAACATGTATATGTATATGTATATGTATATGTATATGTATATGTATATGTATATGTATATGTATATGTATATGTATATGTATATGTATATGTATATGTATATGTATATGTATATGTATATGTATATGTATATGTATATGTATATGTATATGTATATGTATATGTATATGTATATGTATATGTATATGTATATGTATATGTATATGTATATGTATATGTATATGTATATGTATATGCATATGTATATGTATATGTATATGCATATGTATATGTATATGTATATGTATATGTATATGTATATGTATATGTATATGTATATGTATATGTATATGTATATGTATATGTATATGTATATGTATATGTATATGTATATGTATATGTATATGTATATGTATATGTATATGTATATGTATATGTATATGTATATGTATATGTATATGTATATGTATATGTATATGTACATATATGTATATGTATATGTATATGTATATGTATATGTATATGTATATGTATATGTATATGTATATGTATATGTATATGTATATGTATATGTATATGTATATGTATATGTATATGTATATGTATATGTATATGTATATGTATATGTATATGTATATGTATATGTATATGTATATGTATATGTATATGTATATGTATATGTATATGTATATGTATGTTCACTTGCAACCACAAGTTTGTAAACGATTATGTACCTCTTTAAGTGAGGCTTCCCTTTTCGATGATCTTCATCAGTTCATGATATGCACCAAAGTTATTCTACCTTCAACTCCGTTCTCCTTCAACACATTCATAATTGTCTAGGTAATCTTTGCATCATCAATTGCCCTTCTACCAATGTCTTCCTCTGCCGAGGATTTTTACACAAGTTGGCAAGAGCTCACAATATTCCAACAATTGGCAACTTTGCTTCTTTAATGATTAAAGCATTTGTTGACTTTTTCGTGTCACATAATTTTTCCTTTCATGTCTTGCGTGTTCTTTTGTCTTTATTTTCTTTTACTTTTTCTTTACTTTATTCATTAATTATTTGTTACTTTGGCATTCAGCTTTATGGTTTCATATTAAAAATTTTAAGTTTCATATGGTAGACAGATATATATGGTAATGCATACACTTAGGTTCATGTATACACATGCACACACTTGAGTACATCATAAACTTGAGCACACGTTAGCACACATAGCATATGTATAGGTTTAAATACATATGTGTGTTCATTTTAGCTCAGATATGAATATCCATCCATAGATACACACAAATGAATTTCACATCCTTGTCCTTATGCCAAAACATGCACACAAGCACATATGTTCATACATTGATCACATACTTTAGTTTTAACATTAATTTCATGTATAACTTGTTTTGTATGCAAGTATGATTTCTAATTAAAAAAAGTTCATCAATTGTTCTCAACCAAGTACTTTTCAGTCTCATAAGAATATCAAAAAATTGATTTGTATGATCATATTGTCTAACTATTTAATTCTCAAAGTGCACTCTTTAATGGTTTTACTTCAAAAGAAATGCAATAACTAAGATATGTAAATCTCTACAAAATTTGCCCCTACTAAACCTACACATCTTCCTTGGTAGGCCAATCCTCAAATCAAGCGTAAAAGAAGCATCAAAATTTCTTTGGAATCAAAATCTTGAATATAAAACTTTTGCCAATTCATGCGCAATGTATGTTAATGAATTATGTTTTTGTATGACATATGACAATTTTGAATCAAATTAAAATTATTAACCTTTTTGTTCAACAAATTCTTGGAATAAGTTTCAAAATTCAATCATAAACTCGGTTTAAGCTTTCAAAAAACAATCATCCTCATCTACTCTTTCAAAGTCAATCATCATCTCATATAAATATACTAAATCAAAGTTCAAAAAATACTACTAATTCCACTCATGCATAATCTACCTCGTTTTGTCCAATGTGAATATGACTGAAAGTGATTACGAGACCACAATAAATTTCTTTATTTTATTTCTTCAATAAGCTTCATGGATATTCTTCATATGTCTTCACTTTATCAGCAATCATTAATGTACTGCTTCATAATTTTTTAACTTCTACTTTTTTGGGATGGAAAAAAGTATAAACTTTCGTTTTTCATTTTTTATAAGATTCACAAATTTTTTGTTTATAGAGGAAAGGCTTTACCCATATTCAGAGTAGAAGATCTAGAGGAACGCATAGGCAGGAACTAGGATCTTAATAGGACATGATTATCATGCACAAACATATTCCTATTTATACAAAATAAATCAATCTTACTTGAGTTTCAAATTGAAATTGCCCTATCATTCTTAGACCTTATTTATAAATATTTTAAATCGAATTAATAAGCAATCACATTCCTACTTAAGTCAAATAGTTTTCACTTGTGAATTTGAGATCATCATTAGCCGAGTTTTGAAAAAATTTTTACTATTAAATATAAATGCAAAATATGCAATTTAATGAGGAAGAATTGTTGAGAGATCCATGCTCCACCCTTTTGTCCCAACTCACTTTCATTCTCATGTAAGCACATATATCCCACATGCAAGGGAATTCTCCCAGACTCCATATAAGCAAGGCCTCCCTTAAGCTCATTCCACTCTCATTGCCAAGAGTGGGGTTCCTCTCCTCATGGAGTCACCATGCTCATAGAGCACCTCATGTAAGTCATTTCCATTTCTACTTTAATTCATTTATCATGTTTTGTTATCTTTTGTTCCTTCCTCCTTATCTTGTTTGATGTGTGCATGTGAGGAGAGTAGGAGTAGTCCTTTTTCATTTCAACATGGTATCAGAGCATAGGTTCATTTTCTTTGAGTTCATGTTTTCATCATGATCCTCATCATTAGTTTAGATCCATTCTATTTTTAATCCCTCCCTCCCACCCTTGCATGTCGTTCTAATAAAGTGATTCTACGCATTGTTCCAGTTCATCATTTAACATGAATAATCTCACTATTTTCTTATCATAATTATGTTTGTTTCATCGTTATCTTTAATAAAGATGTTGTAAGCATCATAGTTCCTCATCTTCAATTTTTGAGTTTTGTTCATCAAAAGTGCTTATACACAAGGTCAATGGAAAAACCCAGCACAGTATTAGCCAAACAGAGTATTATATCTCTGTGAGTATCTCAGAGCAAACAATTGCGTGCATAAGAGATTCTCATATTGAACACTGTGGATGATTCTCAAGAGCTCTGAAGCTTTCATCTGGGGGTCTCCTGTTGCAAACGCTCCAGTAGTTCTTTGCCTCTGATATCTTCAACTGCAAAAGATGGAGTCTAAACTATGGTGCAACCGAAAGAGAAAAGGAGTAGAGAGATATAAAGTGCACATACTCTTTCTTTATTGTGCTGGTACTGTTCATTGCGTTGTTGCTGCCCGTTGAAATCCAACAAAAAAAAAACTCTGATCAAGTAATGATTGTGCGAATATGCGCACATGGGCATCTCAGGACTTCTCGGTGAAGAGTTCACAAAGGAAGCTTATGCAGATAGTATTTAGTATTCAGATTCGAGCTGCGATGATTGAAGCAAAGGAGAGAATTTCTTGTGCAAAGCCATTGAAAAGCTGGATTAAGCTATGGTTACCGAGGTCGCTGCCCTGCTCTTGCTGCAGCAGATGCTGCTCCAGCAAAGAAGATAAGCGTTGAAGCTATTGGAACTTTTCTGCAACCGATGATGAACCTATCTCAAAACGTTTGGCGCTGGCGGGAGAGATAGCACGAGCCATGGAGAGACTATTGGCTGCAGTGACTACAAATCGAAAGCTTGCACCCCCTCTCAGATAGAGAGAGAAGCACAGAGGCAAAAAGTGTCAACCAGATTCAGTCATGGCGTAGTTACTGAATCATGCTTCAAGTGCACATGGCGGGCATCAAAGATTTGCACTGTTCTGTGTTCTACGACTGTGCGCACAGACAGAGGACAAGGTGCACTACTGTGGCTAGGAGATTCATGCATTTTGCAACACACTCGTTTTTTGAGTGCACATCTACATAAGCTATGATGTCATATTTTTTGGTATCCTCTGGTGTGAGCCTGTAGATTGTGCCACGCACATGATAGAGAATGTCCACTGTCATTGTGTGCCAATATTGAAACAGGGGGAGATAATTTGTTCATCGATTATGTATCACAACAGCACCAACAAATTGGTTAATTGTGCTCACCTTATCACGTTGAGTCCAATAGCGCTAATCTTGCAAGTTTTACAAGATGGATGACATGATCAATGATGTCGCGTTCGATCAACCTCTGATTCATTTGTTTTCCACAAAACATCCATGCACATATTTGACATAACTATTACTACTCATATTTTCCACTCTCAATTTGTATCAACGAGAGTTGAGGATTCACCTTCATGCCATATGCATCATTAAGAATTCATGTTTTTCCATATACATATGATTCTTCATGCATCAAAGGAAACCTCCTAGTATATTAGCACTAAGTCTTTCTCTCCATTTCAGGTGCACATCAAAGGCAGCCAAATACTTTATTAAGTAAGCTTCTCCATTCAAACCCCTACCTCATTCTTGACTATGGAGCAAAAGAATGAGTCTACCTTCAATGGCCAACATTTCCACACTTGGCAAGTCAAAATGCAATACAAGCTCATGAAGAAAGGCCTATGGCGCATTGCTAGTGGCAAGGAGAAGAAACCCGCTACGAGAGAAGGTGAAGCTTCTTGGCAAACCAAGGACAAGAAAGCACTATCTACCATTGCCCTAGGATTAAGTGATCATTATGTGCATCACATTGATGAGAAGGGCACCGCGTATGATGCTTGGGCAAAACTTGATCATCTTTTTGGATCTAAAGCCAAATCTTCCAAAATCACCCTCCTTATGAACTTATTTGATCTCAAAATGGAGCCCTCTCTGGCCTCCCATCTCAATATCTTCAAGAGTATGTGTACTCAACTTGTTGACATTGACAAAAATCTTGACGAAGATGTACTCATTGCCTTGCTACTACAAAGTCTTCCCCATGATACATATGGCCACATCATCACCACACTTAGGCTTCTTCCACAACCAACCCTTAGCGATGTTGAAGCTGCCCTCCTTGATGAAGAAAAGAATCTTCAACACCATAGCTCCTCTCAAGAGAAAGCTTTGTTCAGCAAGAAGAAACCACCTCATCAAAAGTACAAACCATGTCGCTTCTGCAAAAGAACAAATCATCCTGAACAGAAATGCTACTACAAAACCAAGAAATATGCCAACATTAGTGAAGAAAGAAGTGATGGAGAATTTGATGGGTCACCCAAGGCAACCGTTTGTAAATAATATCTCTTTTAAAATCTCATTTACACCACCTACCCCATGATGTAAACCCTTTATATGTCTAGGGATCCCATATGTCCCTAGATCCCATTAAAATCCACTTGGATCCCATATGTCCAAGTTATGTCTAAGGATCCCATACGTCCTTAGATCCTTAAAAAAAAAACAATGGACTAAGTGATCCCATATGTCACTAGTCCCCCATATTAAAAACAAAAGGGTCATCACATGGAGGGGGGGTGTTGAGAGATCCATGCTCCACCCTTTTGTCCCAACTCACTTTCATTCTCATGTAAGCACATATATCCCACATGCAAGGGAATTCTCCCAGACTCCATATAAGCAAGGCCTCCCTTCACTCCACATAAGCTCATTCCACTCTAGCTCATTGCCAAGAGTGTGCTTCCTCTCCTCATGGAGTCACCATGCTCATAGAGCACCTCATGTAAGTCATTTCCATTTCTACTTTAATTCATTCATCATGTTTTGTTATCTTTTGTTCCTTCCTCCTTAGCTTGTTTGATGTGTGCATGTGAGTAGAGTAGGAGTAGTCCTTTTTCATTTCAACAAGAATTTGAAAGACAAAAAATAAAGAAACATAAATCACATGACCATGTTGGTTCATATTTTTTTTAATACAATTGGATCTATGTGAGTGAATGTGCAAAAGTGATAATTTTTGTTGGTTCATAATTTTTCTACTTGCAAGCTTTCGTGGAGGCACTCATATCAAGTAGGTTAGCCCTCAACACCAAGGAAAACTCACAAAATCTTGTTCAAGCAATTGTTTCTAAGGAAGAAGAGGCTAGAACTTTAAGCCTACAAAAAATATGAATGCATATGAAAAAAATTGAAATCACATCACTTGAGATTCTTCGAGTTGTCGTAGAATGTTTCATGTTGGGTTCAAGTATCATGGAGGTGCTCAGTTGGGTGGATCAATTCAAACTATTGGTGTTCCAAAAGATGGTACATGCAAGGTGCTTCAAGAAATCTCAAGTGATAGATAAAAACTTTGAAAAAATGGATTAGATCAATGGCAAAATAATTCTTCATGCTTGGAAAAAGCTCATTATTGAAAATCAAATGCTCATCCATCAACCTTTCATTAGAATTCATTCATCATTACAAATCATAGAAGCCATATAAAAGTTTCATTTCTTCATAAAACAATCTGAATTGAAATCCTCTTATAGTATCATAAAATTTCAATCTTTGAAATGATTTATATATTTTCTTATTTGAAAATATAAGAAAATTTTATATATTCTCTCGCAAAAGAATATGCTTTGAATGTCATAAGAAATTGAATTTTTTGTGCATTCATGGTAAAAATATATATATATATATATGTATTTTTATATGAAGAGGAGTCGGCATACACAATGATTTGAGCGAAATCATTAATCTACTAAGTAGATTCATAATTCATACTCTATGAAATTTATGTGACCAAAAAAGTGTCATGTTGTAGAGACAAAGCATAAAGTATAATGATTTCTTAAGTTAAAGTATAATGATTTCTTAAGTTTAGTATTGATTTCAACTTAAATCATTATTTCTATGAAATCTAATATATTATCAATGTTTAGATACAGATTCACTTCATGCGTTTTTCATAAAATTATGAACAATAATATAACAACAACAGTACAACAATAATCACATGGTACAATGTTTATATTGCATTTTTCATAAAGTTATGAACATTAATATAAGAACAACAATAATACAATCACATGGTATAATGTTTATATGGTAGCACATCTTCAACAGCAAGTATAGCGCACATAAAGGAAAATTCAGAAGAAATTCGTAGCAATAATGGAATATTTTCTATATTAAGATCGGCAACAGAATAAAAATGTTCATTTGCAAACGCAAGTTTGAAAAGAATTATGTACTTCAACTGAGGCTGCCCTTTTTTATGATCTTCGTGAGTTCTTGATTCTTACACAAGTTTGTCCAATGCCTTCTGCTGTATTTTTCTTAAATTTGATGGGGTTTAGCAAGCATCTACTCTCCCGAGTTTTAATTTTGAAAGAACAATTGTATAAGTGAATAGGCATAGTACCCATGGGACTCACCTCGAGTTTTAACTTTGAAAGAACGGTTGTACAAGTGAATGAGCATAGTACCCATGGGACTCCCTGTATCTCACAAAGCAAGGGGTTAGACAAGATTACAACTGATTTCAATTAGTTTTGACTGGCCAAAGTCATTACATATCCAGCCCGAGGATTGAACTCTACACCCCTGTCTCAAGAAACCAAAGACTGAATCACTAGAACAACGGGACGTGAACATTGCATATTAGTTAGTTTTCACGAACTTTGCTTCTTTAATTATTAAAGCATTCGTTGACTTTTTCATGTCACGTATTTTTGCCTTTCATGTCTTACGTGCTCTTGTGTCTGTATTTTGTTTTACTTTTCCTTTTTACTTTAATAATTAATTATATGTTACTTTTGCATTCAATTTTATGGGTTCATATTGTAAATTTTAAGTTCATATGGGTAGGTGCATACACTTAGGTTCATGTACACATATGCTTACACTTAAGTAGACCACAAATTTGAGCACATGTTAGCACACATAGCACATGTATAGGTATAAATAGATATGTGTGTTCATTTTAGCTCACATATCAATATCCATCTACACATACATACAAATGAATTTTACATCCTTGTCCTTATGTGAACTTGCACACATAAGCACGTATGTTCACACGTAATCACATACTTTAGTTTTAACATTAATTTCATGTCTAACATGTTTTGTATACAAGTACATTTTTTAATCGAAAAGTTCTTCATCAACTCTTCTCAACCAAGTACTTTTCGCTCTCATAAGATATCAAAGGGATGATTTGTATGATCATATCATCTAACTGTTTAATTTCCAAAGTGCACCCTTTAATGGTTTTAGTTCAAAAGTGATGAAGTAACAATGAGATGTAAAACTTTACGACAACACAAATGATTTTGTCTTAGAAAAATCATCGAAATTAGAGACCTAGATTGTTGCTCTTCTCTATGAGCTTTTCTATAGACCTAGATTGGGTCTATAGAAAAGCTCATAAAGAAGAGCAACAATTAACATGGAGAAATCCTACGTGTAGTAATTCAAGACAAATCTATAGAAGATCCATCTTATATTCCATAATGTTTTAATGATGAAGAATTTGAACCTCATGGCTCAATGCAAATCTTAGCCACCATGGACATTTTTGTTAATGAGGACACTTTAACACACCACTATGATGCAAAATGTTATCACTTAACATGTTATTCATATTGAAGGCTCTAGAAGAAATTGAGGAAGGAGAACCACTAGTGGTTCAAGATGATAGTTTTGATGATGAGCATTTAGTCTCCATTCATATAGAATCAGAGTTTAATTCTAAAATGGAGTTCATGAAGAGATTAATCTATTGATTGCATTACAGATCCAATAACTTATACATATCCCCTATTCAAAGTTGATAAACCCCATGAGGAAAATATTATTGCAATAGAAAGGAAGTCAGATGATATCTGCCTCTAAACTTCAAGATATATGAATTATAAAGCAAAAGAGTTGTGGCTATGAGACCTGAACATAAGGGTAAAGTAGTATAATCATATTGCAATCAAGAAATGAAGAAGAATTGGTAATTAGAGTCAAAGACATAGAAGAAAAATGCACTTACATTGGAAGTGTCATATCAACCATACAAGAGACTCAACTGAATGATTTGTTCCAACAATATCTAGACATTTTTGCTTGGTCATATAGAGATCCAACAGATGTTGACCCTCATATATGTGCCCATAGAATCTCTATGTAACTAGATGCAAAGCCCTTGAAACAAAGGCCTTACACTTACGATGATGTATATTTAGCAAAAATTAAAGAGGAAATAGATAAATTCTTAGAAGAAGGATTCATATATGAGATTGAGCACACGAAATGGGTGTTCCCCATAGTTTTTGTGCCCAAGAAAAAGGGCAAGCTAAGAGTTTGCATCAATCTCAAAAAGGTTAAAGTTGTTACCATTAGGGATAGTTATCCACTTTTGATCATTGATCATCTCTTGGAGAGGGTAGTTGGCAAGGAAGTTTACAACTTTTTAGATGATTTTGTAGACTACACTCAAGTTGTGAGTGTGCTTGAAGATCAACATAAGACTACTTTTGCTATTGAATAGGGTATATATGCTTTCAAAGTTATGTTGTTTGGTCTAACAAATGCCCCTATGACTTTTCAAAGATTGATGTATCATGTCTTTAAAGAACTTCTTCAAAAATCTTTAGAAGTATATGTGGATGAGTTATATGCATATTCTCCACTAAGACTTCAGGATATCCCAATGTTTGAAAAGTTGTTTGCTAAATGTAGGCAACATAGAATCTCATTAAATCGAGAAAATTATGTCTTCGTGGTAATACAAGGAAAGATCTTGGAACACATTGTCTCAAACAATGGAATTTCAATAGATGAAGACAAAATTAAGATGATAGTGAATCTATCAAAGCCTAGGAATTTCAAAAGAGTTCACACCCTCATAGGCCATTGTGGATATTATCATTGGTTTATCCACATCCATGCAATCATTACTAGACCACTATATGATTTGATTACAAAATTTAAATGGATCGAGGAGTGCGAAAAATCCTTTGAAGAATTGAAATAGCAATTTTCCACAACTCCAATACTAAAAGTGCTAGACTCGAATAAGATCTTCCATGTACATGTTGATGCATCTAACTATGCTATAGGTTGTATATTGACATAGCTTACCACTCAAGGTAGGTTTGATTTTATTATTCCCTATGCTAGCCGACAACCAACAATGTAGAAAAAAAACTATACCATTATTGAAAGATATACGCATTCAAAAAATTTAGACATTATTTGCTAACAAATAAGTTTAGCTTTTTTTTGGATCATCCCTTATTTACCTAGTGAATAAACCTTATAATATAGGAAGATTGGTAAGATGGTTTCTTCTTCTTATGGAATTTTACTTTGAATTCATTGTCAAAAAAGGTAATACACATGTGCATGTAGATCATCTTTCTAAGTTGATGAATGACGAGCCACCCAACGAGAGAAATATCATATGAATTTCCTAACACCTATTTGCTCATCCATGTTCCTATGCTCACATGCTCATCCATGTTCCTATGCTCACATATGGTCCATTGCATCACTATCTTTAATCAAATAAGAAAAAAATTAGAGAAACTAGAGGTCTTCATATAATTGTTGGTAACATCTATAGAAAAGATGCACTAGGAATTTTGTCTTGTGTGGAAGAAGATGAAAAGTGGGATTTTATTACACAATCCCATATTGCTATTTTGGGATGGAATTTTTCCCCAAACTAAGCCTTTGCAAAATTTGAAGCAATTAGGAGCTTATTGGCCACACATGGTTAAAGATGTTCATGATTATTGCTCAAATTTCTAGTTTCATGAAAAGAACAATTACTGAACATTCAACTCTATATTAGGTAATGACAGCACCAAAATGGAGTAAACCTATTCTTGATTATCTTCAAGAAGGAATACTTTTAGAAGGTATTACTCTTGCTAAAACAGAAACACTTGATGAAGAATGCAAAGAATACTCTCAAAGGAAACCAAATCTATAAGAGAGGGAAAGATAAGTTTTTGCCATTGTGCATACATGGGGAATTGATTTTTTTGGACCCATTAACCCACCAGCAAAAGGCTCTCATGCACAGTACATTAGAGTGCCAACAGACTATTTGACAAAGTGGGTAGAAGTGAGAGATACAAATTGTTGTGATGCTCATACTAGTGCTAAATTTCTATTCAAAGAGATCTTCAGTAGATATGGCTTATCTATTGATATACTTAACAATAGGGGAACTCATTTTCTAATTGAATTTATTGATTGCCTATTACAAGAGTTTCTAAGCACAAAAAATTAGCACTATCATCCTTAGGCCAATGGTCAAGTTGATAGTATGATACTCACAAAACTAGCGAACAACAAGCACTCAAATTGGGACAAATAGTTGCATCATGCAATTTGGGCATAAGAGTTGCATATAAAATAGTGCTAGGAACAAAACCACTCAAGCTGTTGTATAGAAATAATGTTATATTACCTATAGAATTTCACATTCCTACACTGAGAGTTGTAGAAACATACAAGTAACTCATCGTGAGTTATCCAACCATGTGGAGCTATTAGAGAAATTATAGGAAACTTTATTAAGAGCATAGCATACATTTAGGCTACAAAAAGAAGCTTACTATGACATGCATATTAAATATAAGGATTTACAAGAAGGAGACTATGTTTTAGTGTACAAACTAAACAACACACTAAAAAGCTTTAGAAAAGAGGCCGTGGATCATTTTTAATCAACAAAATATCCACTAGAGGTGTGGTCTAGTTAGCAAACTTGGAAGGTGGTGCCTAATTACATTAGTGGATGTTGTGTCAATAGGTATCTTGAACCTTTGACAGATGACATTATGGCAAGTCTCCAAATTGATAAAGATCAAAAGGCCGAGGAATTAAGCATTACATAAGAAGCTAGGTAAAGTATCCTTTGACATAAGTGACTGATGCAAGGGATTTAACCCTCTACCTTCCAACCCAATTCAAGTATTCACATTGAGAGTGATAGATGAAAAATCGATGAAGGCTTCATCATGGTTATGTGCCATGTCGGGACTAGATTTCAAAGAAAGAATGATGGCTCACATAGACTATAGCATAGCTAAGAGTTTGATATGTATGGAATTAGCTTGGGCTATGCATGAAGTGATTTACAAACAAATATTGATATGATTGAGGTACAAAGATGAAAACTGACTAGTCTTGTAGAAACTATGATTTTAATTAACATTAAAGGATTGGTTTTAAGAATTTTCATTTAAGGATGAACCATACATAAAAGAGAAAATCATATTATAAAAACATTGGTTGAACAAGAATTTTGCAATTGTAAATTACTGTAAAGAAGCAAAGCCTTCAACAAAGGTCTTGGACTCTACACCTAAGGAAGAACATGAGAAGACAACCATTGATCCCTCACCAAATGCAAAAGATGAACCACCAATAAGGAAAGATCGCCCTCATCATCATCGTTCATTGCCAAATAATCAAAAATTTTGGGTCCCTAAGGTTCTACTTCAAGCTTAACAAGGCAAGCTCATATCAAGATTCCTAAATCAGTTTCAAGCATGAAGTAACAAGTACAATCATCTCCAAAAGTTGAGTCCAAAAAACTTATTCTTGAACCCACACCTATGAAAAAAGTCAAAAGGCAAGCCCAATAGATCTAAAAGAACAAGACTAGTAGAGACCCTCTCTGCCAAATGGGTTTTAGATGTTGAAAGAAAATACGCAACAAATAGTAATAGCTTCAAGAAAATTCCAAAAATCCCACATGCATGAGATCTGAGTGGGTAAACAATCAGACTCCCATCTCTAATCATGTTATAGATTCTCTTAAATGGGTATCCAAGCTTAATAATGATCCACATTCTTTAGAAGATCTTAGAATCCTTCAAGAGACTAAATCATTCACATAAACCCCTTTTTCAAGTGACTTCGCCTAATAGGAAAGCCTCTTGTCATAAATGCTTGATCTCAATAGCCCAAATTTGTTTTTGCATCATAATTTCCTTAGTGCATTCCATTTTGCATTAGCACTATTGTGAATCTTAGGCATTAGAGTCTTAAGCACGCACACCATTCTATATTTTTCAATAAAAGTTATAACATCAATAACCCAACTAACATGAATTGAAAAGATTTGTGCTAACAATATAGCCACATGCATATTGCAAGTATGGATGCTTCATCATCGTGAAGACCAGGGAAAGATTTGGTGATGGAAACACAAGGAGCTAGCCTACCAACAAATAGTGTCACTACCATTCTTGCTTATTGGTTGACTAATCCATAGAAAAATTGTTACATGAGGCTATCCAACACATTTATATATACCACCATGGAATGCCCCAAGATCATGTTAAAATAGTGTATCTCCAGAATTTTGGTCTATTCATGCATATTAGATGATAGTGGCAGTTTAGAATGATTTGTAGATACAAGAGTACTTGAGCCTTCCATTGGTTCATGTTGATGCAAATCAATGCATAGAATTCCTATCCTCATTCAAAGTCAAGGAGAGGTTACTAGGACTCGCCATTGTCACAAACTTCTTAGGAAAAAGGCAAGTGATCAAAGTCGCAAGAAATGTTATTTTTGCTGCTTTGAAGTTTTTGCTGCTAAATGTTAAGAGCTTTATTACAAATCCGAAGCTTACTACTTTCAAGTCGTTTTAAAACTTGCAGTATGAGGATATAGAGCTGGCCATAAGATTATTTCATGCTCATTTTAGTATGAATCAGGCAAATTGCTACACCGTGCTTACTAAGAGAATAGCTAATGCTTTCTTACATGCTTTTGAGCACCATGTAGACTACACAAACATGAATCAAGTAGTGTTTAACCAACTAATCAAAGGAAACAAATCATTTTAGACACATAAGTTCTTTGGTGAAGGATTGATGCTAACGAAAATCTTTTACCAATGTCTCAAGAGCAAGAGTAACCTTCTACCTACCATTACTAGAGATGTCCTCTCACATTGTATTATTCACATATTTGTATTCAACATAAGGGCCCCTACACTTAAAATAAGAAAGAGAAGGACTATCCAAGAGGTGATCCTAAAGACTTTTTAGCCTCTTATAGTGCATAATCCCCACAAAAAGAAGGGGAAAATGCCTAAAGAGCAGTTTGTTCAATCAATAAAATTATCAAATTCACTCAATCCATGATGGGAAGAATAAATGGCTACAACTTTTGCCTCTCTAATCCCTCATGCAAGATTAGATACTACAATCATGCATTACAAGGCTATATCCACCAACACTCTACAGATCCCTCCATAAAAGCCTTTGAAGAATCAATAGAAATAAAAAGAAGGGGATAAAGAGAAGAGTTCCACTCTAGCAACATCTATAAATTCATCTTCCTCCACCTATGAAGCTTCCAATTCACAGATATCATCTTCACATGTGGCTATACCATCTCGAGCAACCTCATATCAACACTTTGAAGTAGCCCAAAGTGATATCAAGGAGTACCCCTGCCCACTTTCATACCACCACTTGATGCATCATCCACCACTACCAAATTCAACATCTTTGATATAGCATCATCATCCATACTCAACCTAGTACCATCCCCATCTATAGATATAGCATCGCCATTATTCCACACCACTAACATCCCATCTTCTTTATCAATCATTAAAATGCAAATGATGTTGACTCTTTTGAAGGAGTATCAAGTCATAGTTAGGGATGCACAAGCAAAGGCAAAAGCTCAAGACATATGAGCTTGCAAGATTACAATTGGAATTCCATGAAGAATGAGTGCATCATGAGGATACACCATTGATAGCCACAAAGGAAAACATTGTCAAGCTAACATCACAATTAAGTATTCTTTTTGCTAGAGAGCCTTTATTGAAGATATAATTGTAGATCAAAATAGATGAGGCAGAGAAGAGTCAAAAAGATGAGGAATACATGCCAGAGCAACTCTTGAATAGTCAAAGTCTATCATTCACGAAAGTTCCACCGAAGATTGCTCCGAGCTTTGCTTCTAAAGTGTCTACCTTACGCTCAAAACTGAAAGACCAGATGATCTTGCAACAAAGAAAATTCCAAGGTAAAGAGGATGGCATGAGAAGGCTACACAAGGTGAGAAGTGCTTATGATCCTGATTTACTTCAAGCCACCCATGGAAGCACCAAGGGGATATCACAACTTCAAGACACTATTGATGAGCTCATACACACTTTGGACTTATATATAGATGAGAACAAGGGTCCACACATTCAAGTGGACAATTCAAAGAGCAGAAGATCCTCAACCTTCAATGGTCCCTATGAATGAAGTTGCACAAGTACCAACACCACCTCCATCTCCTCATCATGAGCACATCACCAACCTTATCTGCAATCAAGGTTGATGACCCCATGTTTTCTATGAAGTTAGAGTTTAGAGAGCAACCACCTTTTGAGAACCTACAAACATGGAGTAAGGAACTCTTGATTCAAGGTATGGATGAAAGCTTCATAGAACTTGAGAAGGAATTTTTATCCAATAGCTTGGCAAAACTAATTACTACTAGGAAAGCTATTCATCTCTTGTACCCAACACCAGTATCTTTCATCCTCATGAGAGAGAAGATGAGGTAGTACCTCTTACATAGAGTGGGCAAGGCATCAAATGAGGTAGTACCTCTTAGATAGAGTGGGCAAGGCATAAGATGATAACTTGTTGTGCAACAAAGAAGATCTTGCACATTTGGAAGATCATGTGTACGAAGCCTCTAGAAGAATGCATTCTTATCTCATATTCCAATTTAATCCTTAAATATGGTCAATCACTTAGGCTTGCCATATGTACCAACATTAAGTGCTGAAATAATCCAAATATGGTTGGACTTTGAGAAATAGCTACATCCGCCTTCCACTCGTACATCACAACAACTTTCTTGTGACTCGTCAATTTGAGTCATCATGTTTTAGATATCCCATGGTACTATAGCCATCCTTTAGCATTTATTTGAGCCTTCTTGAAGCATTTGAAGACCTTTCAAAGGTATTTGCAACTTTTGGAACTTGTACCTTAACCTGTACATAAAAACAATGTCCCCATTGTTTGATCTCATTGTTGCTTACAAGTATGGAATGTGTAGCTTCACATTGCTCTCTCCCTATCTTCTAGTGATCAAATGTATGCATTAGATCCTCGATGTATATGCACCTATATTTGCCCATGTATATGGGATAAGTCACTCAAGAAACAAGCCACATGAGCAAAGGGAGAGCAACACGTCTCCTTTCCATGGGTAATAAGCTTCATCCTTGCACATACAGGGCAGTTGTGAGCTCTTTCTATTTTCCTCTCAATCTTGTACAATTTTTTAGTAAAGAGATAACTTAAGAATTCTTCTTTCATATACATCAAGATTTAAGATATTTTGAATCTCTTTGTCTTCCTCAATAAGATTTGAAGAGGTCTTGTTTAAGGTGCTCCCACAACAATTCCATCCTTTTCAAAGCTTCTCACACACACATGTGGAAGCAAGGTGATGGAAAGCATTAAGAAAAAAGAAGATTTTCTATGACTTGCAAGGAAGAAGGATTATATCTACTCTAAGGATTACGATTATGGAGCTTAATAAAAGAAGCATGGACCATTGCAAAGCAAGAGATGACCATGAACTTAAAGGACAGCTCTTCATGAACATCAAGGAAGTAGCTTATTACAAAGCTAAGTATTTTTCTAAAGTTATGTTTGATTTCCATATTCATTTGCCTTAGGTTTCATTATCTTTGCATAAATGCATAATTGAATCTTAAGATAATACTTCAATCGTTGATATGGTTCAAATGCACATACAAAGATAATGCATTCTAGCTTTGAGTAGGCAAATATTGGGATCTTAAAAGAAAATCAAACACCTTAATTCATTGAAAAGAATGATTGTGTTTACATTTGATTTTTCACAAGAGATGTTTTGTATGCAAAAATTCAAATCCAAAGCTTATTTCTCACAACTTTATACCATTTTCCATGAAAAGCATTTCTAGATGCACAAAAGTATGTGAATTTCCATGATGATGAATGCAAGGGAAGCATGTGTTTTTGCACTAAAAAGGATCAAGAACATGAAATGCATGAATGGTAATCATGCTTGAAGCTATGGATTTATAGAATCATTTATAATATATATTGCATGTATGAAAGCAAGAAAGTTGCAAATAATCAAAGCTAAAGTATTTGGACATGCGAGGAGCTTTGAGAGGCAATATCTTCTATTTTTGTTTTTGCGTCTTTTAGACTTTCTTCTAGTTCAGATAACTTTTTGGTCCACTTATGATTGGCTTTCTCTCTAGTATCCTTCCATGTTCTTGTTTTTCTCTTACTAGGCTCTCTTGACTCACTTGGCTCTGATTGTTCAACTAGTTTAGCTTTTTGTAATGCTTGTGCCCTCGTAACTGCATGTATAGGAGCCACATTATCGCTACTAGAACTTGAATCCACTACTAGGCCTACTCATTAACGGGTGTAACCTTTGGTGCACTAGAGGGATGTCCGGGACAATCTCTCAGGAGTTGTTCTTTGCCACACTCAAGACAAACGACGTATTGTGACATTTTGTCCTTGTGTCAGAGCTGGTGGGTGGGATGGTTGTTGTCTTGGTATAGGTTGAGGTTGGCCATATCCTCCATGTTCATACGGTCTAGTTGCTCCTCGTGGTCCTGGACAAGGGTTATACCTAGGAACTTCTCTGTCTTGTTCTCGAGGAGGGTACCCGTATGGTCTACATTGGGGCGGTGCAAGTAGTCGTGGTTGTCTATTCACTGGATAGTATTCGATATTGTGGTTGGGGTACTTCTGCTCACTATAAGAGTACATGTTAGGCTCTTGCATTGGTTGTCTATTGTAAGGGTAAGGTTGTGATAACCCTAATCCTTCTCTGGTGCAGACATGGGATGGATGATCTCCACCGCAAAGTGTGCAACTTCCTAACATTGGCAATCTCAAGGAAGAAATCTAGTAGTTCTGTTGTCCTTGTACCCCTAATTTCTTGGCCACTAACTCTGCCACTTCCTCCACATAGCTCGAACTAGAAGTTTCATTGCTCCATGTATCCTCTGATTTGGTAAGATCTTGTGTGATTTTGAGATCCTCAGCTAAGTTTTCTTCCAAATCTATACATTCTTGAAGACACTCACTCAGAGTTTGAACCCATTTTACGTATACTAACATTCTCAATGTTCCATTGGTTAGACCTTCTAAAAATAGGGATATCATTTTCTGCTGAGAAGGTCTCTCTGTCAAAGGGCATCGGTCTACATATTGACTAAATCTTCGTGCTGCATTTTTTATTGTCTCTTTGGGAGCTTGTTTTGAAACTATGTAGTAAGGATGACGAATTGTGCTTGATCCCTCGCTTAGTGAATTCCCAGACAAATTCTTGGAAGAATTGTTCGATATTGCCAAAGGAATTTGGATCCAAGGATTGAAACCAAGCTAAGGCTATTCCCACGAGAGTTAGCCCACAGGATTCATATTGCATGAAAAAATCATCCACTTGCTCCGCTCGTAACACTTGCTTGAATTCTGCTATGTGGTCATAGGGCTCTCCTGTGCCATCGTAACGATTTTGCATACATTTGGCCAATTGGATTGGTCTCACTCTTTTGTCTGGCTCTGGGGATTGCATTATGATGGGGACACCTTGGGGCGGTTCTGTCCTAAAGGTAGGTCTATTCATATTTCCCATTCTCTGACTAGTGTGGCCGTGGGGGTTGATTCCTGGCATCGTGAATTGTTCATGTGGTCTATCGGGTCTAGTACCTTGGCTCATTTGTCCTAACATCACATTTTCTTTGCTGGGTCTCGAATGGGTTTTGTGAGGTAGTTGCATGATCTCGATCTAACTCTCCTCTTTCATTAATCTGATCAGGGTTTTCAGTTACTACATAGATCTCGCCCATCTTGTCCATGTAGACTCCATCTTCGTACTTGACAGTTGGTCTTGGAACTATTTCTAATTCAGTAGTGTTTCTCATTCTTGCTACTGACCTGCATAGACTGTCGAGGTAGATGGGTATTCCTTGCAGGTTAGTGGATATGTATTGAAGAGACATCCTACATTCCCCTTCCACTGTAGACATAAGACCTTCCCTAGGTATGGATCTATGCATGTCTTCAGAAGCCAAGAGTCTCTCCAAGTTAAATGACATTTTTGACTCACTTGTCTATGAACTCAGCACGTAGTGTTAACCACTGAGTTGTGAGTCCCTGACTTGGTTGTGTGGTTGACCTTAGTTTCAAGTGATTTGGTACTTTATCAATTTCTTCCTAAGTATCAACTTGAGCTTAGGTTTATAAACCTTGTCTACAAGTCCAAAATTTTCCTTTGAATTGCTCAAAATCTTGTGGAATCCCTTGCTTCCTAGTCCAACCTGAGGGTCAACTTCAAAATACCCACAAGCTTTCCAACAAACCAAAGATTACTCCAAACGGATTTCGTATGAGAAAGTTATGCCAGTTCAGGGTTCTGGGGGTTAAAACAGGGAAACAGGACCTCTCTGGGAGTACCTCAGGATAGGTGATACGATACCAGAATTTCCACGCGATACCACTATGGACGATACCACATTCGGCGATACGATACCACCAAGGGGATACCAAATTCCACGATATGATACCACTTGCTAGACGATACCACCAAGCCCACAATACGATGCCAAAACAATCGACGATACGATACCGGGTCTACTGACAATACGATACCAAAAATCACACGATACGATACCTCTGCACTCGACGATATGATACCAAGTGAGTGGACGATACGATACCTGACCCCTACATGATACGATACTGGATATCACGCGATACGATACCAGATTGCTCACGATACGATACTAGGGTAAGGGACGATACGATACCACTCCAATCGCGATACGATACTGCTTGTGTTTCGCGATACGATACCACCAAGGCGCACGATATGATACCAAAAATTTACACGATACGATACTGGAACTCTCACGATATGATATTGGTTCTTTGGACGATAGGATACCACTTTTTTGCAAGATACGATACTAGATTGGGCACGATACGATACTGAGTCGACGGTACGATACCAAACTAGCACACGATACGATACTACACAGTCAACAATACGATACCAAGACCGACACGATACGATACCATGTGGACCGCGATACGATACCACCGGGGCGACTGCGATCGCGATACCAGCACTTGACGACACGATACCAAAAGGTGCACGATACGATACCACCGGGGTGACCGCGGTTGCGATACCATCACTTGACGATACGATACCAGAATGGTATCGCGATACCTCAAGTGGGTGTGCACGATACAATACCTCGACAAGTATCGCGATACTCGGGAATTCTGGTATCGAGATACCAAAACTCAACCGGACACCATACTTGGGGATTTTTAAGCCCAAATTCAAAAATTTTTGTAGATATGTGTACCTTAGGTTCTCCTTATCACTGTTATGTGCCTGTATCTGCAATGTCACCCTCCAAACTCACAATACCACCGCCGCGATACCAAACGCAGGTCTTGTCACCCCGAGATATTGCCACTTAGATTTTTGATATTTTAAGTGGATTTCAAGGCAATTTCCTCAGCGCTTCAGCTCTGAACACTCTCTGTGCTTGTTCCTCACAGTCGCAAGTGAAAAATGAGGTGAATGTACACACGAAAATGAGAAAAATCAGAGAAGGTGAAGAGGGGAGAAGGTAATGATAATGAAGATGAAGAAGAAGAAAAACTCAGAAACTGAACTGAAAATGGTGATTTTTTTACCTTCCAACGTCGCTACTCTACGTCTTATCGTCACACACTCGTCCTCCAAACTCTCTCCCCAGCAATGGTGCCAAATTTGGTGTCACTCTAGCACAATGGCAAGTACCAACATGAGGAGCTTCACCTCATAAATGTCAATCCGTGGAGACGTGAGGACCGATGAAGACCAAGAGCAAGTGAAGTGCACAAGTGCATGAGTGAAGGCATACAAACATGCACACACATACACACACACGCGCACAAGGTAAGAGCAAAGAGTGGAACAATGGAAGGACTTTGATTACCAAAGAACTCTCTTACAAAGCTGAAATCTACAACAAGCTAACCCCCCAAAAATGAGCTCTCCAAACCTTTTTATAGTCTTTTGAGTAGTTTTGGCTCTATCCAGACCTAGTGTCCGGCCTAGTTAAAAATTAGGTTCCAAGGCTTATTTGGGGGCTCTAACAGAATATAAAAATTATGAAAATTGGTAGGATGATACTTCTAATATCCTCAAGCTCAAGGACTCCTTGGCTTGAACAAAATGGAGTTATAAAAATAGAAAATGGTATTTACAATGGTTTTTAGTGATACAAATCACTATATTTATAGGGATTTCTTCTGAAAATTTGACATGTGCTTCTTGGAGCTCCCTACTTGCTCCTCTTTCTTGTGTATCCACTTCTTTGATGCGCTTTCATGCTTTGTCCTTGACCTTGAGCTTCAAAAGTTATCAATGGAGTTAAACCAAAATTTGAATGGACCTTCTTCACAACAACATTGGACATCTATCTAGATATGCAAGTATCAGACTTCAACACCTTTATGGGGTAGCTTCTAAATCATGAGGCTACATTCAACTCAAATGAAAACACATTTAAAGGTAATCAAACCTCTACACTCTATAGTGATAAGAAAAAAATAGGAATGTAAAAGGCAAGGGTAAGAAGATTGAAGAAGACAAATGTATCTCTTCACAAGCCAATTATGTTGGAAGAGGCAAGTATCAAAGAGGTAGAGGCAAACATAATAAGTTGTTGGAGATAGACATTTGCGGAAGCACGTGAACAACACAAGGAAGGAGAAGAAGCTTGGAGCACAACACACAATACTGAATGTATTACTAGAGAATGTACAAAGATAAGTAGCCCATTAGGGCAATAGGCATATATACAAGACGGGGGAAAAAACCTCCTAAAGAGGGAGAAATTTGCCCCCGCGGTCCTAGAGTGTTCACACACATCACCACCTAAATATATCAACAAATCCCCCCTGGGAGTGATGCGGTGAACAAGTAGCTGGCACTCATGTATAAGGAAGTGCCAAGCTATGTGGAAATCACTCCATAAAAGGAAGTAAGCCCAAAGCTTTGCGGAAAGCTTCAAACTTCTCCCTAGGCAGAGCCTTCGTGAAAAGGTCTGCAATGTTCTCCTACGTGGGCACATATGCCATACTGATCTCCCCAACAGAGAACCTCTTCATGACATAATGATACTGCACCTCAATGTGCTTAGTGCAAGCATGGAACACAGGGTTCCTCGCAACTGGCAATGCGCTCTGACTGACAGTGAAGATGGTGGTGGCAGAAGACTAACCAACACCCAAATTAGCCATAAGGCGTCTGAGCCACACACACTCAATAGTCGCTGTGAAAGTTGCCCTATACTCAGCCTCACAACTGGAAGTGGCCATAGTAGGCTGCTTCTTGCTCAACCAAGGTATACATGAGCTACTAAGCATGAAGCAAAAGCCACTAGTGGACACACGAGTGTCATAGCAACCAACCCAATGAAAGTCAGAAAAAGCATGCAAATCTAGCAGTAGTGATCCCCCCTTGGGACAAAACAACCCATGTAGCCAAGTACCACTCAAGTAGCGAAAGATGTGCTTAATCGCCTACCAATGCTTGACTCCTGGGCAATGCATAAACTTGCTCATCTGTGAGATAGCAAACTGAATATCTGGCCGAGTAATGCATGAGTAAATCAAGCATCCAACACCCTACTGATAGAGAACAACATCAAATGCATCTCTAGCATCATGAAGACTCGATCGTAAACTTGACTCCTTAGGAGTGGCAATAGGTTTACAGTCTTCAAAGCCAAAACACTGCAATAATGTGTCAATATATTTCATTTGACACAAAACCATTCCACCATCAACTTGCATAAACTGAATGCCCAAATAGTGATGCAAATGCCCCAATCAGACATCTCAAATGAGACATGCAAATCAGCCTTAAAATCAGCAATATGCTTCTCAATAGGACTAGTGAGCAGCATGTCGTCAACATAGACAACAATGATCAGAAGCACATCATTAGCACACTTAACATATAAGGTGCTTTCAGTTGGACTATACTCAAAACCATGTGCAATCATATAGGCATGTATCTTCTCATACCAAGCACGTGGTGCTTGCTTTAAACCATATAATGCCTTCTTTAACCTGCATACCTGGGTTTCATGCCCTTTCTGCACAAAGCCACGGGGTTGAAAAACATACACTTCTTCATGCAAGTCACCATTCAGAAATGTTGTTTAAATGTCCAACTGATGTACATTCCAACCATGATGAGCTGTAAGTGCATAGATGCTATGAACAGTAGTCATTCGGCAAGTAGGTGCAAATGTCTCATCAAAATCAATGCCTCTTTCCTGTGCATAACCCTTCGCAACAAGTCTAGCCTTATACCTGTCAATTGTACCATCAGGCTTATGCTTCAACTTGTATATCCACTTAGTCCCAATGGCCTTCTTGCCAGGAGGCAAGCCACATAAAGACCAAATACCATTCTTCATTATAGTATCATATTCAGATTGCATAGCAGCCATCCAATTTTTGGAATTTTGTGCTTCATCAAACAAAAGAGGCTCATTCTCATCACAGAGACTAGATGCAGCCATAGCATATCAATATGACGCAAAAGAGGCACTATGAGAGCCTTAACGAGTACGATATGACAAAGGTGTATCTAATCTGCTGTCACGCAAAGTCTGCACCAGCCATTTTAGCATAGTTTTTGCTTGCTCAATATCAACTTTCTCATCAACTAGTGCATCATGTAAATTTGCATCATAAATGGAATGATCTGCATCATCACATGAAACCTGCAAATGTTGAGAAGTTGCCTCATTGGGACCAGCACTAGACTATCCACCTGTAAAAAGATGTAGCAAAGTATCATACATGTCTTTGGAGCTAACAAATGTCTCCTTAGTACATGAAAACAATGGCTGAGTACCATCTTCCACAAAAACAACATCACGGCTATCCATAATGCGTTTAGTCTGTGGATGATACAGACAATAGCCTTTACTTCCAGAACTGTACCCAAAAAAAATACATTTTATTGCTTTATCATCCAATTTTCTGCGGTGTTGTTCAGGCACTAATGCATATGCCAAACAACCAAAAACATGCAGATGAGCAACAGATGGCTTGCGATCATGTCAAGCCTCACATGGAGTGATAGACTTCAGCGCTTTAGTGGGACACCTGTTCAGTACATATGGTGCACACATGACAGCCTCAAGCCAAAAACTATGTGGTAAAGCTTGACTCTTGACCATACGCCTTGCCATCTCCATGAGTGACATGTTCTTTTGTTCAGCAACTCCATTCTTTGAAGTGTATACGGCACTGTACACTGGTGTTTTATCCCACCTTCAACCAGGAATGCATTAAAATCAGAAGACATATATTCCCCCCTCGATCGGAATGGAGGGTGCCCATTTTACAGGCTGACAGATTTTCAGCCAAAACCAAAAACTGTTTGACGCACATGAACACTTTAGACTTTGCCTTCAATGGATATACCCATGCATGCCTAGAAAAGTCATAAATGAAAGTCACGAAGTAAAGATAATTTCCAAAAGAAGGTGTTTGCACAGGACCACAGACATCACTATGTACAAGATGCAATTTCTGAGTAGCCCAAATTGAACCATCTTTTGGAAATGAGGAACACTGCATTTTGCCCAAAATACAGCCTTCACAAACATGTTTTCCAGGTGCCTCAAGTTTGGGCAAAGAGGACACCATTTTAGATTTCTACAGGCATAGCAAACTAGCAAAATTCAGATGACCAAAGCGTGCATGCCAAAGCTTTGCATCTGACATAGCTTGAGAATCATGTACTGAACATGCCGAATCATTCACAGATCTTTCATAGTCTATGAGCTTATACAGCCCACGACATAAAATGCCGGAAGAAATAATCACATCGCCATTTGACAGATCATGAACTGTACACCTGTCATCAACAAATTTCACAACCAAGCCAACCTTGGCTAATGCAGAAACTGATAACAGGTTCTTCTTGATCCCTGGCACAAATAAAGCATCTGATAAAGTGAAAGAACTACCATCAACAGTAGTCAAAATGATCTTATCAACTCCCATAACAGGATAAGAGGAGTTGTTGGCGCATGTAACAGTATTCTCTTTAGGGGGAGGCTCGAGTGAAGAGAAGAAACTACACTGCAAGGTAATATGTTTGGTCGCCCCACTGTCAAAGTACCAAACATCTGAGTCTACTACATATATGCACTGCTCATGAGAAGATGGGTCAAAACTACAGACAGTAGTAAACGCCCATTCTTCTTCCTGCACAAGATTAGCAAACTCTATTTATGATGTAGAGGCCTCTGCAACAATCATTCCAGCCTTTTTCTTCTTTGCCTCTTTAGCAACCATTTTTGGACAGTTCTTTATGATATGATCATTCCCTTTACAGTACTTGCAAAACAATTTCTGCTTTTCTAATTTATCTTCCTTCTTCGAATGTGCAGCATTTGCAGATTTCTGCTTACTAGTTGAAGAGCTCCATTTTCTTTTTCCCTTCTGACTAGCCAAGAAAGCTTGATATGCAACATGCATAATGAACATGTTCTACCTGGACTGATCTTCCTGCAATAGAACAGAGACTAACTCCTCAAATGACAAGGCATTTGGATTGCCTTTCATCATTAACCGAAGAGTAGAAGCAAAACTCTGATATGAATCAGGAAGACCATTTAGAACGGTCTCCACAAGTGAGCTATCTAGTATAACCTCATCAGCAGAAATCAATTGTTCCTTCAAGTCTTTTATCTTTGTTAGAAAATTGTCCATAGAATCACCTTCATTCATGTGCTCACTCTCCAACTGTTTTCGGAGGTAAGCAACACGAGCCTCATTCCTAGCTTGCTACAATGTGGTAAGTGTATCCGAAGCATCCTTAGCTGTTCTGCAAGAGCGAATATGAGGAATAATGGCACGTTTGACAGACAAAGCTATCAATGCATGTGTCTGGGCATCTCTGCCATCCCAATGAATTTGCTCTGCAATAGGTACAGCAGAAACCGCAACACGAATAGGAATATGCAGAATATCATCATCTTTGACACCTTCTGCATTAGCTTCTGTACCTATAGTTGTAACAGTTGCAGGTGTGATAGGATGTTTTTCAACAACCTGCACAATGTTCCACAGTCCTTTTGCAACCAATACATGTCGCATCATATAAGCCCATAACGGGTAGTTGGTACCATCCAACTTATCCTCAACAACCAACATACGGAATACATCACTGCTCTCAGCCATGGCCGGTGACTAAAATACCTTGATGCAAAAAATTGACTGTATCTCAAAAAGTTGAACAGAACTGCCCAGACGAATTCTGCTAGACCTGTAGCAGACTTCAAGACACTTATACTGGCGAACAGAAACTGGTATATACCTTTGGTACAAAGAAAAGAAATAGCTTGCACAAGCACTACGATAGTGTGTTTAGAGCCCGAAACGAGCTCAGGTCGCGATTTCGGCACCACATAGCCAAGCTGTTTTGATCTCGAAAACATGCTAAGTATGCTCACCAAAATTTGTGTGATTCTAAGACTGCAACCGGAGGAGTATCGATGGCACCTTAGATGAAGCGACGACGTGCTCTGATACCAGTTGTTGGAGATAGACATCTATAGAAGCATGTGAACAGCACAAGGAAGGAGAAGAAGCTTGGAGCACAACACACAATTCATGTATTACTAGAGAATGTACAAAGATAAGTAGCCCATTATGGCAACAGGAATATATACAAGCCGGGGAAAAAAAACCTCCTAAAGAGGGAAAAAAGTGCCCCGATAGTCCTAGAGTGTTCACACACATCACTACCTAAATATATCAACATAAGCAAGGAGGGGGAGAAGTCCCATGTGGACTTACAAATCATACTAAAGAGACATGTTTTAGGAAACCAAAAAATCAAAGAGGAAGAGGTACTGCAAGAGGTACATTTGGACCTTCAAGTGGTAGGTTCAATTCACATGATCAAATGCAAGAAGACTCCTCGTTGCTAATGAACCTCAATATGAATGAAGGTAAGAAGGATGAGAATGTTTTCTATTTTGACTCAAGATGTACAAATAATGTGGTAGAAAATGTTGCTTTGCTTTTTAAATTGGAAGACCCAAGGTCTAGGTATGAGGTTCAAATAGGTGATGACACAAAGCACTGACTTGAGAAGATAGGTAATGTTAAAACTTCAAACGGTTATACTAATTTATTGAGCAAGGTACTTTATGTACCAACTATTATAAAAATTCTCACGTGTTGCAGAGATTTGTGACCAGGGTTTGCAAGTAAGTTTTACCAAGTATGGAGCCTATGTTGAAGACCCTTCAGAAGGTCTCAAGAAAATAGCAAAAGATGAGAAGAAAAGAAGGTTGTTTACAAAGAACATAGCTTTGTTTAGCTATGAGACTCAAACCTTATATGAATTGGAAATATGGCATAAGGGACTTGCACATCTGAATGAAAGGATGCTCAAGGATATGAACAAGGGTTAGAGTCGGAATACCAAACATTATCAAGCAACACATGATTTACAAATGTGAAGCATATGCCAATTTGAAAAATCACATAAGCAAGCTTCACAAGAAGAGGATACATACACGAAGACCTCCTAGAGCTGGTCCACACAGATGTTTGGGGACTAAGAAAGGAGGCATCACTATCAAGTTCTTCCATGTTTTGAAAATTATTTAGCTATGGTTGAGACTCAAATAAGAAGAAGACTTAAGAGGCTAAGGTTTGATAAAGGAGGAAAGTATTTCTCCCATGAATTTACATGTTCTTGCAAGAACTATGTAAAAAGGGAGATCACAACCAGATACATACTTGAGCAAAATAGATTAGCAGAGAGGAGAAGTAGAACCATAGTGGAATCTTCCTGATCCATGCTAGAGTTGATACTTAAATAAGAATAAGCCTTAAGATGATAAGTTCTGATAGAGGAGGATAGTATTTTTTTTCCCAATGGCTTGGTAGAAAGGAGAAGTAGAACCATAGTGGAATCTTCCAGATCCATGCTAAAGTTGATACTTAAATAAGAATAAGCCTTAAGATGATAAGTTTTGATAGAGGAGGATAGTATTTTTTTTCCCACGAATTTGATATGTTCTTGTAGGAGAGAGGCATAAAAAGAGAGGTCACAACCAGATACACACTTGAGCAAAATAGATTAGCAGAGAGGAGAAATAGAACCATAGTGGGATCTCCCTAGTCTGTGCTAAAGAATAATAATTTGTCCAACTACTTGTGGGTAGAGGGAGTTTCAACAATCACATACGTTATCAATAGACTTCCCTCTAAGTCCTTGCAGGGTATGATACCCAATGAAGCTTGGTATGGTAAAAGACCAAGCCTTGAACATTGTAGGATATTTGGTTGTGTTGCCTATGCACACATACCATCACAGTTAAGAGGCAAGATGGATGCCAAAGCAAAAAAATGTATTTTCATAGGGTACGATTTAAATAAAAAAGGTTACATGTTATATACCCCAACAAAGTCATTCACATTTAATAGAGATGTGAATTTCTATGAAAACAAATTGATATGATGTTACAATAAGAGTGGTAGTGCCATATGACTTGGATAGTGATTTTCCATCAATCCCCAAAAGAGATGAACCAAGTACATGAAGAGGACAGTGAACCAAATTATGAAGAAAGGCTTCCCACACTTGATTCACAAGATGTAGGTTCAAAGGGCAAGGGAAAACTCCAAGAGTACAAAGAGATTGCAAAATCATCAATTCAAGCACTAAGAAGATGGAACGGAGAGAAAAGGAGGGCAAAAAAGTATGGTTATGATACATCCTTTATTACTAAACATTCTATTTGTATGACCAAAGATCTAATGAATGGAGAACTAGCAATTTTTGAAGAAGCTGAATGAAAGACAAAGTGGAATGAAGCTATGGAAGAGAAGATAAATGCCTAGCTATGGAAGAGAAGATAAGAGCTTTGGAGGAGAATCAAATGTAGGAACTTCCCAAGGCTCCAAGTATGAGAGGGTAACACGTTCAAGATGGATATACAAAATAGTGTGTAAACTTTGATGGTTCTATGAGTAGATACAAGGCAAGACTCGTTGCCAAAAAGGCTATTGTTAACTTATGGAGTAGAGTATGCTGAGAATTGGAGAATCTTATAGATGGATGTGAAAAGCATTTCTTAATGGTTGGATAATTGAAGACGTCTATATGGATCACCACTAAGCTTTAAAGATAGGTTTTGTGGTGAGTAAATGACATACATCATCAAGAACTTTGAAGATAGCATCATATACTTGTGTGCATATGCAGATGATATAATAATTTGTGGAGATAACATAGAAAGTGTTGAGATGAATTAAATCCAAAATGAAAAAGGAGTTCAAGATTAGTGACCTTGGATAGCTCATCTACTTCCTAGGTATGCAAGTAATATACACAGATGAAGGCATTTACCTTACACAAGATAAATACATTAGAGACATACTATGGAAGAGGCAAAGCTTGCAAGTACACCTATACAAATGAATAAAAAACTTGATGCTGATGAAGGTGAGAATGAGAGAGAAGAGACTCGGCATTAAGTTCCAAAATCTCCATGATCTATTATAATGATAAAAAGTCAATTGAAGATGTTAAGGGATATCAAAGCTTGGTAGCTTGAATTATGCTACGTTAACAAAGCCAGTTATAAGTTCCTCTATTGAAGTTTTAAGTCAATATAGGCATGCTCCAAGGAATCCACACATGGATGTGGCTAAGGAACCTCAAGTGAAGGCCTATTCTTCTCCTTTGTCTTTGATTTAAATTTAAGAATATACTCTAATGCTTCTGGCAAGTTCAAGTGATGATAGAAAAAGAACTTCTTGTTGTTTGTGTTTTGTAAGTGCAAAGTTAGTTTCTTGATCATCCAAGAAGCAACCTACAGTCACGCTCTTTTCCACCGAAGCAAAGTTATAGAGGCCTTGTTATAGATACTCAAGAAGCTATATGGATGGAAGGAATGTTTGATGAGCTTGATATTAAAGTGCAGGTAACTCAAAGTCTTTGTAGATAATTTAAGCTCTATGTACTTGGCTACAAACCTCATATATCACATGATCAATGTGCATATATAATAATTAAATCTCTCGATGGAGTAAAGCTTTGCAAATTCAGAGCTATGACAAGTATACAAATCTTATTGAAAACATAGAGACATGAAGCTTAAACATATGATGCTTGAAGAAAGTTGTTGGAGCAAAGAAAGCCTTGCCTTAGGATTAATTATTTATAGTTCGATTGATATGTTTTGGTCTATGCGGTTGAAGCCTAACTGAATGAATTTGCCCACATCTACATGTTATATGAACTTTGTAAAAGACTGTTTAATTATGGATTATGATAAGTATTATGTATGATATAAGAGAAGAGAATCCACGAGTTTTTACGATGCGTCATCACCCAATCATTGATGTATGACTTGGAATTTAATTTTTGTCGTCACATCATAGTCGAAAGATTAAACCTTTATGCAACCAGTCATTTCAACTACCTTCTCAGCCCACCCCATCGAGTAGTGTCAAATCTCACTCATTCCGTGTATCAACCTCAAGTCAAGGAAGCGTACTACCTACTCCTACCATTGTACTACTCAGTGGACTACAATTCATGAAGTTTTGGAGCCATCCAAGTGCTGCTGTCCGTGTACACTTTTTTCAAAACAGTCACCTTTGAAGATCTAGTACTAAGCTCAAGGTTCCAAATCACAAGCTTCTTTTTTTTACCCACCTTATACTGTTATGATGCAAACCGATTTGGCTTAATTCTCAGTACTTGCAGAAACATTCATCTTCAAAGTCACCCATATGCGCAGATTCAAAGATCCTATACAGTCAGGGATATACCTGTCAAGTGCTAATTTTGGTTACTTCTGCAAAGATGTTCAATTTTACTCGGGCTAAGAGAAATCAACATTGCAAGGTCTCTGTAAATCCATAAATAGAAACTTTTCTTCATGTTCTTGCAAAAGGAAGTTATATGCTTTGGCATAAAGATTTGAAGCATTTCCAAGGATGCATAATAGTGCTTTTAGTGGTTCAACTGCAAGCTATCGAATCCTACTACACTTCCCAAGAGAGAGTGCGCAAATCCTACGCTGGTTTTGTGAACAGGACCTACTCCATTCTCATCTCTCTCTCTCTCTCTCTCTCTCTCTCTCTCTCTCTCTCTCTCTCTCTCTCTCTCTCTCTCTCTCTCTCTCTCTCTCTCTCTCTCTCTCTCTCTCTCTCTCTCTCTCTCTCTCTCTCTCTCTCTCTCTCTCTCTCTCTCTCTCTCTCTCTCTCTCTCACACACACACACACACACACACACACACACAGAGACACACACACACACACGCCCTATATACCCCAGACCTGTGACCATACTGAAACAGACGATAACTCGCACACATGCACACCCTTATGTATCTCAGACCACTGGTATATGTGATCATAGTGAAATCCAGAACAATGCACATCAAAGCTAGTAAGAACAATGATGAGTCCTGCCAAAATGGGTTTATTAAATAATTCCATAATTGAAATCGTCCTTCCAAATATCCATTGCATTCATGTTATTCAGAAACATGTACATGCATTGACTAACCCAAAAAAAACAAGAAACGTGAATCAAAATCAGTATTGCCATGCATGTGCCTTCACATGCAAAATTAATGAACATGTGCAAGCAACATGCGAATACACATGCATAAAGACGTGGATAGGAAGATGTGAAAACATTTTGTAGACATCGACAAGAGGCAGAACATTCTCTGTCAACATTCACAAAGGAGATTTACATTTTCATTGAGTTAATCCAATAGTTTCTCAAAAAATTATACATAAGCATTTTATGCAATCAATGGTAAAGAAGTTCGGATTTTTTGTTTTTCCATTGAAGATAACTCCAATACAAGAAAGGAAGCCCTCAACCATACAAATCAAGATTTTGTATCTGACAATAAAATGTCTTGGCTATAGTGAGACACCGAGGAACATAATGATGGGTTTGTTCTAAGAGAATCTGAATGCAAATGAAGTATCATGAACCCAACCCACCTTCACATTCACATCTTCCACCAAGACCCAGATGCTTTCAACTTTTCTGACCTTAATAAAGGACCATATTTTGTCCATAACAAAAAGTTTTGCATAAATAGCCCTAATAAGCAAAAAAGAAGGGCCCTTAAGCTGAGGATGAACGAATCCACCTGTCTTAGGCATCTATTGATATCGGAACTTCATTCGAATCCTTTTGCAGATTGTTTTTCTAAGGTCAAAAGAACAGGGTCCGAAATTTGCATACACCACACAAGCATAAAATTGTCACATATGCACCTGCACTTAAATTTTTTAATGTGCAGTATTAGCATGTCATCAATAGCAGTGAAACATCTCTCTTCTTGATGGTCCAACCAAATGCTTTCCAGCACTTCATCAAAACAAAGGGCCAATGGACATGATCGTCTGGCATAATAAAATAGGACCCAAGTGGCATTATAACTTGCATTGCTGAGTCCCTGGAAGGCAAAATAAAGCTGGAGTGGACTGCTAATGATTCAAAAAATATATATATGCGTTTTGAGTTGATTTACCTGATAAACAGAACATCAGTGAATCGCCAAAGTTTGTATAGCATCATTCATAACCATCATCATCATCATCATCACTCATCTCTCTTTCTTCTACTTCTCTGCGCTTGGACATCCTAGAGAACTCCCCATCATCAGATTGTCTTCTCTTTAATCCATGAGAATTGTGGATATCCACATGGGATCTCACCTACATATCACCCAAGCCAGATGAAGGGAATGGAGTTAGCTAGAATAACATCAAAGGCAAAAATGAAGGGAGAATTTTTGTTTCAAAAATGATATACCTCCGACTGTGATTGTCTACGAGCTGATCTCTCATCAGGCTCATCATCATGTGCCATATCCTCCTCTCCTCTCTGCACAACTATGTTAGAAGGAATGGCAAATGTGTTCTCTGACTCATCCTTAGAGCGTTCTTTTGCCTTTTTCTTCTGAAGTGTTACTTTCTGTTGCAACGGCTGCCATGTAAAGTAAGAAGTAATTTATTAATTATTCTTTTAGCAACAGAAGCTGCAGTGTAAAAAAACCCTATGCTGTTTTAAACGAGGGGAGAAGAAAGGAAAACTATCTAATTGCATTTGATTTTTATTTGAAAGAAAAAACTTGCATGACGAACAAACCCATCTTTTGCCTTATTACTGCTTACCAAACACCAGAGCATGTAGAATCTTACCATATAGCGCACATGATCTTCATTAAATGCGAAGACATATGTGGAGAAATCATGTGTTTCTTCTGGTCTAGCCTGAGAAGATGTCGAATTTGTCAAAACTGTCTTTTAGTTCCTCTATTGAAAGAAAATTTGTAGTAACATACACAGAACATCATATCCATCTCTAATCGCAGGCATATACTTACATCTATGTGGTACTCTCTAACCCATGCATAGGACATCTCATCCATATAGCCTAAGCTGAGCTGTTTAAAAAAAGCATAAAAAAAACGATATTATTATTTACGTCAATGTAATCAACAAAAGCAAAACATAGACAGCTTACTTCACAAGCAATGCAATATTGACAAGGTACATAAGTATTCAATCAGAACTTGATACCATGAAACAAACAATATACACCACCATAAGATTAGAGAGATCTGATTTTACAAAACAAATTCATAGAAACATGACAAAGACAAGTAAAATCAAACGCAAAGAGGAAAAGAAGAATGGAAAAACACAAAATAATTATTTTAAGATATCGCATAATTAAACAAAAGCTCCAAGCCTTTTCTTTTAGGAATTCTTGACACCTATATAAAAGCCGCTATCAAATTTAAGCTTTTGAATGATTTTCTAGAGATAGTATTCGCCTAAGTGATGGTTGAATGCAACCTTCAATAATCAGAGATGAGTCTAGATGAATGAAAAAGGTTCACACCTCAAGCATTGAATACATTTATAAGCACTCATTTTCTGTGATTTCAGTAAAACAAAATTCACCGCAATGGGGGTGGGGGAAAACTATACCTCCTCCGCTTTGGGAACCATATATGCAAGAAATCTCTCTAGCTTGCCACTCTCTGGATCTCTCTGTGAGTAAGTCTTTAATACTGCCTGTAGTTCACCATAATTGTTGTCATATTTTCAAACTCAAACTGTAGTTTCTGGAATATTGATCTATTCTGAACGAAATGAGATAAAGAGTGCAAATTCACGATATGAAATATCATTCCTCAGAACAAAAGCCCTACAGGATTTTTTATTCTTACTTTTCAGATAATGGCAATTACAATCACATAATTTCACTTACTAATGATTCGAGCTCATCGCGAACTGCACGATCCAGTTTATTGTGCAACTCAGAATCTGCTGTAGGTTCACCATCAAATGTTGCATATGTAAACCTGCTGCCTTGGCTGTATAGTAAAGTTAAAAATTGTAAGTTCAAAGCCTACATTGGTGGCAGAAAAGCTGCTTGATTCCCTCTCTCTCTCTCTCTCTTTGTACCATTTTACATATTGATCATGCATCAGATACCCAATAGATGCATACTACATTGAATGCCTAGTGGATTCCGCATTGATCTAGGCCATTTCAACTTTTTCGTATCCTCTTGGCACACTATCACTCGAAAGTACTAAAAATGTATTTTCATTCTTTTGTCTTACAGAGACATTGAATCAAATCCACCATGATTTAAGTTTTTTAATCTCATGGGCCATTTTGGCCTTTAAAAGACCTTAATATCTCATCTCATCTCTCTCGAGTCTCCATCCCTACCCCCCCAAACCAAATCTCTCTCTCTCTCTCTCTCTCTCTCTCTCTCTCTCTCTCTCTCTCTCTCTCTCTCTCTCTCTCTCTCTCTCTCTCTCTCTCTCTCTCTCTCTCTCTCTCTCTCTCTCTCTCTCTCTCTCTCTCTCTCTCTCTCTCTCTCTCTCTCTCTCTCTCTCTCTCTCTCTCTCTCTCTCTCTCTCTCTCTCTCTCTCTCTCTCTCTCTCTCTCTCTCTCTCTCTCTCTCTCTCTCTCTCTCATCTCATCTCTCCCCCACTCCCTCCCTCCCCCTCTTCAATCTATCCCTCCAGCTCCCTCCCTCCCTCCTGCCCCCTCTGGCAGTGGATCTACATCAGAAGGGATGACTAAATCAACATTTCGGGGCTGCTGTCCATCATTAACAGTTTTGTTTACAGCATAATTATGTGGCTGCTCATTGCCATCACAAGCATGAGTCTGATGTTCATTATCATCTTGCTCAATTACATTAGCTCATAGTCATTTTCAACCATTTATGTTGACATTTGACCCTTGTCAATATCTTTTGATGCAACATTGTTTCTTAGTAGCTTTGCCTCATTAAACACAACAACTTGACCGTGTGCTACCTTCTTGAACTGAAGTTGCCAAATCTGATAGCCTATCTCATTACCTTCATCACTGATTCCTATAAGGACTCCCTTGATGGACTCAGGATCTAGCTTACCCCTCAACTCAGCTCTAACGTGCACAAATGCATCAGAACCAAAGATGCATAGATGGTCATATGACATAGGTTTGCCATGCCAAACCTCTTCACAAATGCTACGTATCAAGCGCATGCGAGGGGATCTATTGCAAACATGTACTGCAGTTCTCAAAGCTTCTCTCCAAAATTCTTGAGGGAGAAATTAGCTGTGGACAGCATGCATCTCACCCTCTCCCATAACATCCTATTATACCTTTCAACCACATCATTAGAAGAGGGTTTGTATGGGGTTGTTAGCTCTCTCTTTATGCCATGATATTCACAAAACTTCTTAAGATCAGCACTTGTGAGCTCACACCTCATTGTCTGTATGCAAGCATTTGAGCTTCTTATCACATTAGGCGGTCACAAATGCATGAAATTTCTTAACGCGACAAAGGCTTCATACTTCAATTCCAGCATATAAACCAGATTTTTCTCCAAGAACATTATTATAATATATAAATGCAAAGACACACACACACACATGCACGCACAAGCACACAAACACAAAGGAATATGATATTTAACTCAAAACATGATGCACAAATGCTATGCAAAGAAGTATACAAAGAACGACAAAGATAGATGCTTTATCATGTTGGATGACATGCTAATTGCTAAACAGCGTGACAACACTCTACAAGAACTAAAATATAAACTCAAATATGCAATCTCTATGAAAGATTTTGCACACTCTACCAGTCTCATCATAGCGATTACGAGAGAGAAACCAAGGTGGTGGTTGTTACTATATTACAAAAGATTACTTGAGAAGGTGATGGACAACCTGTTCGAAAGACTTATCTTCAACAGAAAATTATTTAGACACATTGTATTACCGAGTTAGGTTGTGAACCCACTTAAAGTATCCAAATGGCTCAAATACAAATATAACACTTCTATATGTATTATGAATCATTTGAGACCCAACAATTTCTGTGTGTGTGTGTGTGTGTGTGTGTGTGTGTGTGTGTGTGTGTGTGTGTGTGTGTGTGTGTGTGTGTGTGTGTGTGTGTGTGAGAGAGAGAGAGAGAGAGAGAGAGAGAGAGAGAGAGCTAAATCAAAACATATAGAACTAAAGCATAACATATAGTACATATAGAGAGTCCCAAGAGCCCTTACCCGTAACAACATTCACTTTAAGGGCTTTACTCCCATTATTTGTATACATATTGATGTTGTGCCTTAAGTAAGCACTTGGTGAGAGCATCTCCAAGATTGTATTGATCTTCAACAATGAAATCAATCCATCATCAAGCACCTCTTGAACAAATTGATGCCACACATCAATGTGTTTATGGTGCATGAAATATCTCATTCTTAGCCAAGCATATGGCGCTTTAGCTATCACAACCAAAAATAGTCGACCTTTCTAGTGGACCAAACTCATTGCACAAGCATGGTAAGCATATGGCTTCCATGGAGGCCTTAGTAGCTGGAAAAAGAAAATAATAATAATAATCTATCACAATGGTAGAAAGTGAGATTATTCTCGGAATACTATAGCATCATGACATAGCATTGTTGTTAGTGTACAAATTTGAAGTATACCCACTAATTCTAAGTATCAATGTCACAGTGTACATGCCATGTTAAGAGTCACAACATACCTACAGCTGTAGAGCACCTTCTCTATGGCACACACATTCAAACTTAGTCCTCATCAACTATCTCATTCTAAGTTTCACTATCGCCCACTGTGCTATGCAAGGAATAATATTTGTATCTGCTCAAAACTCTTAGAGCATGAGCAATGTCTGCAATAGTATTAGTCATGGCATTCATGAGACAAGTACAAGCTGAACCATAGGAAACATTCATCATATAGCTTGCTCTTCATCACTTTTGGACACTACCATACCCTCTTGGGCCATCCCATATCAAATATCACACACCATCATACCAATTACTTTATCTTTCTTTTTCAATATTTTCACTTTCAGTTGATTGTGATGACTGGTACCCCCACATAGATGTATGATTTATCGATTTCGGAGCCAAAAGAAAAAAAATCAAGCGTACAGTAGAGCATTCTATAGCAAGAATAACTCGCTTAAACTTACAATCACACTGTCAAGGTAAATGTAAGTATAAACCAAATTAATGCTAGATAAGGCAAGGAGAAATTTTCTCTCCCAAGTAAATTATCTATGAAAGTCAGAGATGATTTAACAAAAGGACTAACCGGTCGAAGTCAGGCAACAATGGAAAAACCTCTACAGGCTTCAAATGCGGTTTCGTTTGATGCACTGGTACTTGCTGGGCTACCCTGAAGGACTCTTGAATAGATCGAATTTGATGATCCCTGCAAAATCATATCATTAACATACTTGCTTCCTTATGCTGAGTTTGATATGTAATACTTTGTATTTAGTCCATTTCAGCATATGCATCGAATTCCTTTTGATATGCATGGGTTTCATGATTCAACACTTTTATTGCATACAACTGCTGACAGGAAATACCTATCATTTAGATTCTCCAGGATTCTCTGTCCTTCACGTATCTCCTTCAATTCTTTAGCCTGCTTTTCTGTTAGAGCCTGTTCATACCATAGTCCATAAACTCACCTCAATGATAAGAAAGACTTTGAAGAGAGCGCCTCCCTGCAAGACCTGAAAAGTTTTTACCTGCTTTGCAGGATCCAGATTTATAGGAGATATGTACTGCGTCTTCACAAGCCATGCCACCCCTTTGTCAGTGGGCCTGTCTTTCTTCCTGATGGTCCCAGACTTCAATGATGGCAGCTTCTCATCATCCCGTAAAAGTTCCTCATCCTCTGGATCCATTGGAGGCCGAACTTTTGGAGCACTGTTAACAAATCAAAATATTCTGTATCAATTCAAACATTAATAGTTGACTGTAATTGAATGAATATCAGAAGAGACTATCCTTACTTGTAAATGCTGATGTCCAGCAAGTCTAAGGGGATCCCAAGATCAGAATCCACCAGCAACCTGTGCTTTAATGTTTTCTCTAAAGAATTGATGCTATATTTACAGTAACTGCAAATTCACATGCACTCTATTAGAGCAAGCTCATTGTATGCACTTTCACTGCAGAAATTTAAGTGGTTAAAAGACTATCACTGAAACATACCGGTCCTTGTCATTATTGACTTGCAGCAGCTTTGGCTGTGAAACAGGATCCGGAAGCTCATTTCTAAACCTAAAATTTGGTGTACTTATGAATAAGCATACAACATTCCAAAAGAAAATGCATGCCATGTAAAAATGCAGTGCTGCAGTCTAAAATAAAGTTTTTCCAAAACAAAATATCATTCAGACTTCAAGTAGAACAAGTCAAAAACCTAAAAGCATCAATTATCCTATATATAGTGTAATTCAAAAATATATTCGGCAAGAAAGTGTTTCAAAATCATACATACATATATATAACTACTAACACGAGCATCAAGTGACAAGAAGACAACTAGGAAATTCTCTACATACTCAGCTAAACATCATGGCAAGGATGCCCATATTCTTTATGGATTTCAATCACTCAAAGTAGGGCATGACAATTTTGAAATGCTAAAGCACCCCTGCCTTAAATAACATGTCACAAGATGAATGTCATTAAAATGCATCATCATTGCATAGCTACATTACAGCATGACAAACAGCCCACACAGAAAGTTACTTCATGTGAAAAAATCCCTATGCAAGCATGTGATCCCTTCATCACTAGGTCTTTCCTATGTTCATTTCTTTTTTCTTTTTCATTTCAGTACTGTTCATGAACTGCTTTTACACAATCATCTCTCTCTCTCTCTCTCTCTCTCTCTCTCTCTCTCTCTCTCTCTCTCTCTCTCTCTCTCTCTCTCTCTCTCTCTCTCTCTCTCTCTCTCTCTCTCTCTCTCTCTCTCTCTCTCTCTCTCTCTCTGTGAGACCACTACCCACAGCTCTTCAGGGGGCCTAGAGAGATCAGGGCTTTATTGGGGACAGAGGACCAGCGCCCTCTAGGTCGTTTCCTAGTAGAGCTCCAGCACCACCGCGCATCACTCCTCCAGCAGCAGATGGAGATACACCTGGCCCCCCCCCTCAGACTCATATTACAGATTTTTTCAGACCCACATACACTCGAGGGCCCAGCTCGATGCGGGGTGTCACATTACACAGAGCAGAGGAGCTTAGACGACAGCGTCGACGACCGAGACCCCTTGTCCGGAGAGCTCGTCCACATCAGAGAGAGATTCAGGCGATTCACGCACGCCATGACATGGAGATACAGAGACGTCAGCAGCGCACCCCTATCGATTTGGACGCCCAGAGCATTTTGAGGATCGCCATGATGCCTTACCCACCGATGCATTATATCCTACACCCACTCCAGGCATTTAGGGGGTTGTGACACCATCGAGCCTCCCCTCCCTATGCATATCATGTTTGTATCTCACCCATTGAGCATATAGAGTGCATACCCATAGCACCCCACACCCTTGATGCCAGCTACTATCCCTCCTTTTATACCCGTTTGTAGTACTCACACTTTATTTTCGTTTTGGATCACAGTGGATTGGATCATACTGATGTATATGTTTTGTCTCATAGGCCAATTTTGGCCTCTAATAGACGTTAAAAAGTCTTTCTTTCTTTCTTTCTTTCTTTCTCTCTCTCTATCTATAAGGTCCAATGCCTGTAGGCTGTGCCTGGTGCCAATATGTCACTATAAATGTATGCCTATCATCTTGCATCTATATGGTATGAATCATGAATCATAATCACTCTTCTTCGTCCATGCCCACAGAATGGTCAGCCAAAGAAGAATCTAGAGAAGAGAGTAGAATGTCTCCTTGTTTAATGACATTCGCGTCATCATCGAGCTCTAGTTCCCTGATAGGAACCATCTTTGTAGCAGACTCCTTGTGACCGCTCGATGGTGGAGTACCTCTTCGTCGAAGGCGCATTGCCTCCTACCTCTCGCTGGAGTTGCACTAGTAGAAGGTTGATTGCTTTACCTCTGTTGTAAGGCAAGTGAGAGTGCTCTAGTATTCCTTCGATCTATCATCTCGAGCTCTGTATGGTGCATGCGATAAATCTCCTCTTTGTCAGGAGATCCTCCCACAACCTTGGTCGACGTAAAACTACGCTCAAATGTAGTAAGAAAAACCTACAAAATCGATCAAAATGATAGTTTTTAGCTTCAAGTTTCAACACCTATAAGTAATAAGATCCAAAAAATATTCATTTGTGCAACGTATATAATACCTGTCTTGGACCCTTAAGAGTCCATAATGAACACAAAAGCCGAATATTGGCATGCAATATACCACATGTTGTACTTGTGGCATGTGCCACACTGAGACAATTGCATAATTTGGTGTGCACCAATGAAAATGCACTTTAACTACGCTCACATGGGCTCGTCGACGAGTCCTAAAATTAATTTCAATTTATATAATGTAAATATCAAATCATTATAGTGAACACAAAAAGCTCAAAACATAGAAAATACATGGGTTAAGACTTGTAAGTTGTAACCCATATGGGGCGATAGTAGGGTGTCCATAGCCATAATGATTCCACCACTCAAAGCGATTGAGATGTAACATGAAACCGCAAAGATGTGGAACGTGCATATGCTATGTCGATGTTTCCCATATATGCTGAAAATTCCCTACCAAAAGCTATCTTCTCATTCTCAGCTATCGCTCCACACATACATATATACATACACACATGTATATATATATATATATATATATATATATATATATATATATATATATATATATATATATATATATATATATATATATATATATATATATATGTGTGTGTGTGTGTGTGTGTTTGTATGTATATACAATATGCCACAATGATCACTGACTTCATAATCTCGTGCTTTTGAAATACGAATGGAGAAATGCCACAAACACATGAATAGGTCGTGACATGAACTCCAATCGAGGCACAAGCTGAGGCATCTCCTCAAGTCTACATTGTAAATTAAAAGTAAGATTGAAACATGAACTTCAAATTTCAAAACTCAAATGAGGAATAAATAAATGAAACACATAATATACCTCGATGGTGATAATGTTATAGATGCTCAAATTGCCTCTTTCATTCTTGTATATAAATGTGGTATACAAGTCTTAGGGTTGAACCCCATGTCAACATAGAGTAACACTATATGAATATGTCTCAAGATAGGCAAAATGTTACCTACCTCTTCCCAAAAATCCATGTCCATAACTTTTCTTTGCACATGATGTGCAATCTCTGTGTTTCCTCTTTCCATACTTATCCATTTCCATCCTCAAGGCATCAATGCACACATGTGAAAGTGAGAAAAGACATGATATATATATCCAAATCGTGTTTCTGTTCTGCGAACTAAATCCTTGTCACTTTAACTGCGAAAGATACTCAAAGCTTGGTGATTCTTTCTCACAAACGAGATAATGCATTTGGCATCTGAAAGCACGGGAGCCAACCATGGTAGTTTGGCTATGTCCTCAAACAAAAGATCAAGAAAATGTGCGTTGCAAGGGATCCAAACAATGCTTAGGAACTCGGCTTCTATCATCTCCTCCATCCTCTTACAATTAGAAGCATTATCTGTCACTACTTGTACCACACTGGAAACTCCTACATCTTCTATAGTGGATGTTATATGCTCATAAATGTATTCCCTTGTGATACCTGTATCTACATCACTATAATCCACTACCTTCAAAAAATAAGTGCCTAAGCAAGAGGAGACCATTAAATTGATAATGTGGCATCATCTAAACTCACTCCATCCCAGTGTTGCATCGCAACGCGTTGCGATGCGTTCGCAACGTTCGCAACGCAACGTCGCAACGTTGCGACGTTCGCAACGCGGTGAGAACAAACACAAAAAAATTTGCCTCAAATGAGGTCGTTTCGCCGAAACGGCCTCATTGAGGCATTTTCGACAGGCGACCCGAGAGCAAAACAGACCCTGTGGAAGAGCAAAACGCAAGCTTCAAGAAGGTGAAGGTACTTTATACACACACCCTCACACACGTGACCCCCCTAAGCTTGCTTCCTATCTTGAGGACTCCTCTCCAAGCTTCTAACATCTTCCATCAACATGCCTAAAGCAAAACAAGCATGTTGGGAATATGTGACAAGCCAAGGAAAGATGGGCTCCGGGGGTAGTGAGAGATGGACTTGCAAGCTTTGTGGCTATAGTGGAGCCGGTGGAGCCGATAGGATCAAGGCGCATCTTGGAAGATTAAGTGGCATAGGAGTTGCACCTTGCAAAGAGCCAATGCCCGAAGCTATAAAAGGAGAGCTAATGGCATGGGTAGCTCAAAAAGCCCTTGGTAGAAGGAATAGTGGAGCCCAATCCCAAGCTAGATCGCAAGCAAGCGGTTCACATGGTTCTTGTGATCCCCAAACTCAAGCATCTCAAGCTTCCATAGACATTGACATAGAGCATGAGCCACCAAGAAAGAGTACAAGAGTAGAGCATGATCCACAAGAGCACCCACTTGGCTCTCTTGGAGGAGCATCTATACGTGCTAGCTTGCAACAACAACGTAAACAAGAAGCCACACAAGCCATCATGAAAGCTTTTATACAATGTGGTTTGTCTTTTAATGTTGCACGGACATCGGCATGGAGAAATGCCATTGAGAAGGTTTCACTATTAGGGTTTCGTTGGCAAGGGCCTATCTATGAAGACTTGAGGACAACGGAGCTGAAAAAAACAAAGGAAGCATTAGAGAGAGAGCTTGAGCCTATGAAAGAGACATGGGCAAAGTATGGATGCACAATCATGTGTGACGGATGGACGGACATACGAAAGAGAAATGTGTACAACATTTTGGTGCATTGTTGCAAAGGGACCATGTTCCTTCGAGCCATAGATGCATCAGCTGCTGGTACTACAATCACAGGTGAGTGAACTGATTTTTGAATTTTCAATTTATATTTGATTGTGCAATGATCAATCATGCTGCATGCATGTGGCATCTCACATGTGCATTTGCCTTGTGCATGTGCATGTGCATTGTGCATGTGCATTTGCCATTGTGCATGACACATGTGCATTGTGCATGTGCATGTTGCCATGTGCATGTGCATGTGCATGTGCATGTGCATGTGCATGTGCATGTGCATGTGCATGTGCATGTGCATGTGCATGTGCATGTGCATGTGCATGTGCATGTGCATGTGCATGTGCATGTGCATGTGCATGTGCATGTGCTGTGCATGTGCATGTGCATGTGCATGTGCATGTGCATGTGCATGTGCATGTGCATGTGCATGTGCATGTGCATGTGCATGTGCATGTGCATGTGCATGTGCATGTGCATGTGCATGTGCATGTGCATGTGCATGTGCATGACACATGTGCATGTGCATGACACATGTGCATGTGCATGTGGCATGTCACCATGTGGCATGTCACCATGTGGCATGTGCATGTGGCATGTCACCATGTGGCATGTGGCATGTGCATGTGCATGTGCATGTGGCATGTGCATGTGCATGTGGCATGTGCATGTGGCATGCCGCATGTGGCATGTGCATGTGCATGTGCATGTGCATGTGCATGTGGCATGTGCATGTGCAATGTGCATGTGCATGTGCATGTGCATGTGCATGTGCATTGTGCATTGTGCATGACACATGTGCATTGTGCATGTGCCATGTGCATTGTGCATGTGCCATGTGCATTGTGCATTGTGCATGTGCCATGTGCATGACACATGTCAAGATAAATTATAATTTATCAATTGATTAATGATTCATTGTGTTATATGTAAACAGGTGGATTCATTTATGATCATATCCGTCAAGCTATCATGGACATTGGTGTAGAAAAGGTAGTCCAAGTGGTTACAGATAATGGAAGCAATTGTGTGGCTATGGGCAAGCTTCTAGAAGAAGAATTCCCTTCTATTGTGTGGATACCGTGTGCTGCCCATTGCATTGATTTGCTGATAGAGGATGTGGGGAAGATACCATGGATTTACACCATTTTTACCACTTGCATAAAAGTGGTCTCTTTGTTCACAAAGAGACCAAAATTGCTTGCTATATTTCGGTCTTATAGTGATATTGATTTGGTGAAGCCCGCGAAGACCAGATTTGCATACATGTGCATAGTCATGGAAAGATTATTAAGAGTGAGGCAAGCACTGATGCAGACAGTTGTATCACCTGATTGGTTAGCTTGGGATGGACATACTAGTCCAAAGGCAGAGCTTGTACGACGCACATGTTTGGATGACAGCTTTTGGAGGGATGTGGAGGGATTAGTGCGGGCCTTACAGCCCTTATATTCACTCATACGCATAGCAGATAGAGAGGGCTGCACACTTGGACTTGTTTATGAGTTCATGGATCGTGTCGGAGAGTCTATACAGAGATGTCCTTATTTGACATTGGAGAGGTAAGTTGAAACTTGGGTAACCATATTTTATTTTTTGTATGAGCATTCATGTTCAACTTTCAAGTCTTGACTCTTCAACATTCTTAAATCTTATTGTTTTCTAACTTCATTTGTTTTTTGTCCATAGGATAGAGGAAATAAAAGGAATATGGAGGAAGAGGTGGGATTGGTTCCATCGCCCTATACATGGGATGGCCAATCTACTACATCCTTTATGGAGATCTGCATCACAGTCATTGGATATGGAGCTTGTGACTGCTTGGAATGACTATGTAGATCGATTGTATGGACCTTCTGATGTGGAGCTACGTGGGAAGTTGGAGCTTCAGCTCACCCAGTTTCAGAATAATGAAGGACTTTTTGGTAGAGACACGGCATGCTTGAGAAGCATGCAGTTGATGCCTGTGACATGGTGGGAGAGATACGGTGTTGGTACACCTGAGCTAGTAAGTCATTCCAATTTCCTTTTGAGTCTTTAAGTTTTAACTAATAAGTTATAACTTTGTCTCATGAGTCATTCCTCTTCTTGATGAACTCTTTCTTTTTTATCTTGCAGAGAAAGTTAGCCATCCGCATACTTTCACAAGACTGTAGTGCCAGTCCATGTGAAAGGAATTGGAGTACATGGGCCCTCTTCCATACAAAGAAGAGGAATAGACTATCTACATTGCAGTTGGAGCGGCTTGTCTATTGCCACTGCAACTTGCGTTTATTGGAGCGTGGTGGCCACTCAGCAGAGGTGCGGCAGGTGAACGTCGATGAGCTTGATATAGAGAGGGTCCATGATATACCTAGCATTCCGACAGAGGACCTTGATCTATATGACATGCTCTATCAGGAGTTGACAGTGCCACAGCATGATACGAGGGCATCTCGGACTCGTTCTAGTCATAGAGCACACAGTGTACCTGGTCCATCTACTAGTAGGATGGAGGCGTCTATTAGTCGAGCACCACATGATGATGATGATGATGATGATGATGATAGTGATGATGATGATAGTGATGATGATGCTGATGGTGATAGTTATTAGTGACTCATAGGATTTTGAGGATTGATGACTGCTCATGTGACATGTCATATGTATTATGATATTATGAGTCATGACTTATGATTTACTTGATATTGATTGATCATTGTATTATTGACACTGCAGTTTATTGTTTGAACTTTGACTACTTAGTGGTATCATGTGACATGGATGATGGTTATTGGTATGATCATTGATGTATATGTATTATGGACATTGGATTCTGATATCACATATGAGTTATGAGTCATGACAGTCACCAGTGTCATAATTTTGAGATGAGGTTGACTTTTTCACATGTTTTTGTCATAAATTATAATTCTTTGAAGTTTGTTTTTCAATGTTACTTGTAAGTTGTATATAATAGTATTTGTCTGGACTCTGATGTCATATGAGATGCTTTGAAGTTTGATTCTATCATTCTTGTCACTTGAAAACAATGCAATTGCCTGGTCACTGGTGCCAAGTTCCAACATGTGTCATGAACATTGCTAAGTACAAAGTAGTAAGTACTAAAGTCTAAGTAGTAAGTACTACTAAGTACTAAGTAATAAGTACTAAGTTACTAAGTTGCTTGAATGTGCATGGTGAATTTGAAATTTGAATTTTAGAATGAGTCATTGAGTCATGATAATGATTAGTTGTAAATTCTGACATCATACATGTGCAATGTGCATTGTGCATCTTCCATCACTTCATTGAACAGGGATTCAGGAATTTGGAATGAATCATAAATATTAAATATTCAATACATATTACATAAATTAACATAATACATACTATATAATACATATTACATATGTATATACTATAATATACATCTAGGTTACTATATTTGCAAAAAACAATGGAAAAAAAAAAAAGAAATGGTTTGCAACGTTTTCGCAACGTCCAGGCCCAAACGTTGCGATGTTGCTAACGCGTTAGCAACACGTTGCCTTGGACGTTGCGAAAACGTTGCTAACAACCTTGCTCCATCCATTAGATAGAATGGAGAAGCCATAGGTTCGCCACCCGCTTTTAATGGGTCCTAATTGTAGGTCGATCCTCTCTTTCTCTTCAATGAGCATGGATGTGTGTAGGCAATTATATGGAATCCCATGCCAATCATCATTGGTAGGTCCGACTTGGGCTATTGCCCTCACCATCCCCTTCCAAGCATCGGTCCGAACAACGTTGAAAGAGAGATTGCACTCAAGTATGCAATGCTCAATTTCAAGTTTCGCAACTTTTTGGTGTTGCTTTTGTAAACCGGTATTTAGATAAGAGGAATGGAGGCCCCCTTGTCTAGGCCTCTGGCTTGGAGCCTCGAAAGCTTTCACTCTCTTCTCGTTAGGAATATGTACGCCTTCTAAATGAACTAGCACTAGGTCCAATACTAGGTCTTCTACTATATCAATAGAAGCGATTGCAAACTCACACCTACGAGAAGCCACAACCTCTTGGTTAAGATTGTGTTCATGTTCCACTGCCTCGACTATGTCGTGGGGGACTTTTGAACACGCTAAGATGCAAGATCCTTCTGTTGCTGCCACATGTCGAATGAGATGTATAGTTGTTGTGCAAAATGTTTCTTGCACATCCACCTCCGTGTTCCCAAGCCAAAAATGGTAGGATTTACCAATTCATGGCTTGATGTGTGAAGGGCCCAAAGGTCAAAGATACCTAGAGGCATATCAGAGGAAGATGCAAGAAGCAAGGAAAAAGGAAAAGGATGTGTGAAGTTTGAATTAAGGGACTTGTGGAACAAGGTGTGTGGAGTTTGGATCACAAGGGGAAGTGGAGCAAGGAATCTTAGGGAGTGTGTGGAGAAAGGGAACAAACCTCACGGAAGCGTGATACTCAAGCATGGAAGCCAAGAGTGAGGCGAAAAACTATTCGGCCGTTTTCCTTACTTGAACCCGAATCCAAAAAAAATCGATAAGGGTAGAGTATCGGATTTCGAAGTACATACCGAATGTATGGGACCATATGGGGGTACCGCTTTTTGCGGCGTGCAAACCGGGGAAGCTATGGTCCAAATGTAGTTGCAATTTGGACAACCTCTGATCTCAAATGATCGTCTCCACTAGAAGATGAAGCATACTCCTCCCATTCCTCTCCAACAACTAGATGATCTCTCTGAGGGATAGAGGATCGACCACCCTTCCACAACATAGCCCACCCCGTGTAGAGACACACTTGCATGGTTGACGACTAGTAGATGGCAATGATTGATCACCTACACGTAACACAATGCATATACATAAGAAAAAAATACAAGGTGTGGTATCAAACCCTTGATAAATGAATCACAATTCAAATTTCATTCTCGTCTTGCAGGATTTGAGGAAAATCTTCTACTTTACCAATATCAACCACATCAACATTCACTTGTAAAATGAAATCACAAATCACATTCAATTTGTTTGAATAAATTACTCTAAACTCTATTCTAGAGTATAAAAATAGTTTCAAAGTTTTATTGAAGTTACTTGTAGTGGAACTATCTCGATCCCTTTATTCTCTAACAACTTGAGATTACAATGGCAATAAACTAAGCTCTCAAGTTGTTGAGGACTCAATCTATTCTTTTTTTCCGTATGGAATAGAACCAATACAGCCCATGTACTCCAGTTCCTCTCCGCAGGACCTATGCTACAATCTTGCGAAAGGATTTGCAAGGTTAATCTTCGCTACTATTCATGAATAAAAAATAGATCATAGAACTTTATGAATTTAAAACATACTGCTATAAATTATAATAGATCCAAATGGTAAAAATACTTACCAATCGTGGAGTACTTACTCCATATTTCTCCCATCACGTGACGGGAGCAAGCTAGTTCGCTCATATCGTGCGGTGGGCTGTCCAAAGTAGCATCCATGCTACCTAACCGAAACCTCTCACTCTCCAACTGCAACAAAAGACTAAAATCATCGCCTGCCTATCATCGTGTGACGTAGACTGTAGTCAATATATGTAAATTGTTGCTCACTTCTCCATAATGGATGAAGAATATGAGCAATGGCATGGATTGTTTTATGAAACCAATCCAATCTTCTCACTACATCACATAAAGATGTCCTCCTATACATAATAAAAATATGAATCAATTAACAAACCATCAAATATCAATAAACTATCACATAAAAAAAACTTTTCACTTGCTCAATGTCTAAGAGTCCATCAACTTTCTGTATGCTATCTTGTATACAGTCGATCTACTCGTATACAAGAGCAAGTGTGCTTCGCTCCATATCCATGATGCAAAGAACAATGTATACCAGCTTAGTGGGAGCTACCCATGTCTACCTTCGTCCATCATTTCCAATAACCACTAAAGAGAACTATATGAAGAGAGAATTTCCTCCTCTGATCTCTTGAATGTTGTACCAATCCTTGGCCACGACTGTATACAGAAGCCCTTTTCTTACTCTAAGGACTCTATCAAGTACCATATACATGTAACAAAATCGTGTGGCAAATCGTTTTTGGAAATCCAAAGAAGAGTGGGTACGAAGAATATTCAATACTTTTGGGTTGCTAGTGACAATTTTCACTATGAATTTTGCTTTATCACATAAGAATTTTACCCACGACATACCTCTATGTCTTCCATAAGCGAATCTAAGTTGTGGGATGCATATATATACCTTCATTAGTTCAAAGTTATCCAAACTTACAAACCCAAGATAGAGAACACAAACATAGACACATAAGAAACTCACTTCCAAAAGTGAAGAACTCAGCCATGATGAAGTATTGCACAAAGAACAAACCAATAATAATAAGAATAATAAGAATAATAGAAAATAACAAAAAAGACAAAATAACAACAAATAAATAAATAATATTAATAAACATCAAACGAAGATAAGAAAAGATTAGATAAAATAAAAATTTTTAAAATCTCAAAATATACAAAGAAAAAATAGTTATATATATATATATATATATATATATATATATATATATATATATATATATATATATATATATATATATATATATATATATATATATATATATATATATAAGCTAAAAAATAGAAAAAATAAATAATAAAAAATAAATTAAAAAATACATAAATAAATAAATACATCGCTAAATTAATAATAATAATAATAAAGGAACAAAGGACTAAAACAAAACTATAAATAAAGAGTAAAAGAACCCCCAAAATATCTTATCATTGATGATTAGAAAGTTTCTCTTTTCTATTGAATTTACTAGCGATCAATTTGAACACATGAAAAGAAGAACCATAAATGAACTTGCTACTAAGTAAGAAAGTACTTATCTTCTTTAAATTTTATTGAATGAATACCCTTTTTGAACAAGCAAAGAGATTAGTTGAAAACACTGAGCTACAAATGAAGACAATCTTGAACATAGACGAAAAAATCTAAAAAATTAAAGCAAACAACACAATACTTTGCTAAAAGAGCAATATTTGAATCAATATGAGGCATTCGGATCATGTTAAAGCTAGCAAATTCTGGTTCTAATCTTTTATCATAAATGTCTACTTCCAAACCAAAAGGAGATTGAAATATTTTAAAATCTAGAAAAGCACAAGAATAACTGTGAAGTACAATTAAGCTCACATAAATTTTTGGGATAAATACCATACCGAAAGCATCATTATTTAAATATATAAAATCTTGAAAAGAACTAAAATCAAGAACAAACAGATCATCTACAAAGAATCTAATATTAGAAAGTTTATGTATAATGATAGAATAAGTATTAGCTAAAACAAGCTTTCCATAGATTCAAATTCATAAGTAAAAAGATAAAATAGCAATAAAAACTGCATAATTTGTAGCCATAGGAATTCCAATACATTGTTTGAATAAAGCATCACTAGCTGAAATATACAAAGTTTTCTAAAAGAAAATCTAACCAAACAAGAATGTCACTTTCATCTATTGTTCTAGTGTAACGTTTCTTTCAACTATCTATATCTACGGACTTGGATTTCAACCATAAAGAATTAAAATGCAATGCAAAATTTTCTACCAAAAGAGTCTTACAACCATTTTCGGTGAATTAAAAAGAGAAAACTTTCCTAACTAAAAAAGAAATCATATGTTTTAAATCAGTTATCAGTCAAGTCTAACTTCGTACACAAAGTGGTGAATTCAAAAGTTTGAAGCCCCAAGTGAACAGATTTTTATTCTAGACGCATTAAAGAGTTGAGAAACTTTATCAGAGGGATAACACCTACAGAATTATCTAAGATCCAACTACAAGAAGTTGGCACATATGCTTTTTTGAGTAATTCCTTCCAAATATCATGATTAGTAGGTAAAATGGCTTTAAAACAATTGCTTAACCATATGGAAACATCTATGAGAGATCTATTACAAGATATGGCTATAAATCTTGATTTGATGGGGTTCATATGGAATTTCCAAACTGTATATAAAAATAGTAAGCTTTGATACAATTTGAAACCAAAAGATTTACAAAAGTTTCGATGGTTTGAAATAACTTCTCCAAAAGAAAACACAACAAAATTGGTATGCAGAGGAGTGAATTTCTTTCATAAGGCACTCTACACAAAAGTTTACAAGTAAAAACAAAATTATTAGGACATTTATCCACAAAAGAAATTACAAAGTTTCTATGAAAAAAATTAGTGAAGTCAAATCACTTATCAATAAGCTATCTAATGAAGGAGAATTCCTCTCTAACGCTAAATCAACCTTCATAGAAACATTTTTCATTACTATTGATTTCCAATGTGTAGAAATTCCACGAATACCTAATGATTCTTCAGATTTTAGAATGAAACGACCAATGCTCTTCTCTATATCTTTAAGGATGCAAGCATCCTTAGAGGTATGAAGTCTAAATTTTGTTCCTTTGAAAAAGTTATTTCAAATTACTAGTAGGAAGAATAGAACAATGAAGGAGAATTCCTCTCTAACGCTAAATCAACCTTCATAGAAACATTTTTCATTACTATTGATTTCCAATGTGTAAAAATTCCACGAATACCTAATGATTCTTCAGATTTTAGAATGAAACGACCAATGCTCTTCTCTATATCTTTAAGGATGCAAGCATCCTTAGAGGTATGAAGTCTAAATTTTGTTCCTTTGAAAAAGTTATTTCAAATTACTAGTAGGAAGAATAGAACAATTGACAGAAACTATATGACCCAAATCCTTGTTTACGAAAGAGGAAACATTATTGCCAAAACAAATAGAAATCAATAATCTATCTTGCTCTTTCATATTTTTTTCCAATATCATTCTAATTGAAAGCTTTTTGACCCAAAGTTTTCATATATTTTTATATATACCAGAATGAATCCAGGTAAACCCCAAATTCACCCTCGAAGGAAAGTGCAACTACAAGCTCATGGTAGTCAACCACAAGACTATATAGCGTATCTGCTCCACTATGCACAGTATCGACTCAATACTATGACATCCCCACTAACGTCCTCAGTGCCCAATAGTGGGTATAGAGCTCAGAATGAATGCATGCTCACACACACACACCCCACAACGCACACACACCACGAGCATGAACTCACAAGAAGATCTGCGAACTGAGTTTCTATCACTTCCGGAAGTGATGGGCAAACTAAGCCATAATGAATCCTAGCACCAAATTCATATATTTTTATATAACCAAAGGATGGACTCAAAGCCTTCTAACATAAGAAGGAAGAGATTTTATTACTTCTTTTGATTTCAAAATAGAGTTCAAACCAACTTTATCTATATCTGGGGAAGTAAAGATAGTAATTAGTAAAACTCTTCTTGAAACCAAAGGATTATGGGAAACACAAAAAGATTTTAAAAATTTGGATATGAGAATTTGAAGCTGAAAACTATGGGATTTTCCAAGACTTAAAATCCTCATGAGAAAAAATTTATGGGATAAATAGAAGTTTAAAGAGGACTCTTTTGTTACATTTTTCAAAGATTTTCAAAGGAAAAGATCCCTCTTGCATAATTATATCCAAGAAAATTAACCTTCTTTTTGAAATCATTAAACTTTAGAGATTGATCATTCAAACGCATAATCAAAAGGTCATTAGAGAGAATGACGGAAAATCCTCATCCACCGAGTCTAACCTACAACATGAAACAAGGAACCTATGGGAAGATGAAACAAAAACATTAATATTATGATTTTGGAACCCAAATTTCTGTATGCTGAGAAGACTGGATGGTTGAGGAATGTTTTGGATATCTATGCCACATCATAGGAGTTCTCTAAGTGATAGATCTACTCTTATGAAGGCTAGATTTTCCTTCCAAATTGAAACCTTTAGGAAAGATGGTTTGCAAAGTTCACATCCAAAACAATTCCCTAGGCAAATTTGCTTTGCATATTGGATGCTAAGGTAATTACATGTACAATAATAAACATTGCTTTAATCCAAAATCCTTGACGAAGGTTTGCATAATGCAACATAGAAACTACTCCATCATAAATAGTTATATTCATCCTCTCAACCACACCATCCTATGCTTGGGTATATGGAGTTGTAAGCTCTCTGTGAATTCCTCAAGACTAATGCTTCGCATTGATTGAATTCATGAGGTTTCATGAGGTATACTCTCCATTATTATCAAAAAGTAGTGCTTGAGCTTCAAGCCTTTTTCAATATCTATTGCAACAAGCCATTGCTTGAATGTGCATTGTGGGAAAACCTCATCTTTTGACTTGATAGGAAACACCCATACTTTCCTTGTAGTATCATTAACAGAAGTGATAGTTGAGAGCTTCACCCAGTGATCTAGTGGACATAGGACCACACACATCTGTATGAATAAGATCCAATGGCTGAATGGAAGAGAGAACATGCATTTTATGTGCATTGCTAGTCTATGTATCATCATGACAATGCTCAAAGAATGAAAAAAATAAAAAATAAAAAAAAACGAGAACATAGGTAAGGTAGCAAGAACATGAAAGAGAGATCATTCCACTACGAGAAATATGGCCCAAGCGACCATGCCATAAAGAAGTTACAAGCTTCTTACTAAAAGATAACAAATGTTTATTCTAATATATAAATAAGGGATAAAGTGAGCCAAATTTATTATCTTTAATTATTACCATGTTGCCTTTTGATAAAGAAAAGGATTGAGCATAGAAGAACACTTTGTATCCAATGTTATCAAATTGATCAACAACTACGTGAAAGATTAGGAACATGGCAAACATTATGCATTAAACTTTGTGCCATCTACGAATTGAACGAGGACATCAAAATCCCAATCACATTACACTAGTAAGAGTCTCTCTAAGTCTGACTCTTCCAAGATACTCATCTTCATAAGTATGAAATAATTCTCTAGGTGTTATCAAATGAAATGAAGCAAGTGAGCCTTGGTAACACCTTTGCACTATCCCAAGATCCTTTCTACTAACAAGCCATACCTATAAACTTAGAAAGGGTCAACTTCACACAGTAATAAGGATAGATAAATTACACTATTATAGAAAATGTTCTTTGCCTCTTTTGCACCCAACTTTGGACAACTCTTTATGACATGATCATTTCCTTTATAGTATTTGCAAAATTGTTTCTACTTTCATGTTTTCTTCTCATCTTTGTATTCCTTCAACTCTGCAACATTAGCAAATTTTTGCTTACTAGTACATGAGCTCCATTTACCCTTGGCCTTCTCACTATCTAAGAAAGCTTGATCTGCAACATGCATAATAGATCTCTTCTGCTTGGACTGACCTTCTTGCAACAAAACAAAGACTAACTCCTCAAATATTAAGGCATTTGGATTTCCTTTCATCATCAATCAAAAAGTAGAAGCAAAACTCTAATATGAATCTGGAAGACCATTAAGAGTGGTCTACACAAGTGAACCATCTAGTAAGACTTCCTCAGTAGAGATCAAATGTTCCTTCAAATCTTTGATCTTTGTCAAGAAACTATCCATAAATCTCCTTCATTCATATGCTCTCTCCAATTGTTTTCGGAGGTAAGCAACACGAGCCTCATTTCTTGCCTAGTATAAAGTGGTAAGTGTATCCCAAGCATCCTTTGCTTTTTTGCAAGAGCGAATATGAGGGATAATGGCACATTTGACAGACAAGATTATCAATACATGTGCATGAGCATCTTTGCCATCCCAACGAAGTTTCTCTTCAATAGGTGCAACCGGAACCAAAGCATATACAAGAATCTGAAGATCATCGTCTTCAATGCCATCTTCATCACCTTCAATAACTGTATTCGCAAGTGTAGTAGGGCGTTTTTCAATACCCTACACAATATACCACAATCCTTTTGCTACTAATACATGACGCATCATATATGCCCATAACGGATAATTGGTACGATGATCGATCCAACTTGTCCTCAAGAGCCAACATACGGAATACATCATTGCTTTCAGCCATGGCCACAAACTAAATACCCTAATGCAAAAAGATGAATGTATCTCAAAAAGCTGGGCAGAACCTCCTTGTCAAGCTCTGCTAAAGTTGTAGAAGACTTCGAGGAGCTTGTATAGGCCTGTATATATGTTTGATACAAAAGGACAAAATTACTTGCACAGGCCCTATGATAGTGCGTTCGGTATGCTCACCAATTTTTGTGCGATTATGAGACTACGACCGATAGGGTGTTGACAACACCCTAGATGAAGTGGAGACCTCTCTGATACCAATTCGAGGTCTACGCAATCACACAAAAAGCACAAGGAAGAAGAAGAAGCTTGGAGAACAACACAACACTGAGTGAATTACCAAGTGAATGTACAAAGATAAGTGACCCCTTAGGGTTGTAAGCATATATACAAGCCGGGGGAAAAAACCTCCTAAAAAAGAAAAACAAGTGTCACGGAAGTCCTAAGTGTGTTCACATACATCACTACCAAAATATATCAACACACACCTATCTATTAATCGAAACTCGGATGAAAAATCCACGTGTGTATGAAGCGCAAAAATTCTATGGAAGGAATTTCACATAGCATGGAAAAAAGGAAGGGCGGGAAGAAAATGGAAATAGGCATTTTACATCGAACACGAAACAAACCCATTTGGTTCACAAATGAACCCAAAAATGTGGACAAGGTGCATTGAAAGAGCAATGAAATTGATATGTTTACAGAATACATATGAACAAAAATAGTGCACTTCATTTCAAAGTCAAACATGGAGTTTGAAATAATCAAACTAACAAGGCTCTAAGCTTACATGCTTGCAAGGAGCTTCGAGAGTCAGTGGGATGTGCAATTTCTTCTCTCCTTCAAGGAAGATGTAAAGAGATTTGAATCACAAAAGACAAAGAAAGAAAGGAAGGTTAAAGATTAAGTTAAAAATGTATCTTCTACTCAAAAACACCATTGAAAAATAAAATACTTTCTTCAATAAGTACATTAAAAAAGAGACTCTATACTAAGAGAGTGCAACACTGCATGTTTCATTCAAATACTAGTATTGAGAGTACTATATTAAAAAACAAAAGAAATTTGTCACATTTTAAGACAATAACAACTACATTAAAGTAGACACAACTTGCAAGCATAGAAGACGACACCTCATCATGGTCCATGCCACATGGTGACAAAGACAGTTCCTGTGAAAATGCACAAGTTCACAATGATCAAGATCATTTGTCGCAAAGGCTTCCCATTGTGAAAGTACGATGAAACTTGACTCAAGCTCAAGGTACTCTTTAGCAAAAATGGACTCCATTATTATAAAAAAGTAGACATATATCGTATGGTTTGCATCTCACAAAGCAAAGCAAAATGGAGGTTAAAGATTATGTTTTAAGAATTTATAGAACTTGTAAATTCTATTCAAAACAACATAAAAATAAAACGCTTTCTTTAAGATGAGAAATTAAAAACACATACATACACATAAAAGACTTTATACTAAGAGAGTGCAAAACTCCATGTTACATTCAAATAGAAGTATTGAGATGTTTTTTCCTTCGAAAAATTTGTCCAAATTTAAGGCAAAAACAACTACCTTAAAGAAGGCACAAGTCGCAAGTATGAAAGCACCTAGACATGGTCCATGGAAACAAAGATAGCTTTTAAGGACTACACCCGAATCCGCAAAAATGCACACTTTCACAATGATGAGAATCTTGTGATAGCAAAGGCATCCCAAGTTGTTCCATTGTAAATAGTACAATTAGACTCTACTCACAATGTTCTTTCGCAATGATGGACTCCATCACTACAAAAGGACATACAAATATCATTCTAGGTATACAACATAGTAGGACCGCACATTGTTAAGAGCATATGTAAATCTTTAAAAACATGAATTGAGAAAAAGCACACTCAAGTGGCCCTCTATAAAGAAAGCTACACTTATTGTTATGTAACCATCCGAAATTCAGATGTTCTTTTCCTTTTCCAAAATTTACTTGTGACTTCAAGTGATCATTTCTAAATACAATTGATGCATTTACCTACACTTCCAAACAAAGGAGTGGCATTGTGAATGTAAGGAAAACAAAAGCAAAACGAGAGAGTGAGACAAAAGAAGAAGGGAATTGAAAGACATATCATAGATATTTCTCACCCATCCCCAATTTATACACAACTATAATTGGACAAATATTCTAGGAATATTCCCTCTTTCATCAAATCAAAGGGCTCCACCCGCAAAGCCCACCGTGGCAGCATTGGTTTCCCAAGACCCGAGCTATATGTCGGGCAACCAACAACAGTGCTCTATCCCATGTAAAGAAAATATGGGATGCTTCCATGTCATCCCACCATCTCATAACCATACATAATCATATCTAGTGTCTAAACTACAAGCTCTTTTCAGTGCCTGCATGCCTCTCATTTGGGGGCTTTATAATTCAGGCATTCAATATAATGTACATCAAAGAAATGGATATTTACTTCTAACCATAGTACGAACAAACGATTTTATTCGTGAGAATTAATTTGCGAATTATTTGTTTGATTCGTTTAGTACATTCATATCGAAAATAAAATTCGAGAATATATATATATATATATATATATATATATATATATATATATATATATATATATATATATATATATATATATATATATATATATATATATATATGTGTGTGTATGTGTATCAAGCACATGTAAGATACATGATAAATCATACAACATTAGACATCAAATCCTAAATTGACATTAGAGTCTAGACAATAATCTAAAACATCATGAGTCATGATTTCATCATTAAATTTTAACCAATAACTAATCACCATGCATAAACTTATGAGTTATAACGCATTACATCATAGAATCATGACTCATGAGTTATGACATTGATTAGTAAGCTGCAAACATCACACATCATACATGTAGCCCAAGAACAGTGTCAAATTAAACACACAGAACAAAAGGCATATGAGTAGAGTGGTAAATAAGTGTAAGCAATAATCAAAAGTTACACTCATGTGTGGAAAAGCATGGACAAATACTTGATCTCTCAAGTATAATAGATGCTTTGAAAGGACCAAAAGGAGAAGATAAAAGTTCGGAGGAAATTTTAAGGGACAAGCAAAAGACAGAGTAGACCTGAAAATTTTTGAAAAAAAAATTGATAAAATTTGTGCACAATTAAGTCCCGAACGAATAATAAACAATATGTATATTGTAGATTCGAAGTAAAAACCAGCCAATACAACTAAACCTAAAAAAAAGGATCTGCAATCATGATTAATCCTTTATAATATAAAATAGAATAGTTCAGTTGTGTGACAAAAAAGAGCATAAAAGTTTCACGCGAATCAAAAAATATCAACTTACTTGACTTTGCACACAAAAGTTGAAGGTCTTTTCAATCTGTTCTCAAATTTGTCTTTTCTTTCTATTTTCCCATCTTTGAAAGCACTCTGTTGTTTCATCAGTGGTGTTCCAGCCGGAGGAAACTTGTGGATTGAAGGCCCTAAGTGTGTCCTTGCATCTTTCTTCTCCTCTAGCTTCTTCCTCTCATATTCACGTCTTTTTCTTTCTTGACGCTCTCGATCATTTTCTGACCTAATTTCAGGCTTTACCACCTGCGGTGGCTTTGATGAAGCACTAACTTTTGGAGGGCCTGACACTTTGTTGAACAAGCTTGATACGCCTGGCTTCGAGTCAGAACTAGGTTTCAAACTAGTCTTATTGATATCACTGCTAGCGTGCCAAGTACTTCCACTAGCAGGAGGCTGAATTTGCCTGGAAGACGCAGCCACAGAGGCAGATCCACTTTGTGTGGATGGTGGGACAGAATGAAGATTTTGGGAGGATGTTACGTATGAACTAGAGGGTGGCGGAGCAGTGGATGGCGATTGAGATGCTACAGAAGGTGGAAAATACGGATTGTGCATACCATCTTGGTATGCCTGACTTGCTGAACTGTTAGTATGAGGATAAGTAATTCCGTGATGTGATGTTGGTTGCAATGGAGGAGGAGGTGGAGGTGGCAATGTTACTGACGACATAGGGGGGAGAGGTGGTGGAGGAGGGGGGGCAGGTCCTGTCGATCCAGTGGGAGGAGGGGGAGGAGGAGGCTGTGTAGGCATGGAATATGGTGGAAGTGGGGGATACTGACTTTGGCCTGGCACTCCTGGAGGACCGTACGAAGAACCTGAAACTCCATAGCCATAGCTAGCATTGTAGGGCATTTTCTGTGAATGTTGAGGACCAACATTAGCTCCGTAGTTCGGAGGTGCGTTCCCATACGTAGGGTAGACGTTGGATGTGGGATACTGGCTCGGTGGTGGGGGAGGAGGAGGTCCCTGATTCTGTCTGTATGTTCCTGGAGGCCCTGAATTCGGATAAAATGAAGAAGCCATGGTTAATCCACTCCCTGCTATATTCTGACCTGCAGCGGCATGGCATGCATAAGGCTTAAATCCTGCGCACAAATTAATCAGAAACGATCCTTGTCAGAACGTCAAGGCATATGACAAAAGGTTTAGCCAGAAAGTAGAATGGTTAAATCAAAACGATGAGAAGAAATGCGTGCTGTGCTTGACAGAAAAAGTCAAACGAGTTGCACAGGAGAAACAAGCAACGGGAAAAAAAGGGGAGGAAGCAAACGGAATCGAGGCAAAATCATAGCTCTGTGAGCCGACATGTGCAGGAGGCACGAATACAACCGGAGTGAATGTCAAGAATTGAAGATAGCGTGAATTGCAGAAAAAACACGGTTCGATCCGACATGAACGATCAAAAGTGTGAACCTTACCTTCACCTCTATCGCTGCGGTTGCGATCGAATCAAGAACAACTCAACCGACCACACAGATCAGCACGCCAGAGCGTGGCGAGCTTCTGCTTCCACAACGCTGGAACCCGAAGATAGTCCTTCTGCTTCAATGTTCTATATACAGCTCTCTGTATTATACGCTCTCTAAATTGTTTAAGTTTCGAACCCTTGTCAAAAAAAAAAAAGGTACAACGTAAGTAGATTTGTGACTCAAACAAGAAAAACGAAAAGAAAACGTATACTTAAAAGCAAATGTCATTGATCCTTTATACGATTGCATGTGGAAGGGGTTTGGGAGTGATTGGAGGGGGCTTGATGTAATGATAACACTGTTTTGTTGAAAATCAAGACTTCTTTCAAAGTAAAAGAAAATTTAGTTTTTTCTCTATTTGAATGCAAAAAACAGTCAACAATTAGCTCACGAAATGTGTTTGATACACTCATGTCTTTGTTCCAAAGTGGTGCACTTGATCATGGTCATGTAGATCAACCAAGTGAGGTTCAAAGGGTTGAAAATTTTCAAAAAAATAGAGCTAAAAATGCATAGAATTTCTAGCCAAACGTGGTTGGAATTGCTAGAAATTTCGAGCCACATATGGCTGAACATTTGCATCAAAATATGGCTGAAAATAAGCATGAAATTCAGGCCGCACATGATATATATGTTGATGATGTAATGAATGCATGTCCATCAAGAGTGCACAAACTATGCCAAAGTGGTTGAAACAAACTTTGCAGGATATCAAATCGAGTTCACCTTTACTTGGTAGAACAAGATCAAGCAGACCTGTAGCAGACTTTGAGACGCTTAAACTGTCGAACAGAAACTGGTATATACCTTTGGCACAAAAAGACGAAATAGCCTACAGAAGCGCTGCGATAGTGCGTTCGGAGGCCGAAACGAGCTCAGATCGCGATTTCGGCACCACATAGCGAAGTAGTTTTGATCTCGGAAACACGCTGAGTATGCTCACCAAAATTCGTGCGATTCTGAGACTGCAAACGGAGGAGTGTCGATGGCGCCCTAGATGAAGCGACGACCTGCTCTGATACCAATTGTTGGAGTTAGACGTCTTTGGAAGCACGCGAACAACACAAGGAAGAAGAAGAAGCTTGGAGCACAACACACAATACTGAATGTATTACTAGAGAATGTACAAAGATAAGTAGCCCATTAGGTTAATAGGCGTATATACAAGCTGGGGGAAAAAACCTCCTAAAGAGGGAAAAAAGTGCCCCGGCGGTCCTAGTGTGTTCACACACATCACTACCTAAATATATCAACAAAAAGAAGCTCTTGAGGCATAATCCCATAAGAGCAAAGAAGATGCCAACGTTCATGGACTTGATCATGTGTGAAGAACTTCAATTTTTTTGGATGAAAGGCATTCTACAATTTTCCATCTTTTGCATGAATCTATGATAGCATGGAATATTATCCCACATAGAAGAGTAAATAGTGGCAATAAGCCTGCTAATAGCACATAGAAACTATGCATAAGCATCATTAGAGGGAGAGAGATACAAACTCCCATCTCATGAAGAGACTTTATAAGATGGGCATCACATCCATTTTCATGGTGTGACTCGGGTCACTGATAAGCGCCGCTCGACCTTGAATTGAGACAAAATGCAAATGCATACATATGGGAGACAATTCATGAATACAAGATGGGGGTGCTTGAAAACCTCATTCTTTTGCTAAAAAAAAACAGAGTTCTATAAAAATAACTTGCTAGCGACAACAAATATTCATGTTGAATCAAGGTTACAAATTTAAACAACTCACAAGTGAGAGATGCACATACCCACCCAACCAACTCCACCCATATATATACTTCTAGGCCAAGGTGGTGCATGTCCTTGGATGCTTCCAAGTGTCCCTCCAAGCATCCCTCATGTGGACACTTGCCTAAGGTCCAACTACATGGTATCACATGGATATTTAATCAGATGAGCCTTCTCCTCTCATGTATACCCCAAAGTGGCACTAGGAGAAGCTTCTCCCAAGACTAAGGTTCCCACACCTTAGGGTAAATCAAGCCGAAGATTGAAACCCTTCAATTTGGAGCTCAAATAATCAAAATAGCCCAAGGGTTCAAAGCATAGTCTTGGAGTTTCCCATGAATTCATTCATAAACTCCAAGGGTTCTCCTAGTGACTTTGCACACTCATAACCCATGCCTTTTGCCGCTTGGACCTATAATTATACAACAATCATGTATCCCAAAAATAGAATTTCATGTTTAGTCGTGTTATGAGTAGTGATTTTTGGTTTCAAGGTTTGCCATGAATTGTGAGAAAGTTTTGAAGGTATAACAAATTCTTTCCATTTCATCTTTGTACCTTAAGAATTTTAAGTTTTTTCCACTGGGAACCATTTAATCTCCTAAAGGAAACATATCTTGGATATTGATTGAATGAAGCCATAACTAGAAAACTCTTCTAAGAGGAAGGTGTTTTCAAAGTTTCATGATGTCTTTACACCATTCCCTTTGGTGAAAGAAACTTTAATTGAACTTTTAAGTTAAATTTGTGATAGTCCATTTCCATCATTGTCTTTTGATGGACCCAAATGAAAGCTTTACATTTAATTATTCGTGAAACTTTGGAGAGAATGTAGGGGTACTATCCTACTTAGGATAAATGTGAGATCACATTAGAGAGCAAAATATCGTTAAAAGTATTTGTTTGTTTTTTTATGAACTTTCCAAATGGTCTCCTATAAGTATGTCTTATACTTACATTTAGTATTGAAATTGTTGATTCTCTACACTAATGTATATATGAAAATGGGCCCATGTCATGAGAAGTTTTGCTCGAGAAAACTTTCTAAGTCATCAAAGAAATTAGACATATCCGGGTGCTAAATTTTTTCATGTATATAATGCTTCCTTACTACAAGGTAAGGCAATCTCTTTAAATCTTATTTCATCCTTTTGCTTACTTCATTGCTAAGTAAGAAATACTTAATGTGAGATTCATATTAAGTGTTTGATACCTTCGTATCATTTTGGAAAGGAATTTTCTATTGATATGTTTTGATATTGATGTGTGTGAACACACTTAGGAACGCCAACACACTTTTTCCATCTTTAGGAGGTTTTTCCCCCAAGCTTGTATATACGTCGATAACCCTAACAAGTCACTTATATTTGTATGTTCACTTGCTAATACATTTTGTACTGTAACTTCTTCTTCTTCTTCTTCTTCTTCTTCTTCTTCTTCTTTCTTGGTGCTTTTCATGCGTTTCTTTAGACTTTCAACTCCAATAGAGTAGGTCATTGCTTCATCTACGGTGTCGTGGACACCCCTTCGATCATAGTCTCATAATTATACAAAATTGGTGAGCATACTAGGTGCAATTATCAATTCAAAACAACTTTGCTATGTGACATTGAAATCTTGATTTGAACTCATTTCATCCTTCAAATGCACTATCGCAGTGATTGTGCAAGCAATTTTGTCATTTCTTACCAAAAATATATACATGTTTCAGTTCGCTAGTATAAGTGCTCAAAGTCTGCTACAAGTTTAGCAGAACTCGATAGGGTGTTTTTGCTCAACTTTTTGAGATACGATCAATTTTCTACATTTGGGTATTTACTAATTGGCCATGGCTAAAAGCAATAATGTATTCCATATGTTGGTTGTTGAGGATAAGTTGGATGGTACTAATTAACAATTGTGGGCATATATGATGCACCATGTATTGTAAGCAAAAAGATTGTGGAATATTGTGCAGGGTGTTGAAAAATATCCTACTACACCTACAAATATAATTATATGAAGGTGATGTAGATGGCATTGAAGATGGTGATCTTTAATCTCTTGGTCATGTTGCACTTCCTTCCCTCTGAACCTACTACAGAGCAACTTCATTGGGATGGCTGAGATGCTAAGGCACATGCATTGATAGCTTTGTCTATCAAACGTGCCATTATCCCTCACATACGGTCCTACAAGATAGCAAAGGATGCTTGGGATACACTTAAAAATTTATATTAGGCAAGAAACAAGGCCCATCTTACTTACCTCTGGAAACAATTGGAGAGTGAGCATATTGTCACGAGGAAGGAGATAAGGAAGAGAGCTCACACACACACTCTCACTCTCAAGGAGAAGCACACACACAGATTGAGGCAAGGAAGAATGATCTTCTTCTTCTTCTTCTATTACATAAAAGGAATGTACAAGAATGACCTAAAAACAAGAATACAACAAGTGCAATATATAAAGATCAGTACATAAGGAAAAACCTAATATCCACGAATGAGTGAGCTGGCAAGAATCAAATGTGCCATCACTTTCGGTAGATAAATCTAATAAAGCTCAATGAACTATCCCTGACATATATCGGTATGACCACTATACATGTCAGAGAAACGAAAAACTGGTACGTGTCATCCTGGATTATCACATGTTGAGCTTGATATCTCAACACATATGAATGCAGGAGATTCTATGGACAATTTTTTGACAAAGATCAAAGTTTTGAAGGAGAAGTTGATTTCTGTTGATGAAGTCTTGCCAGATAGTTCACTTGTGCAGTTTGTTCTTGTGAAGTATTTCGATGGTGATGCACCATGGTGGACTCTTCTTCTTAAGAGCTCCATGAAGATACCCTTGTAGTAAAAAACTAAGCTCCCAGATGCCGCAGATAGTACTCTACACATGCGTGCAAAATATGCATAGAAACACAATACACAAAGAGCATGAACCCAAATTTTTTAGGTGTTACAAATGCGGTCAAACTTATAGTCTTTGGTTGACCAAGCCACTACATGTTTTATTAAAGAACATATACAAAAGTGTTTGGTGGCCATTTGGCCTTTCACATGGACAATAACGGTAACAATCTCCCACTAAAGGCCAATATGGCCAAAGTGACTATGGGAGAAAAATAAAGAATGATACAGAATACCCGAATGTAAGTATACAAATTATACCTCCCACATGATGGGCATGTTACACAATATACAACTAACTATGTAAGATGATGAATCAAGTAACCCCTATCAAGTGACAATCATGTCCAAAGATATCCTGTGGTAGAGGTTTAGTCAAAGCATGTGCAACATTATCTCGAGTACAAACCTTCTCAAGAATAATGCACTCAATGACTAAACAATCTCTAATGAAGTGATATTTCACCTCAATGTGCTTGGTCTTTGCATCATACATCAGATTCTTAGCCAAAGCAATGACACTCTCACTATCATTGAACAAATGAGGTATATGCTGAGGTATACCCATATCACAAGCAAGAAGAGAAAGCCACAATGTTTCCTTACATGCCTCACTTGCTACAACACTATCTAATTTTGTAATGGAAACAACTATACATTCTTGAAGATGAGATGTCCAAGAGATAGCACCTCTAGCAAAATGAAAAATGTACCTTGATGTAGACTTATGATTGATTACACAACCAACATAATCAGAATTTGTGTAACCAATAATGGATGCCTGTGTAACCAATAATGGATGCCTTCCCTCTAAAGAATAGAAACTTGTCCTTAGTGCCACTCAAATATCTCAAAATCATCTTGACTGCTTCCTAATGCTTTTTGCCAGGATTAGATATATATATGCTCACAACTCCTACTACAAATGCAATTTTGTTCTCGTTGCTACCATAGCATACATGAGAATACCAACAACAGACTGATAAGGAATCTTGGTCATGAATTCCTTTTCCTCATCTAATTTGGGGTAATCATCCTTGCTCAATTTCACATATGTGGGTAAGGGTGTACTTAATGCCTTTCCACCCTGCATATTGAACATGTGAAGTACTTTGGATATGTACTCACTTTGAGACAAGTATATGTATCTTTTGCTCCTATCCAAAGTAATGCACATGCCATGAATATGTTTGGTCTCACTCAACTTCTCTTTGAGAATTGACAAGCCATAAGAGGACTTCCCAGCAATCAACATATCATCAACATAAACTATCAAGCATATCAAGCTTCCATTTGGGCATCTCTTTGTGTAGAGGCAATGATCCTCATTGCTTTGAGAATAGTCTTGAGAATTCATAAAAGCATTAAAATTTGGTACCATTGTCTAGGAGACTATTTAAGTCCATATAAGCTCTTCTTTAGCTCTAAGTCCTCCTTCATGGCACACCCCCACTTGACATGATCCTCTATCTCCATAGCCTCTTTGTAGCAAAAAGGGTCACTCACATCTATTAACATAACAAAATCCAAACCTCGAACATATCTATGAGGTGGATGTGAGGCACGTGCAGAGCGTCTCAATGATTGCTGAACATGAACATTTGTAGGCTGATCTAATAAAAAATTCTCTTGAACATCCCTATGTGCAACATTTTTATGCATGCTGATTGGAGGAATAGTATCCTCAAACACCACTCTTCTCACTTCAACCTCCTTAATGGGTTGTTTATGCATCTTAGACTCATTGAAAATGAAATTACTACTTCTGATCACCGTCCATGTTTTTGGATCCCATAAGCAATATCCAAATTGGCCTTCTCGACCATATCCAAGAAAAATGCATTTCTTTGACTTGTGGTCCAGGCTTTTGTCTAAGATTCTTCAACATATGAACATATGTTTCACACCCAAAAACTCGAAGATGATCATAATATGGTGGCTTCGCTATCCATAACTCTTGTGCCATTTTCAAACCTTTGGCAATAATAGGGGAAAGGTTAATCACATGAATTGCAGTCAATACTACAATTGCCCAAAAGCCTTATGAAATATTTGCATGATGCAACATAGAAACTACTCTATCCGGAATAGTTCTATTCATCCTTATAGCTACACCATTTTGTACTAGGATATAAGGAGATGTAAACTCTCTGCAAATTGCTATAGACTCACAGAAAAGTTTGAATTCATGTGAGGTATACTCACCCCATTATCCAAATGTAAAGACTTAAGCTTAGTTCCTTTGTCAGTCTCAACTAAAGCAAACCATTTTTTGAAATTAGGGAATACCTCATCCTTCAATTTGATAGGATATACCTAGAATTTTCTAGTACCATCATCTATGAAAGTGAAAAAGTAAAGAGAACCACCGAATGACATTGTGGGCATAGGATCATACACATCTATATGAACAAGATCTAAAGGTTGAACTAGAGAGTCAATGTGCATCTTATGCACATTTCTAGTTTTCTTTCCATATTGAAAATGCTCACAAAATGAAAAATCAAAGAAAGATAACATAGGTAAGTAGCCAGAATGAGAAAGATTTTCCATTCCACTACGAGATATATGGCCCAAATGGCCATGTCAAATACAAGCCATAGGCTGTTTAGTAACATCTAACAAGTGTTCTTTCTGTTATACAAATAAAAGATAAAGTGATCCAACTTTGCTTCCTTTTTCAATAACCATATTGCCCTTTGATATGCGAAAGGATTGACCATAGAAGACCACCTTGTAACCAAGGTCATCAAGTTGACCAACTAACATCAAACTATGTGATAACTAAGGCACATGGCATACATTATGCATAGTAATTTTTGTACCATCAATAAACTGCACAACCACATCTCCAATCCCGAAAATGTCACATTGATAAGAGTCACCAAGTCTCATAGTACCAAGAGACCTTTCTACATAAGTAGAGAATCATTCTCTATTTTTTGTCACATGGAAAGAAGCACCAAAATCTAGCAATCACATGTGGGAAAGAGAATCAACCATAAGAGCCTCAATAGGGACAGTACTATCAAGTGTCAACACATCGACATCATCATAAATAGCATTGATTTCTTGAATCTTCACATTCAAAGTAGATGGTGTAGGTAGTTATTTAACATCACTATCAATTTTTTTCCTTTATCTTTAGCATTCTCTAATGCATAGCAGTCTTTCTTCATGTGTCCTTTCTTATGACAATAATGGCATCCGATATCCCTTTTCCTTGATTTACTTCTACTCTTTTTTTACCATTCTTTTCCTTGTTCTTGCTCGTGCCACATTGCTGATTCTTTCCTTGATAAGAACCATGAACATTCTATGCATCTACACTCTGAGTGCCAACCATAGATTTTCTAAGAATCTCCTCACTCAAGAGTGCTCCACATATGTCATCATAGACCAATTTACCACTAAGTGCACTATTGCTAATAATTGTGCAAAATGTATCGGACCATAATGCATAAGAACAAGAATATTTTCATATTATCCATCGCCATTTTTTGAGTCTGTAACTGAGAGAATATGACATCAAACTTATTCAGATGACCAACAACACTATATGTGTCCTTCATGCGAAGATCATATATCTTTCTCATCAGATGCACTTCATTTGATGTTGTTTCTTTTTCATCTGTATTGCATAACTTCTCCCAAAGCAACTCTGCACTTTCACAGTCCAATATCATAAAGTAAAGATTATATGCCAGGTGCAATTGAATTGTAGACCTAACCATTTTATCCAACTCATCACAATCATCTTCATCCCTGTCAGCAGGCTTCTTTGATATTCCAACTCAAAGATTATATGCCAAGTGCAATTGAATTGTAGACCTAGCCATTTTATCCAACTCATCCCAATCATCTTCATCCATGTCAGCAGGCTCCTAGAAAAATGGATTAATGAATAGTAATGATGAACCAAAAGGATTATGTGAAAATATATGTGTTCACACCAATAAGTGTGTAAAGAAGTAAATCGACCACTATATAGTTGACAAAACAAGAATCTGGAAAAATTTTGCCAACCTCCCCTACAAAATGAGCATATGAGTAGTGTGAAAAGCTCATAAAACTGCAAGTATTGACATGTAAACCTGCATAGTCAATCACTGACTCCATCGCATATAATCAATCAACCCAAATAATCCATCTAGGTTTACAAGCACCAATGAACAACTATCATACATCTCCTATGGTGAGGCTGGGTAAGTCTTCCACCAAAGAGACCTCGACATCTGCATCTCTCCCAGTTAAGAAAACCTCACCATGACCCTCTTTATCAATGTCAAAGGCTTTATACAAATATGAAACTTCTATATCAATGACCACATGGACATACATGAGCGGTATCCACATAAGCATACATAGTATGTATGTGTTCAATATATCCAATAAAATGGCACTAAAAAGGTTGAATTCATAGCCCAAACACTAGGCAACAACACCTCCAACTATCAAATCTGTTTTTTAGGCTAAAAACCCTACATAAACTTACAGTGGCTGCTCCCGCCACAACTAGACTTGGAGATTTACTAATGTGGCTGAAAACACACACCCAAAGGTGAATATTTATCGTTAAAGAAGCACAAAGAGCACTCTTCTTGATGTTCTTGAAGCTGTGTAAAGATAACTATGTGCAAAAGTACTCTAAAATGGTTCCAAGAATCACCCCAAAAATGCTTCACAATAGGCTTTGAAAGCAAAGAATGAAGCTTTGAGGGCCCAAAACATGTTCACGGTAACGTGAACCTTAGTTTTTCCCTTCTTCAAACACCACAAGATTTTAGCTTAGTGGCAAGAGATTGCCAGTTATGCAAGTTCTGGGGGGAACACTACTGAGATGGGTGACCTCTTGAGAAGTACCAAGAACCTCCGTCTTCCTTAATCGTTGAGGTCCTCCCTTGCATGCAACTAATGGTGCGAATAGTGACTTTGGTGACTCGGATGAAAAGGTATGCCAAAATGCTCTGATATAAGTGAAGTATTTCAATGATGATGCACGATGACAGACTCTCCTTCTTAAGAGCTCCACAACAATACCCTCATAGTAGAAAATCGAGCTTCTGGATGCCACATACAATACTCCACACGAGCATGTAAAATACGCAGAGAAACACAATACACAAAGAGAACTCAATTTTTCTAGGTGTTACAAATGCGGTCAAACTTATTCAAACTTATAGACTGTGGCTGACCATGCTGCTATATACTTTATTAAAGAACATATACAAAAGTGTTCAGTGGCCATTTGGCCTTTCACATGGACACTAAAAAAATAATTTTCTTCCAAATTCATATCAGAGTTTTGCTTCTACTTTTCTATTGATGATGATAGGAAATTACTAGTCTGCTTCACTTGCAAAAATCTAAAATGGTATCCTCTTTGCCCAAACTTGAGGCATCTTGTAAACATGTCTATGAAGGTTGTATTTTGGGAAAAATGCAATGTTCCGTATTCTCAAAAGATGATTCAGTTGGAGTTGCTCATATTGTAGCTTGTTCATAGTGATGTCTAGGGCCCCATGCAGACACCTTCATTTGGGAACTACCTTTATTTTGTGACTTCTATTGATGATTTCTCTAGGCATGCATGTGTGCATCCATTGAAAGCAAAGTTTGAAGTATTTATGTGCTTCAAGAAGCTCCTAATTGTGGCTAAAAATATGTTAGCATGTAAATTGGACACCCTCTATTCTAATGGGGGGATACATGTATTCTGATTTTAATGCATTTCTGGTTGAGCATGGGATAAAACATCAGTGTTTAGTGCTATATTCACCTCAACAAAATGGAGTTGCTAAAAGGAAGAATATGTCTCTCATGGAGATGGTGATGTGTACTTAATAGGTGTCCCAACGAAGCACTACAATTGATCACTCCATATGAGACTTAACATGGTTGCAAGACATCTATTGCTCATATGTGTGTCTTTGGTTGCCTGGCATATGCATTAGTGCCTTAACAACAATTCAAGAAATTTGATGCTAAAGTAGTGAAATGTATTTTTGTTGGGTACAATTCTGAAAGCAAAGACTATCATCTATACCATCCATACATAGACTACACACATTTTGGTTAGTCTTGCTTTTGTTTTTGTGAAAGATGGAATTCAGCCATTACTTTCATGTATCAAGACAACAATTAGCTCTAAAGATGTGTATGACACTTTGCTGCCTCTTTTTATAGATGGCCAGTCAAGTCTTGGTTCAAATGAAGCAATTTCTTAGCCTTTATAGGTTTCAAATGATGCAGATCATTCCATTTCTGATGCAGATTTACATGATGCACTAGTTGATGAGAGGGATGATGTAGAGTAGGCAAAAAATATGCCTAAATGGTTGGTGTAGACCTTGAGTGATAACAAGTTGGATGTACCATTCCTATATCATACTTGTTCATGCTCTCATAATGCTTCCTTTGCATCAGATTGCTATGCAATGGTTGTCTCTAGTCTTTGTGATAAGAATGAGTTTGTTTCTTTTGATGAAGCACAAAATTTGGAGAATTGGATGGATGCTATGCGATTAGAATATGATGATGCTACTACGAAGAATGGGACTTTATCTTTATGTGATTTACCTCTAGGTAGAAATCCCATTGGCACTAAATAGGTATACAAGCTAACATGTAAGCATGATGGACTAATTGACATGTATAAGGCGAGCCTTGTTGCCAAAGGTTATGCTCAAAAGAGAGGCATTTATTTTGACGAGAACTTTTCTCCCACATGCTGAATGAGTAGTATTCATAGCATTTGTGCACTTGTAGCTCATTGCGACTAGAATGACATCAGTTGAGAACAATTCAATTGAGAGAACCTTATGTGTTAAGCATGTAGATGATGTACTTCTGATCATTGTTGTATATGTTGATGATGTGCTAGTCACTAGTTCTAACGAGAACCATATTACTGAATTTAAGATTGATTTTCATGCCTCTTTTGAGATGCCAGATTTGGAGCATTTGCATAGTTATTTGGGCATTCAATTTACGCTAGTTGAAAAGAAAATATATTGACACATCATTGAAGAATTTTGGCCTTGAAGATTGCAAACCTATTGCCACTCCTATGGAAACATTGAGACTTCATGATGCTAAATATGCATTTGATGTTGTTCTCTAAATATGCATTTGATGTTGTTCTCTATCATTAGGTTGTTGGATGTTTGATTTACTTGTGCATAACACAGCCTAATGTTAAGTTTGATATCCCTTAGATGAGCAAATTTATGCATTGCCTAGGTGTCAAGCATTGGTAATAAATTAAGTTCATCTTTTGCTACTTGAGTGGCAGCTGATTACTTGGATTGTTTTATCCCAAGGGGGATCATTATTGCCATATTTCCATGCTTTTTTTGACTTAGAGTGGGCTGCTTCCTATGGCACTCGTGTGTCCAATAGTGGTTTTTGCTTCATGCTTGGTAGCTCATGCATATCTTAGTTGAGCAAGGAGCAACTGATTGTGGACACCTTTAGTTGTGAGGATCAGTGTAGGGCAACTTTCACAATGACTGCTAAGTTTGTGTGGCTCAAATACCTTTTGAATGATTTTGGTGTTGTTCATTTTGCCACCACCATCTTGACTGATTGTCAAAGTGCATTGGTAGTTGTGAGGAAACCCATGTTTCATGCTTGCAAAAAGCACATTGAGGTGCACTATCATTATGTCAGGGAGAGGTTCTATGCTAGAGAGATCAATTTGGCTTATGTGCCCACACACGATAAAGTTGCATACCTTTTCATATAGGATCTACCTAAGGAGAAGTTTGAAGCTTTTTGAAAAGCTTTGGGCTTACTTCCATCTGTGGTTTGATCTCTTTCCACATAGCTTGACACTTCCTTATACATGAGTGCCAACTCCTTGTTCATCGCATCACTCACAAGGGGGATTTGATGATATATTTTGGTAGTGATGTGTGTTAACACACTTAAGACTATGAGGAAACTTTTTTTCCTCTTTAGGAGGTCCTTTTACCCAACTTTTATATTTGCCTATATCCCTAATGTCTCACTTATCTTCGTACATTCACTTGGTAGCACATTCTATGTTCAGTTGTGCTCCAAGCTTCTTCTTCTTCTTCCTAGGTGTTGTTCATGTGCTTCCTCAGACCTCGAACTCCAACATTTCCAAGTACTTATATTGCAAAGTCTAGGTAGCATGATTCCATCCACACCACCTCATCCCCACCCACCAACCACTGTAAATAGACCACCACAACCAGGCTCTGTTCTTGCAGATCCAACCCTAGAACAGTTGGACATGATGTTCAAGGCCTACCAGGCTGGACTTCAAGAAGGACCAACACCTGCGAACCTAGACAAGAGCTAGCCTAGAGCAGATTTAGAGATTGAACGAACAAAAATGTGCTTAAAAATGGTGGAACTAGCTCAAGCTATGCTCGAGGCTAATCAATCGTTCAATCAGACAAATGCTATTACACCAGGTTTGCACTTCCAAGGCTTAATAGATAGATTAGAGAAGTTGGTAAATAAACCTCAAGTTTCTTTACCTCCACAGGCTCAACCAACTGTTGAAAGAGAAAGCTCATCACCAAAGAAAGTCTATGTTCCTGACTCCATAGATGAGGTAGAACCTCTTTCAATTCAACAACACACTCAAAAGTTCTTGCGGGAGATACAAGAAGAGAAATGGGCCAAGGAGAAGGATGTTTCCCCTCCTATTCTTGAAATTGATGACCGTCACGATCAATTCCCATAAGACATTCCATCTATCTATGGAGACCAAGTAGAGCAACAAGAAAAAGAAAGTTCAGGATTTGAATCCAATTCTTTACAAGAGTGGCCACAATTCAGAGGCCCATGGGAGTCAAAATCTCTCCAGATTAGAGCTCCCACAATATTGATCAGAAACAAAGACTCGGTGGTTCCAAGAAACACTAATGTCGTGAAGAACACTAAGGTTCAATGTCATCTCACGGTAGAGGAGCTGCTCAAAGCAAAACCTGAGTTGTGGAATCATGTGAAGGATCAGCTTCCAGAACTTGATTCCAATATGCCAAAAGCAGACTCTAAGCAAAAAGTTCCAGAGATAACTCTAGACAAAATAGGGGACATGAGCAAAGGTGAGGAAGGTATTACTTATCTTCCGATCACCTACCAAGGTTACACAACCAAAGCGATCATAGATTCTGGTGCTGATGTTGCTATTGCGACCACTTCCCTGTGGAAGCAATGGGGTAAACTCACATTAAGGCCAACTAGAATGAAGCTTCAGATGGCTGACGGCCATGTGGAAAGACCTCTAGGATTGCTAGAAGGGATAACTCTAACCACGTGTGGTGTAGAGTTTGAGCACACCTTTGCTATATGTGACTTTGGTAAAACTACTACCTACGAAATGATCCTAGGAAGGCCCTTCCTATGACAACTGCAAGTTGTATAGGATTGTGGAACCAACTCCTTATACTTACAGCGCTTAGGGGTCACGACCAAGGTAAATTTGAAGGATTACACCTTTAGAGATGTACCACCCTTACAGTTGAATTCTATCCACAAGGAGCAAGAAGATTCGATCTCTGTGCATTCTAAAAGTTCATCTGAGACATCCTGGATGCATGAAGATACTCATTTGTGGATCTGCAAGGTCGCAAAGGAAGAGGAGAAACACCTAAAAGTGAGAGAAAAAGGAACTTCTCAAGGAGATAGACCAATTAGAGACCTAGCCTATACAACGATGATCTTCCCAGATGAGGAATTTGAACCTCATGGTTGGGAAGAAATCTTAGCCACCATGGACATTGCTGTCAATGAAGAACAATGGACACCTCATTGTGATGAGGAGGGTTATGATATCTCAGCGTTCATGTGCCAGCCCTTGCTAGAAGAATGTGACCCTAGTGACTTCATAGAAAAAGAAGAGAACGATGATGATTTAGAGTCCATTGTGCATGGATAGTTGCTTTATTTCAGAGGAGCACTATCTAAAAGACATAGGAATATTTACCCAAAAAGGAAGAAGAACCTCTCACAAGCATTAAAACTGTCAATTCAAAGGATGGAAGTGAAGGAGGTCAAAAGAAAAAGAAAAGACAAAGAGTGGAACAGGAAGAGAAGGAATCATTGTTCGAAGTACCAGAGAATTTCAAGAAATACGAAGTTGAGGACCGAAAAATTTTGGTATGAATGCCTGTAGAGGAGGTACTTGGGTATCCACTTTTAACAAGAGCAGAGAATAAGCACTTCCAGTACGTCGCCTACTCAAGGGAGGTTCTCCTTAGGGAAGTATACCCTTTAACACTTCTGTGAGCAGGCAGATAACAATGATTGCACAGAATTGTAGCTTCTCAGGGAAAAGATTAAGAACGATTGACAATACTGGGAGACCCAAACCATTCCTTAGTTTGAGTAAATGATTACAATGTAAGCCAAGGAAATGCTACAAACGCTGATGCTGTGAGCTAACATGCCACTCCAGAACTAAACGACCTCAATACAAGCGACTCATCCAATTCGTATAATGAACACAACTAGATGCAAACTAGTACTGATATATACAAAGTATGAAGACTTGCTCTAAGGGAAAGAGCATGAAAATACCACTGATTCACACGGAATGACAAAACCAAGCCACTCTCTTCACACTATAGTGCTATTAGCCCTCCACTGGGAAGCCCACGCTTTGTATCCACACCACAGAGTGACTTCCCACAGTAGGCTTGATGCCACAAAGTGCAAAGAGAGGACCTCTGTACGTACGTATGTAAATGTGTGTATCTGAATGTATCCCAAATGAACACAAATCCATTGCTTTTATAGGCTCCAATAGGCCAAGAGGGCCTTGCCGATTCCTCACGTCCACTGATCATGCACCGATTGATTGCCCAAAATTAGAGGGGTAGATCAAATATGCCACCAATCTTGGATTGGATCCTCAAAAATAGGCAGTCCTCATGAATGGTTGGCGGCAACAGTCATTTCTCCACTTTCACTTTTACCACTTACACTTTTACTGTCACTTCTGCATGCAAGCTGGGATCCTCATTTTGTGCCGCCCATGATGTTTGAATGACCCTGAGAAGCACATCCTTCTCCACAAACCCCACACAACTCCACACCCCTCCACAGCTCTCCACCACTCCACAATCCCCACACAACTCCACGCCCCCCCATAGCCCTCCACAAACTCCACAAACCCCACACAACTCCACAGCCCTCCACCACTCCACTACCCCCCACACAACTCCACACCCCTCCACAGCCCTCCACCACTCCACGACCCCCCACACAACTCCACACCCCCCCACAGCCCTCCACAAACTCCACAAACCCCACACCACTCCACACCCCTCCACAACCCTCCACCACTCCACGACTCCCCACACAACTCCACACCCCCCCACAACCCTCCACAAACTTCACAAACCCCACACAACTCCACACCCCCCCACAGCCCTCCATAAACTCCACAAACCCCACACAATTCCACACCCCTCCACAACCCTCCACCACTCCACACCCCCCCACAGCCCTCCACCACTCCACGACCCCCCACACAACTCCACACCCCCCCACAGCCCTCCACAAACTCCACAAACCCCACACAACTCCACACCCCTCCACAACAGCCCTCCACAAACTCCACAAACCCCACACAACTCCACACCCCCCGACAGCCCTCCACAAACTCCACAAACCCCACACAACTCCACACCCCTCCACAACTCTCCACCACTCCACGACCCCCCACACAACTCCACACCCCTCCACACCCCTCCACCACTCCAGGACCCCCCACAATCTCACACCCCTCCACAACCCCCCCACAAACCCCACAAACCCCACAAATCCCACAATTTCCCACGACCTCCCACAAAGTTCTCATGCAGTTTTTGATGGACATTTGGAGGATCATTTCTTAACCAAACCCTACAGTATTATATATCGTTGGAAAGCTCTCAACGATGACTTTCCAATGGTGCAATGATAATTTTGAGATCTTGGATCAATTTTTGACCACACCCCAAAAACCCTCACAACTCCCCACAACTCACCCCCTATTCCCACCCACAACCTCCCACACCCCTCGTAATCTCCCTGAACTCCCCACAACTCACCTCGCATACCGCCCACTTAATATGAAGGATCAAAAGCTACTACAAGTGGAGGGCTGTGGGGGGGTGTGGAGTTGTGTGGGGGATCGTGGAGTGGTGGAGGGTTGTGGAGGGGTGTGGAGTTGTGTGGGGTTTGTGGAAGGTTGTGGGGGGGTGTGGAGTTGTGTGGGGGGTCGTGCAGTGGTGGAGGGCTATGGGGGGGTGTGGAGTTGTGTGGGGGGTCGTGGAGTGGTGGAGGGCTATGGAGGGGTGGGGAGTGGTGTCGGGTTTGTGGAGTTTTGTGGAGGGCTGTGGGGGGGTGTGGAGTTGTGTGGGGTTTGTGGAGTTTGCGGAGGGTTGTGGAGGGGTGGTGGGGGAAAAGAGGAGGGCTGGTGGAGTTGGAGGGGGTCGAGGTGATGGTGGGGGCCACAGGGGGTGGTGGGGGAAAAGAGGAGGGCTGGTGGAGTTGGGGGGGGGTCGAGGTGATGGTGGGGGCCGTGGAGGTGGTGGGGGAAAAGAGGAGGGCTGGTGGAGTTGGAGGGGGTCGAGGTGATGATAGGGGCCGCGGGGGTGGTGGGGGAAAAGAGGAGGGGATGGTGGGGTTAGAGGGGGTTGCGAGGAAGAGAGAGAGAGGGAAATGCCGCGATACAGACCCCCACATCAAGTCTTTGCACCGTCCCGATGCAATTCCCGAAGCTGAAAACAAGATAGTGAAGGAAGTTCTTCCTCCTTGACTTAATTCAGGTGATTCTTCACCCTGGAGATATTGGCCGATTTTTTTTTCGTTTTTTTTACTTTTTTATACTTTATATATATATATATATATATATATATATATATATATGTGTGTGTGTGTGTGTCTGTGTGTGTGTGTGTATATATATAATAAACTACAATCACTGAATGAAATACAGTAGGTACGGTGAATGAAATGCTTCCAATTTACCTTAATTCAGGTACTTCTTCACCCTGGAGATATTGACCAGGGGTATCCTCTTACCCTGCAAATCCTCCAGATGTACTGCTCCATGAGGTAATACCTTTACCACCGTGTAAGGTCCTATCCATTTGGGTGCCAGTTTGGGTGGAATTACTAGGACCTGATGCACTAAAACCATGGATCCTTCCTGAACTTCATTAGACCTCAGATACCTGTCATGCAGTCTCTTGTGCTCTTCTTGTGTTACCTGAAGTTTTTGCATTGCTCCTTCTCTGTATTCTTCTAATGCCACCAATCTCTCAATGGGAGGTTCAATTCCAATGGTTTTGGTTCCCATTTCCTTTTCGATAATGAATTCAAATGGGGCCAATGCCTCTTTTCCATATACTAAGAGAAATGGACTCTCACCAGTGGTTCCCCTTCTTGTAGTTCTAAAAGCCCAAATTGCACCGATCAATGCTTGTGGCCAAAAGCTTTGATGATCAAAAGATAATTTGCGCAGCAACTCGATCAAAATCTTATTGAAGCTCTGTGCTTGCCCATTTGCCCTTGGATAGTAGGCACAAGATTTTTTATGGAAGACCTTATACCTGTCAAATATAAATTGGAGCAGCTGATTTACAAAATGTGTTCCCCTATCACTAGTGATTTCCAGTGGGCAACCAAATCTTGAGAAAATACGTTTATACAAGAACTTAGCTACTGTTAACGCCGTGCAATCCACAGTAGCTTTAGCCTTTATCCATTTAGTTGCATAACATGTGGCCATCAAAATATACTTCTTACCCCCAGGTTGACCAGTTGGACTAATTGGTCCTATGAAATCAAGACCCCATCGTTCAAATGGGAGCCATCTTGTAGATATGACTAATGGTTGGAAATTCAATCTGGTTGGCATAGGAGCACATCTCTGGCAAATGTGGCATTCTTTAGCAAACTTGATCGCATCCTTGTAAATATGAGGCCACCATAGTCCCTTGTGGATGATTCTGTGAGCCAATTCTTCCCCCTTTAGATGCCCTTCACTGTGTGCTTCCTCTAGCAAAAGATTTACCTCCTCTGGATAAACACACTTTCTCAAGATATCATCCTGACAGTATTTATATAAATTTCCATTTATAAGTGAATATGCTTTGGTTTTCAGGAGCAATCTTCTCTTTTCTATAGGTGTCGAGTGTTCTGGGACTTTTCCAGTAGTGAGAAAATGAAGAATTCCATCATACCAATCAGTCTGAATTGCCACTAGAAAGAGATTACTATCCACCAGTTCATCATTAATACCTGTTGCCTTCTCGCTCATTGCAGTCCTAGACACTTGATATGCCATGTAGTGCTCTCTTCTTGGCTTAATATGAATATCAGAGTTGAATTCTTGAAAGAGGAGTAACCATCTCCAAATCCTTCCAGCTACTCTAGGCTTGTTTATCAAGTACTTCAAGGGCTGACGGTCGGATATGACTATAAAATGTACACCGAGAAGGTAATGCCGAAAGTTCTGAAGAGCAAATACAATAGCCAAGCCTTCCCTTTCGGTCGTACTATAGTTCCTTTCTGCTTGGGTGAGTAGTCTGCTGGCATAGGAGATAGGTCTATCAACCTTGTGTGATGATGGTTGAGCTAGAACTGCACCAACAACATGAAGACTAGCATCTATATGCACATGAAACTCTAATGACTAGTTAGGAACACTTAAAAGTGGAGCAGTACATAACCTCATTTTCAGTTCACAAAATGCTTTCTCAGCTTCAGCACTCCATGAGAAAGGGACCTTTTTACTGGTAAGCCTTGATAAGGGCTTAGCTATTTCTGAATACATTCGTATGAATCTTCTATGATATCCTGCATGGCCCAAAAGACTTTGCACTTCTTTTGGGCTTTGTGGAATAGGCATGGATAGAATAGTAGTAACCTTTGCAGGGTCAACCGTTATCCCTTCAGCAGATACTATGTGACCAAGAAGAGTGCCCTTGGTGACCAAAAAATGACATTTAGCAGGATTTAACTTCAAACCTGTTTTGAGACATTGCTCAAAGATTTCCTTTAGATTTTCCAAATGATCATGGAAATCTTAAATTGCTGCTCTTCTATCTGTGCCTGAAAACACTGAAAAGTCGTCCATGAAAATGTGGAGAAAGGTTGTTAACCACTTGCCCAATATCAGATACATTGTTCTATTAAATGAAGCTTGTGCATTCTTCAAACCAAAAGCCATGGGAGTATAGACATAAGTGCCCCATGGAGTAACAAAGGCTGTTTTGTCCCTATCATCAAGATGGATCATTATCTAATTGTAGCCACTAAAACCATCCAAGAAGCTATACAAAGTGTGACCGACTACTTCCTCAAGTACTTGCTTTGAAAAAGGATGAGGAAATCCATCTTGAACAATCACTTTATTTAAGGCACGAAAGTCAACGAAAACTCTTATTTTTCCACTATTTTTCTTGGGTACAATAACCATAGAAGAAAGCCACCTGGAATGTTCTACTGGAACAATTATACCTGCTTCTTCTAGTTTTGTAACTTCCAACTTTACCGCCTCTCCATATTTTGGTTTGAGTCAATACGGCCTACTTCTTGCAGGTGCGGCTCCCTCAACTAAGGGTATTCTGTGTAATCCAAGCTCCTCTGGTATCGCTGTTAGATCTTTGTAGGACCATGCGAAGACATTTTTGTAGGCAAAAAGTAAAGAGGTTACCTTCTGCAGTAAAGGAGGATAATGCCATAGCCAAGAGGCCAAGTGGACTACTTGAGGGTTCTCTTCATCCCCTAGATTTATTTCTTGAACTAGTGTTTCAGGACTAGTCTTGTTTGAGAAATCATCTCCACTGTATGCAGGAGTGGACTTTAACTTATATTTTGCAATATGTTCTCTGGTCCATCCTTGAGGTATATCCGTAAAAGGAAGATCTTCTCTGCACTCAGGCTCATAGCTTTCCATCCCGGGTACTTCTATATTTTTTGCCTCTTCAAAGTTTGTATTCTCCTGCAAACTCTCATTCTCCAACTCCTTGTGATCTTCATGGCCTTTTCCTGCAACTCCTTCATCCGTAACTTCTTCTTCTATTTCACTGATTTGCACCGTGCAACACTCTGCACTTTCCATCATCCAATTCAATAATGTATCTTATTCTTGGGGTAGAGAGGGCATTACCTGAGTATCCACAGTATACCCAATAGTTTTCCCTGAGTCAGATCCTTCTTCCAAATGTAGTTGCAGTTGGCTATTGGTGCTTGTTGAAATCCATAGTTTGTCTTTCCCCCAATCTTGCAAAGCTTTTGCTTGCCTTAGCCAAGGTCTCCCCAGGAGTAAAGGGTAAGAAGTCTCCTGTGGAAGTGCAATAACAACAAAATCTAGAACAAAGTGGCAACCCTGTACTATCATCAGTACCTTTTCAATAATGCCAAGAGGCGCAACCCGATGTTGATCTACTAGTGTAACTGTGAATGGTGCCATCTTGATGGGGTTCAAATTCAGTTTCTTCATTGTGAAATCTGGCATCAAATTGATACTAGAGCCTCCATCTATGATCACATCAACCATGAAACCATCTATACTAGGTGATTGGATCAAGTGAGCAGAGTGTATAATCTTCAATAAGTCACTTCTTATTTTTGAATCCATCCTTATAAGTTTGTATAGACTAACCTTGTGATGAATACCTTTCAAGATCTGTTCAATGTTTACCTCATGAGTGTCTTCTTGCAGAGTTGTTGGTTGGTCCCTTAGAGAAGTAGCCATCCTTTCATAAGCTCCTTCAATTTCTTCTTGGCCCTTCCACCCAGACTTCTTTTCCTCCTGTTTATCCTGGAATCCCTCTTGTTCTTCTCTATGGGTTGCTGCCGCTTGTCTGGCTCTAGTCATCATGGGCACATTGAAGAAGATGAAACAGCATAAGACTGAGTGGTCCTACCTTCTTCTTGTGGAGAGACTGCAATCATGTGGATTGGAGTAGGACGGCTTCTTGGGCAATCTTTGGTGTAGCGATCCTTAGCCTCGGGACAATGCTGACAAGGAGGTGCATCTTCTGGAAGGGAACACCTGTTTTGCATATGGCCATACTCACCACAACGGTAGCACATCAAAGGCCTATTATATCTGGGCTTCGTTGGTCTGTTCTCCTCTCTAGTAGGTGCATTTGAAGTACTAGCATAATATGGATCCAAAGCTTGAGAGTTACCTCGTTGTTGTGTACCCTTAAGGTAGTAATAGTCTCTAGCTTCATGGCCATCCTTTCCACAAAATTGACAACTTACCTTGTTAGGACAATTAGCATTGGAATGCCCATTGTTGTTACAAATTGTGCACCAAATCTGCCTTCTTATATCCTGAGTGGTCCGCAAATCTTCTAACTCACGACGAAGTTCGGCTACTTCATCATTAGTGCGACATAGTGGTGGCAAGACCTTCTCTTCTTGTTGATTTTGTTGCATTCTCAATGCCTCCAGTTCCTTCCTCAGTTGCCCAATAGGGTCTAGTTCTGCAGCATAGTTCGATTGTGTATCCCCTTCAAAATGTTTCCTAGCTTCTTCAATGTGTAATGCTACTGCAACAAAGTCATTGAGGGCTGCATCCAATCTAAGAGACTCACGTAGCTTCTGCTGAGATGACCTGGGTAGAGCTTTTTCTATCCATTTTTTAACCAAGAAGTCACCTGGAGCATGTGGCAGACGTGCAACAAGTGCTTTTGTTCTAGTGTGAAGTTCATGAAAGGATTCACCTGATCTTAGCCTTAGATTCTCGAGCTGGTCTAGAGCTCTTTCCGAGGAGTCACTAGGTCGAAATGTCTATGAGAATGCCGTCTTTAGAGCCTCCCATGTAGAAAAATGGCCATCTGCATATTGACTGTACCATTTGTCAGCAAGGCCTTCCAATGTGGATGGGAAGAGTACCAGCATTGCATCCTCTCTATTCTGCAGACCTCGTCCACAGCATAAGGAGGTGAACCTCCTCACATGATCATCAACATCCTCATAAGCTTGTCCCTTGAAGATAGGGAACTTAATATTGAGTTTGGAGAGTAAATGAGAGAGATCCTCCATTTGCACTGGTGTTTCTTCTGACGTATCTGAGGAGAAGTCTAATGTTCTACTATGCTTCTCCTTTGATAGTGGTGTCGCACCGACTTCAATAGATAAATCCAAAGAGGGTAGAGGGGAGGTAGGTTCACTAGTTGAAGATATAGCTGACTTGTTAAGGCTCCTTCGTATACGAAGAGGCTCCTTATCTGCTCGCGTATGGGTCATGTACCTACTTGCAAATGCAATAGGGCAAAAATACTGAAAAAGAGGATTATTTACTATCCTCAGGGCCTCTCACAGAAATGCAAGGGTCCCACCGGGTGTGCCAAACTGTAGAGGAGGTACTTGGGTATCCACTTTTAACAGGAGCAGAGAATAAGCACTTCCAGTACGTCGCCTACTCAAGGGAGGTTCTCCTTAGGGAAGTATACCCTTTAACACTTCTATGAGTAGGCAGATAACAATGATTGCACAAAATTGTAGCTTCTCATGGAAAAGATTAAGAACAATTGACAATAATGGGAGACCCAAACCATTCCTTAGTTCGAACAGATGATTACAATGTAAGCCAAGGAAATGCTACAAATGCTGATGCTCTGGGTAACATGCCACTCCAGAACTAAACGACCTCAATACAAGAGACTCATCCAATCCGTATAATGAACACAACTAGATGCAGACTAGTACTGATCAATACAAAGTATGAAGACTCGCTCTAAGGGAAAGAGCATGAAAATACCACTGATTCACACGGAATGACAAAACCAAGCCACTCTCTTCACACTATAGTGCTATTAGCCCTCCACTGGGAAGCCCACGCTCTGTATCCACACCACATAGTGACTTCCCATAGTAGGCTTGATGCCACAAAGTGCAAAGAGAGGACCTCTGTACGTACGTATGTAAATGTGTATATCTGAATGTATCCCAAATGAACACAAATCCATTGCTTTTATAGGCTCGAATAGGCCAAGAGGGCCTTGCCGATTCCTCACGTCCACTGATCATGCGCCGATTGATTGCCCAAAATTAGAGGGGTAGATCAAATATGCCACCAATCTTGGATTGGATCCTCAAAAATAGGCAGTCCTCATGAATGGTTGGCGGCAACAGTCATTTCTCCACTTTCACTTTTACCACTTACACTTTTACTGTCACTTTTGCATGCAAGCTGAGATCCTCATTTTGTGCCACCCATGATGTTTGAATGACCCTGAGAAGCACATCCTTCACCTAATTTCTGTAGTAGCTTTTGATCCTTCATATTAAGTGGGCGGTATGGGAGGTGAGTTGTGGGGAGTTGAGGGAGATTACGGGGGGTGTGGGAGGTTGTGGGTGGGAATAGGGGGTGAGTTGTCGGGAGTTGTGAGGGTTTTTGGGGTGTGGTCAAAAATTGATCCAACATCTCAAAATTATCATTGCACCATTGGAAAGTACTCGTCGAGAGCTTTCCAACGATATATAATACTATAGGGTTTGGTTAAGAAATGATCCTCTAAATGTCCATCAAAATCTACATGAGAACTTTGTGGGAAGTCGTGGGAAATTGTGGGATTTGTGGGGTTTGTGGGGTTTGTGGGGGGGTTGTGGAGGGGTGTGGGGTTTGTGGGGGGTCGTGGAGTGGTGGAGAGCTGTGGAGGGGTGTGGAGTTGTGTGGGGGGTCGTGGAGTGGTGGAGGGCTGTGGAGGGGTGTGGAGTTGTGTGGGGTTTGTGGAGTTTGTGGAGGGTTGTGGGGGGTGTGAAGTTGTGTGGGGTTTGTGGAGTTTGTGGAGGGTGTGGGGGGGTGTGGAGTTGTGTGGGGAGTTGTAGAGTGGTGGAGGGCTGTGGAGAGGTGTGGAGTGGTGTGGGGTTTGTGGAGTTTGTGGAGGGCTGTTTGGGGGTGTGGAGTTGTGTGGGGGGTCATGGAGTGGTGGAGGGGTGTGGAGGGGTGTGAAGGGGTGTGGAGTTGTGTGGGGGGTCGTGGAGTGGTGGAGGGGTGTGGAGGGGTGTGGAGTTGTGTGGGGGGTCGTGGAGTGGTGGAGGGCTGTGGAGGGGTGTGGAGTTGTGTGGGGTTTGTGGAGTTTGTGGAGGGTTGTGGGGGGGGGTGTGGAGTTGTGTGGGGTTTGTGGAGTGGTGGAGGGCTGTGGAGGGGTGTGGAGTTGTGTGGGGTTTCTGGAGTTTGTGGAGGGCTGTGGGGGGGTGTGGAGTTGTGTGGGGGGTCATGGAGTGGTGGAGGGCTGTGGAGGGCTGTGGAGTTGTGTGGGGTTTGTGGAGTTTGTGGAGGGTTGTGGGGGGGTGTGGAGTTGTGTGGGGGGTCATGGAGTGGTGGAGGGCTGTGGGGGGGTGTGGAGTGGTGGAGGGGTGTGGAGTTGTGTGGGGTTTGTGGAGTTTGTGGAGGGCTGTGGGGGGCTGTGGAGTTTTGTGGGGAGTCGTGGAGTGGTGGAGGGTTGTGGAGGGGTGTGGAGTGGTGTGGGGTTTGTGGAGTTTGTGGAGGGTTGTGGGGGGGTGTGGAGTTGTGTGGGGGTTTGTGGAGTGGTGGAGGGGTGTGGAGTTGTGTGGGGGGTCGTGGAGTGGTGGAGGGCTGTGGAGGGGTGTGGAGTTGTGTGGGGTTTGTGGAGTTTGTGGAGGGCTGTGGGGGGGTGTGGAGTTGTGCGGGGTTTGTGGAGTGGTGTAGGGTTGTGGAGGGGTGTGGAGTTGTGTGGGGTTTGTGGAGTTTGTGGAGGGCTGTGGGGGGATGTGGAGTTGTGTGAGGGGTCGTGGAGTGGTGGAGGGTTGTGGAGGGGTGTGGAGTTGTGTGGGGTTTGTGGAGGGCTGTGGGGGGGTGTGGAGTTGTGTGGGGGGTTGTGGAGTGGTGGAGGGCTGTGGGGAGTGTGGAGTTGTGTGGGGGGTCGTGGAGTGGTGGAGGGGTGTGGAGTGGTGTGGGGTTTGTGGAGTTTTGTGGAGGGCTGTGGGGGCGTGTGGAGTTGTGTGGGGTTCGTGGAGTTTGTAGAGGGTTGTGGAGGGGTGGTGGGGGAAAAGAGGAGGGGACGGTGGGGTTGGGGGGGTCGTGGTGATGGTGGGGGCCATGGGGGTGTTGGGGGAAAAGAGGAGGGCTGGTGGAGTTGGAGGGGGTCGGGGTGATGGTGGGGGCCGCGGGGGTGGTGGGGGAAAAGAGGAGGGCTGGTGGAGTTGGAGGGGGTCAAGGTGATGGTGGGGGCCGCGGAGGTGGTGGGGGAAAAGAGGAGGGCTGGTGGAGTTGGAATGGGTCGAGGTGATGGTGGGGGCCGCGGGGGTGGTGGGGGAAAAGAGGAGGGCTGGTGGAGTTGGAGGGGGTCGAGGTGATGGTGGGGGCCGCGGGGGTGGTGGGGGAAAAGAGGAGGGCTGGTGGAGTTGGAGGGGGTCAAGGTGATGATGGGGGCCGCGGGGGTGGTGGGGGAAAAGAGGAGGGGATGGTGGGGTTGGAGGGGGTTGCGGGGAAGAGAGAGAGAGGGAAATGCCGCGATACAATGCCTAAGAGAGAGGCCACAACAGGAGAAGCATATGATAACAACGAAAAGACAAAAAAAGTCGTAGTCACCATTGAAGAAAACAAAGAGAGATGTACATACATAGGTGATGACCTAAGTAAAGAAGAGGAAGCAGAGTTGGTAGCTTTATTAAGGGAATATAGGGACGTGTTTGCGTGGCACTATAGAGACTTGAAGGGAGTAGATCCGAAGGTTTGTTCTCATACGATCACCATGATAGCAGATACCAAGCCCACCAAACAAAAGCCCTACACATATAATGACACCTATGCAACCAAAATAAAAGAAGAAATCGACAGATTGATTGAAGCCGAATTCATCTATGAAATTGAGCATACTGAATGGGTGTCCCCCGTTGTAGTGGTGCCCAAGAAGAATGGAAAGTTACGTGTGTGTATTAACCTTAAAAAAGTTAATGCCGCTACGATTAGAGATAGCTATCCACTTCCAATCACTGATCATTTATTGGAGCATGTTGCGGGCAAGGAAGTTTATAGCTTCCTTGATTTATTTTCAGGTTACAACCAAGTAGCCATTGCCACTGCAGATCAACACAAAATGGCATTTGCCACAGAGTGGGGAGTCTTTGCATTTTGTGTGATGCCATTTGGGCTCACCAATGCACCTGCAACATTCCAAAGGCTCATGTGTCATGTCTTCAAAGAGTTCTTGCGAAAAAGCTTAGAAGTATATGTGGACGATTTATGTGCTCATTCCCAAGAAAGGAGATGTCACATTCCTAAGCTCAGACAAATCTTCAACAAGTGTAGACAATACCGAGTGCGTATGAACCCAGAAAAGTGTGTGTTCATGGTACGTCAAGGTAAAATCTTAGGTCATATTGTTTCTAAGAATGGAATATCAACAGATGAGGAAAAAGTAAAAGCCATCGCGGAGCTACCGAGGCCAAGGAATGTTAAAGAGGTACAAGCCTTTATGGGCCATTGTGGATATTACCGTAGGTTTATTCACATGTATGCAATTATACCTAAGCCTCTTTATGCCTTGTTTACAAAGTTTGAGTGGAACAACGAATGCGAGAAGTCCTTCAATGAGCTGAAGAAACGCTTGTGCACAGCACCAATACTGACCACTCCTGATTGGAATAAGCCATTCCATGTACATGTGGATGCATCCAATTATGCAATAGGATATGTGTTGTCACAACCCACAGGAGAAGGAAATTTAGATTTGCCTATAGCCTATGCTAGTAGACAATTGAACGCTGCTGAATGAAACTACACCACAACCGGAAGAGAAGGGTTAGGCATGGTATATGCTGTAAAGATGTTTAGGCACTATCTATTGGCCAACAAGTTCAAATTTTTCACTGATCATCAAGCTTTATTATACTTGGTCAATAAACCTTACAACACAGGATGCTTAGTAAGATGGCTCCTCTTACTAATGGAATACGACTTTGAAGTGGTTGTTATGCAAGGTAAGACCCACCTCAGAGCGGATCACCTTTTTCGCATCACTTCAAGAGAGCCACCGCAAGGAGTTTCTGATGAATTGCCCGATGCTTATCTGTTCAATCTAGAAGTTGTTCCTAAATGGGCAAATAAGTTGGTACAAGTCCTAACCTTTGGACCTGCAAATAAGAAGGTGAAGACGAACAAGGATGAAATTGTGCGGTCACAAAGCTAATAAATATTGGCAGGAAGCATGTATAAACAAGATACGGAGGGTGTTCTAGCTTGTTGTGCCGAGGGCAATGAACATAGTAGTTGGTTGCAACAAGCCCATGAAGGATTTCTAGGGAATCACTATTCTAAACAACGAACATTGCAAAATCTAAAACGTTTAGGAGTGTATTGGCCTAGTATAGACAAAGAAATTCATGAGTGGATCAAGAATTGTCCAGTGTGCCAAAAGAGACCCCCTGTGGAGCATGCGACTCTTTATCACATATCATTAATTCCAAATTGGAGTGCTCCATTGGTAGAATTTATGAGATCAGGAACATTACCTAGCGAGGCTAGTCTAGCAAGAAGACGAAGCATGGAGCAAGAGGCTAAAGACTATGCCTTAGTAGGCAAAAACCTATATCGAAGAGGCAAAGATGGTTACTTAAGACTGTGCATTCATGAATCAGACCACTTGAAAGTCTTAGAAACTGCACACAGTAGTGTCGTAGGCGGACACTTTGGTCCTGACCGAGTAATTAAGACTATTCTATTCTCAGGACTTTGGTGGACCACTCTTCATATGGATGCACATACCTATGTGAAGAAATGTGATACATGCCAACGTGTCCATTACCCAATTAGAAAAGATGAGATGCCTTTGAGGCCAATGATGGGAGGACGTGCCTTCTCGAAGTGGGGCATAGACTTTGTAGGTCCTATCAACCCCCCAGCTAGAAACTCCCATGCAGAGTACATTATTGTAGCCACAGATTATCTCACAAAGTGGGTAGAAGTAAAAGCTACGACAAAGAGTGATGCTCAAACAACAGCTAAGTTCTTATTTGAGAATGTGTTCACGAGATATGGACTTCCAATAGAGTTAGTAAGTGATAGAGGAACACACTTCTTGAATGAAGTCATTGAAAATCTCCTCCAAGAGTTCTTGGTGATACATAAGAAGTTTGCCCCCTATCATCCCCAGGCTAACGGACAAGCTTAGAGCACAAACAAGGTCCTATGTAATGTATTGACCAAACTCGTAAATAACAAACACTCTGATTGGGACAAACAACTCCATCATGCTGTTTGGGCGTACTGAGTTGCCTATAAAACGGTACTCAATGCAACCCCATTTCAGATGGTCTTCGGACAAAATGTTGTGCTATCATTGGATTTCCTAATCCCAACTTTAAAAGTAGCACAAGAGCATGAGTGGAATGGACACGAGTTATCCTCTAGGATCTTTGATCTAGAACGCTTAGGTGAGACAAGGCTACGAGCAGCAACAGGCATCTATGCTGCAAAGAAACGACAAAAGGCATACTTCAATGCACATATCAAAGATAAAGGCTTGAAAGAGGGAGACCTAGTGTTGGTTTATACACTAAAGCAACATGCCCGTAAATTGGAATAAAGATGATACGGACCCATGATCATCAATAGAATTTCCACTAGCGGTGCAGTTCAATTGGCCACACTAGAAGGTGATATCTTGCCCAACTATATCAGTGGTTGTCGAGTCAAGCTATATCAAGAAGCTCTTACAGAGGATATGCTACAGAGACTCAACACTACTAAGAAGCGAAAAGAAGAAGAGTTAAGGGTTAGAGAAGAAGCACACGCATAGGCTAGAGAACGCATTAGGAGAAATAAGTTAGGACGCCTAGGCCTAGATATCAATCATGAGGCCCCAAGATACCACATGGCCATGTGTCAAACATCAAGTGCAATTGCTTCTCAAATAATTGATCGACGTCCCTTTGTGAACATTGCAGTAGGACAAGGGAAGAATGCAAGGATTGTGAGAACATTGCAGTAGGACAAGGGAAGAATGCAGTCGACTTGAACCTATGAAGTCAAATCCTTCAAGTTTGGGCACCTGAACAATATATCACATTAGAATTAGAGAATTGCATGAGCACAAAGCCAAGTAGCACACATTCTCTTAGTTCTTTCAAAACTAATCTTCGTAAAGAAAAAGTCGTGTGTGTCAAAAACCCTACGAAGCAAAAGGACTCAATCATGGAAATAAAAGCTCAAAGGCAAGCAAACCCCTCTTCTTCTTCACATACTAATGCAAGTGTAACTTGACCAAAGAGGCATGCAAAGATGACATCTGCTATATCAAGTAGACAGACGGAATTCAAGAAGAAAGAAGCTCAGGGCATGAAGAGGATGTGGGTACGAAAAGGAGAATAGCCAACAACTTGGCCACTACCATTCCCGTCGAAGCAAACTACTCATGCTAAAAGAAGCACCAAGAAATGAGGACAAGCTCAATCCCAAAGTCTCCGACAGATTTGGGTACCAAAGCAATTATTGAAGGCCGACCATAATCCCATTCAAATTTGGGCGCCAAAGAAATTAGCTGCAGCTCAACAAGGGCGATTGCAAATGTGGGTACCCAAGTCACTCTTACATGCACAAAAAAATATGATATCCTTCACGAGAAAAATCTCAACAAAGCAACCACGGCGAAGCAAGAGTCCACACCATGGACCGAGACCAAAAGAAGATAAATTCATCTCCCCACCAGTAATAAAACGACAACCAAACAGGGTATGGGTGTGGAAGCCAAAAGTACCACTAGCTTCCACAGCGCCAAAGAGCCAACCACGCTGGACACCATTCCACCATGAAGGGGCCATAAGTAATCTCCACAAAGCCACGTACCATTCTCAAATGGATCCCTATAAGGAGGATTACATCATTGCAAGATTCAATCGACACCTCCAAACAAAGATTGCATCAAGTCTAGAATTAACATAAAAAAGCCTCGACCAACAACAACCATGTGCCTTTGGCATAACCTTGTCTTTTGCACCATTCAGGTCATGCATTTCCAAAGTATGCATTAATCTAGGGCCACATTACATGACCGTGCATAGACACAATTAAGAATCCAAGGCACATGCAACACATTGGACATATGTAAAATATTTTATTGATACTAACATCTTTCTTCTTGTTTTGTGACCTTGTTAAAAAAAAAACAAAAAACAAAAGAAAGAATGGGATTGTGTGTTTGAGGAATCCCCAATGTGAACCATCAACAACGGAAGACAAGCTGATGGTCAATCATCATGCTGGAAGTACAACACGAAAAGTTAAAGATCGACGAAATTTTCACCATGGTAAGAATTGTATGCTTCAACAACAACATAACCATTATCGATTAGGAAACCTCTTCGTCGGCTTACCCTTGAGCACATAGCTCAAGTTCCAACTTCTTGCACCATAATTCTTCCAATGCACTTCCCAAGTATGCATGCATAGGGCTACATTACAGAGTCATGCACAAGGCACATTCTTCTTCTAACCCATGCACTAATGCACTTATCCATCAGCCATTATGGGTCACAAGTACTTGGTATGGAAACTAGGGAAGCCATCTTTGGAAGAACCACAGGACATCACGGCGACAACAACCAGAGCCAGGAAGCAATCCACCACAAGAGTTGCTCATAATCAACATTGACAACCTCTTTCGAGTAGCTCACAATTTTTGAAAGCTCACAAAGACACCATCCAACTGGAATACATGGACGAAGTCCATACAAAGGTCGCAATGACAAAATGATGAACCAGACAACTACCCAAGCTACAATGGGAAGACGGACCGCTCCTACTGCTACATGAAGGACACTACCTCTCAAGGTACTACATGGAACAACCACTACAACAAGGGTCTGTCAGGGACAACAGACTCAAGAGGGGGGGGAGTGTTGAAGCTCAAGGTCAAGGACAAAGCATGGAAGCGCATCAAAGAAGTGGATACACAAGAAAGAGGAGCAAGTAGGGAGCTCCAAGAAGCACATGTCAAATTTTCAGAAGAAATCCCTATAAATATAGTGATTTTTATCACTAAAAACCATTGTAAATACCATTTTCTATTTTTATAACTCCATTTTGTTCAAGCCAAGGAGTCCTTGAGCTTGAGGAGTATTAGAAGTATCATCCTACCAATTTTCATAATTTTTAGATTCCGTTAGAGCCCCCAAATAAGCCTTGGAACCTAATTTTTAACTAGGCCGGACACTAGATCTGGACAGGGCCAAAACTACTCAAAAGACTATAAAAAGGGCTGGAGAGATCATTTTTGGGGGTTAGCTTGTTGTAGATTTCAGCTTTGTAAGAGAGTTCTTTGGTAATCAAAGTCCTTCCATTGTTCCACTCTTTGCTCTTACCTTGTGCGTGTGTGTGTATGTGTGTGCATGTTTGTATGCCTTCACTCATGCACTTGTGCACTTCACTTGCTCTTGGTCTTCATACCGGTCCTCACGTCTCTGCGGATTGACATTTATGAGGTGAAGCTCCTCACATTGGTACTTGCCATTGTGCTAGAGTGACACCAATAACCTGCTCAATACTTTGCTCCTCATCAATATTCTCACCAATACTAGCTATTTACTATGAGGTGTCGACCTTGGTCACAAAGTCAACAATATTTTGCTTTGGCTTCTTCCTAAGGCTTGAGAAGTCCAACCATGGTTGCTTCTTTCTAGCCCTTGTGCTAGGAGAACACAAAGATTCAAATGCGTCCCACATTTCATGTGATGTTTTACACCTTCTAACATGTGGTAAAAGAAATAAATAGATAGAGTTAAGTATATATGATCTTTCCAAAGCATCCTTGGAACACCACACAACCAAGTCTTCTTCCTCCTCGTGTTGATTCTTATATCTGGCATCCTTTCATCACTTGTCACATATCCATAGACGTTTATATCTGGTAGATAGGCCTCCATCGTCATGGACCACTAATTCTATCAAGATTTTCAATAGTCAAGGAAAATCCATTATCCATTTCATGCATTAATAGGTTGATGCTCTAATAGCACTATAGAAGAGTGATGACCTATGAGAATGGAGTAGGTCATGCATAGTAAAATAGTTGAGGACCTTCAAAGTAGTTCTTTGGAAGTGTAGTGGGCTTCAATATCTTGCAATTGGAACACTAAAAGCACTACGGTGCTTTGTTGGAGATGCTTCAGATCTTTATGCCAAAACAAATAACTTCCTCAGAAAACGTTCTATTTATGGATGTATAAAAAGATTGCACTATTGGTTACTCTTATCCTCAGTAAAATTGAACTAAATCACTTTTTAAGGGCTCAATTAGGAAGGGAATAGACCATCCTTGCATAAGAAACCAAATTATAGAAGTTTCAATAAGGAGAAATGAAGTTAACAATTGACAAGTATATCCAACTATAGCAAGTCGAGCTATATGGGTGACTTTGAAGATGCATATTTCTACAACTAATGAGACAAGCCAAATTATTTTCATCATAATATTATAAGGGCTACCTTCATGATCCATAAAGAATTTTGTGATTTGGAACCTTAAGATTCACACAATAGCTCTTCAAAATTTACTATTTTGAAAGAAGTTTACATATACAATGGAGAACAACACTTGAATGAATTCAAAAAGTTCATGAATTTTACCCCAATGAGTAGTACAATGGTAATTACATGTAATGTTTCCTTAAGGTTGATACAGAGAATGACTAAAATTGGCACTCTACTCGATGAAATGGACTAAGAAGCTAGTTGAACATGATTTGTTGCATGACAGGTACACCTTTTGACTATGATTGGACCACAAAAGTTCATTTCCAATTCATTCATCAATCGTGATTTGATTCATTGATTGCTGATCATAAAAACTCGTGGATTCCCTTGTCTTATATCACAGATAATTCTATAATCAAATACAAACTATTTTAGAAAGTTCATGTAACATGTAGATGTGAGTGAATTCATTTAGTTAGGGTTCAATTACGTTTAAAAAAATATGGATTGAACTCTAAATAATTAAGGCAAAGCTAAGGCTTTCCTTAATCCACACACACACACACACATAGCACTTGCTATGACAAAGGTTCATAGAGAGTGATAAACTTTATTTGATTTCTCCCCAACAAAATAGAAGTTGGGGTGGAGACCTCGAAGAGGAAACTTACGAAAGTTTCTAAGAGCCATGATTTACTTATCTTCCAACATGTGTGTTGGAGCAAGTCTATGACAAGCCTAAGTATTGGCTTGAGTCCCACAAAAACATAGAAGAAGCTTTAAAATGAAGACAATGTAAAGTTCACTTTTGAACTACCTCTTGTAACTTTTGAAGTTTTACTTGATGTAAAAGTGAAAGAATCTTAAGTGATTGAGTCCACTTGATCAAAAGAGAAAAGAGAAGCCAAGAATTCGTGATTGATGTTAGTTGGAGAATCAAATCAATCACTAATAGATTGAAGAGTGATTGAGGGAAGTTAGGCTCCCAAGATCAACTATAAATACATGGCAGTTTTAGTCGTGGTTAAGAGAAGACCTCCAAGAGCTGAGATTTATGCTATATCAAGGTGTGGTTTCAAGTCACACATATGTATCAGTAATTCCATTGTATTTTAAAATTAATATACTTTCATTTTCAAGATCATTTGAGTTCATATCTTCATGTTCTTGTGAAGTGTACTGTTCACTGCCATATCTCTCAGTTTTCTCAGTCAGATTGCAGAGATGATTTCTATGAGCTTGGTGAATCATTTTCAGTGATTTAACTTGGTAAGGTTAGCTCTCTAAGTCTTCTGTATGCTCACCAATTTTCATTACAAATGGAGGTTTCAATCTTCATCTATGATCATTTGAAATCAATTGTGTCACTTGGTTTTCTTCTTCTCTCACAGCACTCTCTCAGAACAGTCATTTTGTCAGAGCTGTTTCTCAGTGTGTACTTCATTATTTTCTTTGATTTAAAGCTTTTTAGATTCCACATACTATCTAGTATATTGCTACAAAATTTCATAATCATTTGATTCTTAAAGCTTGAGATATGTGCATTTTACTGATCATGGGTCTGAGTACTGTTGCAGCCCAGGAAAATTGGGGTCATCCTATGACTTGCTAAGTTTGCTTCTCTTTGTGTAGCTCATCCTTTTTTTATCAAATCACTCATTATTGTTAGCTTACTAAGTGTATAAGAGTTCCCCAAAAGGAATTAAGTTCATTGCTGCTATGGCGAGAGAATTGTTCAAAACTTTGGACAGGTGTATGAACATAAATAGCAAGTTTTTGGCTCTTGCATCTACTCCAACTTATCTGTTTTGATTCAAATTTTTGAGAGTGATCTTCCAAGGTACATAGGGTGTCTAATACATCCTTTGGAAATCTAAAAGGGCCCACCACATATCTTTGGAGTCCATTTGGCTGGTGTAGTGCAAAGTTTTTGCAGCACCACTTCGTCTTCATCAACTACAAATCCATCTGTTCACAATGTGGGACGTAGAATTGATATTATTAGTGAAGTTCTTTGCTCATGGGCACAGTTAATGGTTGGTTGGTCAAGGTACATAAACAATTGTTCGATTGCTGTAGAGATTGGTGGAAATGAAACATTCACTATATTCATGGTTTGCCTCAACACAAGAGAAAGAAAAGAATGTGAAAACGTATGAAAAACTTGCTAGTGAAAATTTTGATGTGGTGTAGAGCTTTGATGTAAACAAGAAATAAGTAAATATGAAAGACAAAAGTAAATGTTGCGATTTCATGAAGGTGCACAGGGCCATATACATATGGAAGAGGAATTGTAGCTTTTTTTATGAGCGTAATGTCTCTTGAAATGCCATGTTTAAATTAGAATGGAGTGTTGGGTGCGTGTAGAAGTGCGAGAGACACACAAGAAGCACACACAAGGATTACAAACATAGCAACACACACGGAGAAGATGGATGCCTCGACTAGCTCTCTTTATTCACAATGAGTAGAGCTTAAGTAAGAGCTAATTAATATACATAAGTGCAAAGTACCACCACGTATGAGTGTATCATGTATGTTGTAACATGGGGAAAAAGCCTCTAGCCAACACTAGAATAAACACTACCCATATATGAGGAAAAGGTTCATATCAAACCTACTCAAGGAACACATAAGTGTAACAAAACCCCCTAGAGCAAATGATGTGAATACATAGAGGGAGTAAAAAATCAGCCCCCACTATGAAATAAGCTTAAAGATTTGCAAAAAGCTTCAAAATTTTCCCATGGAAGAGCTTTAGTGAGTATGTCTTCCACATTATCTTGTGTCGGCACATATACCAAATCAATATCTCCTACATGAAGGCACGCTCTTACATAGTCATCTTGCACCTCAATATGTCTGGTTTGTGCATGAGACACTAGATTTCATGCAACAACCAATGCACTCTAACTATGAGTGGGAATATGTGTAGCAACATCAATCTCCATGCAAAGATCCATCAATAGGCCTCTCATCGATATACACTTCACTGTGGTTGTGTAAACTACCTTGTACTCAGCTTCACAACTCGATGTCACCACTGTAGGTTTCTTCTTACTCAACCAAGATATGCATGCATCTCCAAGGAAAAAGACAGTGCCACTAATGGACATGTGAGTATCATAACAAACAACCCAATCACGATCTATAAAAGCATGCAAGCATGGTTGAATATCTCTGACATAAAAGATACCTAAACTCAAAGTGCCTTTGAGATATCTAAACACACATTCCACCGCTTGCAAATGTTAAGTGCTAAGGCTATGCATGAATCGACTCAACTAGAAAACTGCATATTGTATATCCAGCATTGTGTTGCATGCATATGTAAGACATCCCACAAGTTACTGATAAAGAAAGTGTCAAATGTATCACTGGAATCCTCAACTGAGAACCTAAATCTTGTCTCCACTGGCGTGGAAACTGGCTTGGAATCCTCAAAGTCAAAACCCTAAATTATTTTTTCAACATACTTTGCTTGATGCATAACAATTCCCCCCTCAATGCATACAAATTGGATCCCAAGATAGTAGCTCAAAAGCCCAAGATAAGTGATATCAATATGCTGCAAATCAACCATAAGGATGTCAAGTTTTGCATCGCATGACCTAGTCAAAAGTATTTCATCAACATAAAGAACAAGCACTATAAGATGAGCCCCATCTTTGTGTACATATAGTGTGCTTTAAATGGGACTTCATGTGAAGCCAAGAGCAATCAAGTGCTTATGGATTTTATCATATCATGCATGTGGAGCTTGCTTAAGACCATACAAGGCTTCATGCAAGTGACAAACCATATGCTCTTTCCCTTTCATGGAAAATCCAGAAGGTTGCTTCACATAAACCTCTTCTTGCAAATCACCATTCATGAAAGTTGTTTTTATGTCAAACTAATGTACTTTCCAATCTCATTGGGAAGCCAATGCAACCACGGTATGAATGGTAGTCATGTGTGAAGTAGGTGAAAAAGTTTCCCCATAGTCAATTCCATATTGTTGCGCATATCCTTTGGAAATCAATCTAGCTTCGTAACGATCAATGCTACCATCTAACTGTCTCTTAAACTTGTAAACCCAGTTAGTACCAATGGCATTTTTTCCTTTTGCCAATTCATTATTCCTAAGTACCATTCCTATGTATGGAATCCATTTTTTATTGCATAGCACTCATCCAATGATCATCACATGCATCTTCAAAAGTAAGTGGCTTTTCATTACATGTTGTTGCAATAAGAGAATAATCCACAAAATTACTTGATGCATGGCAAGAGCTTGATCTTGTTTTACCAACTAAAGATGCACTCAATTAGTTATTCTACAAAGTTTGTTTTAGCCACTTTGCCATCGTTTCTGCACTCTTGATAGGCATGTGTTCATTATGTAATACATTATCAACATGCATATTATGCATGGGCTGAATTCCATGCTCATTTTCAACCACATTTCGATGCCAATGTTAAGTCATATGTGGCTGGAAATTTCCAACAATTCAAACCATGTTTGCTTGGAAATTCTCTATATTTTTAGATTTATTTTGTTGGAATTTTTCTGCTCTTTGAACCTCACTTAGCTAGTTTACATGGCCATATTCAGGCACACCACTTTGGAACAAAGGCATGATTGTATCAAACACATCATATGAGCTAATTGTTGGTTGTTTTTTGCATTCAACTAAAGGAAAAATTAAATTTTCAAAAAATACCACATCTCGACTCATAATAATTGTGCCCATCAATGGATGGTACAAATGATATCCCTTAATTTCAGCACTATAACCAACAAATATACACTCTTTTGCCTTGTCATCAAGTTTTTTACATTGTTATGATGGCACAAAAGCATATGCCAAACAACCAAATACACGCATATGACTAACCATAGGCTTATGTCCATTTCAAGCCTCATAAGGATTTATGACTCAATGTTTTTGTAGGAAAAAAATTCAACACATATTTTCCACACATAAATGCTTCCATCCAAAACTTGTCAAGAAGGTGCTTTCCTTTAACCATACATCATGCCATTTCAAGGAGTGTTCTATTTTTATGCTCCTCAACACCATTTTGTTGAGGTGTATATGGCATAGTACATTAGTGCAAAATTCCTCTTTCATGAAGAAAAGCATTAAACTCATGTGACATGTATTCATCACCATGATATGTGTGTAGATTCAAATGCTTGTTTCCAGAAAAAAAATTTCAACCATAGTTAAAAATGCTTTGAAGTAAGAAAATACCTCATTACTGGATGGAGTCTTGAAGGGACCACATACATCACTATGAAGAAGTTGCAATTTTCTTTTAGTGCGTGTATTGTAATATACCATATTGAGATATATGTTTGTTTCTAGAAAATGATGTGTAGGTAATAACGAATTTCATGTTTAGGATATTTTGATCATGCCTGCAAAATTTTGTAGCACTAACTTTTTATATTCTCTCTTTAGGAAGTTGTCGGGTGAAATTGTATGTCAAATTTGAGCATGAAGATGTAGGAATTAGAGAAAGTATTGTATGAGAGAAAGGTAGAGTGCTCTTAGTAGAAAAACTTTATTTGATTGAAAATTTTATTGTTGTTGTGTTTTTTATCTCATTAGATTGTGTGAAGGTAGGTTAATGAAGAGATTTTTCATGTTTTTTATCTCTCTATAATTTTTTGACTTTGTTGGGCTCAAAAGTGATATTTGGAAGCAGACTTGGACCTAGAGCATCCCTAACACTATTGTGAAAATCTAAGAGTTGAATGGTTTTTGTGTCTCACAAGCTTAAGCTAAGTTACAAGGCTTTGAAAAGTGCCCCTTTTTGGTATTGAAAAAAATAATAATCCATGTATTCATGGTTGCACATTTAGAAAATGCAGATTGATAGGTACATTTCTTAGGGTGATCAACGTGTGTGTGAGTGTGTTGCAAGGATTGCCCCCATTTTTGTAGGTTCAATTCTTGAGGTGGACATGAAAAGTAAACGCACAGCTGGTCTGGGAGTCTTGCATGAGACATGAAAAAAATGTTGTTTTCTTGGAGCATGCAAATTCCATGAGTGCATGTCTAGAAAGGCATGATTGGTTAGTTCAAGAGGGGAGATCTAGAGACAAAGATTGAGAGCTAGGGATATAGTTTATGGTCGTGCATTGATCACAATCATTTTTCTTTCTATGATTGAGTTTGGGATTGTGATTGAGATTGAGATTGCTATTGCGATTGAGATTGAGATCAGTTCGGGGGTGATAGGGTGGATGAACCTTGTCATTGAAGCTTCTTGATAGAACTTCTAATGTGGATTAGAACTCCTAAAATGTGGGCTAGATAATAAAACTCTCTCTCTCTCTCTCTCTCTCTCCCCTTGTTTTTGTGCATACTTTGTTTTACTCTCGTATACCTTGTTGTGCCGAATCCTATTATTCCATGTGGAATGTGATTCAAGATTAAGAGACATGTTACATGTATGTCTATCTTTTGCAAAAGAAACACGAGGAATTTTTCCAAGAATGTAACTTTCACATGCATGCTTTTCAATGGAATCAAGTGTTGGCAAACCAATAACCATGTCTGTCTTTTGCAAGTAAAGCAAACTATTGAAGCTCAAGTGACCAAAATGAGGGTGCCAAAGCTCCATTTCAGCCATGGAGGAAGTATGAGCAACCAAGGCAATTGAGGTAACCCTCTTGTATGTGTCCAAATGATACAAACCATTGCATAATGTACCAAACATCACAATAATATCACCATTGTTGAAATCATGAACCATACAGTTATCATCAATAAAGTTGTGGAGGGAGAATCAAGCAAGAAACGAAGAAGAAGGAAATCGAAAAGAAAAACTATTCAATAAATGTAACTCACCCTCTGCCCAAAGCCTCATAGGGGCATGCATCAAGTTTCACATACATCAAGCTTCACACGCATCAGGCTTCACATGCATCAAGCTGCAACATAAAAGAAGGAGGTCCCAAAGTGTGTAAATAAAGATTAAACACAGGACCTTTGAAGCATCAACGAGACAGAAATAGATGCAATGCTTACCAAATGATGCATGCGATGAAAAGAAGTAAACAAGCTTAAGCAATACAACAGGGCCAGATGTGTGAGAACAAAGATTTACTCATACGCCAAAAGTTAGAAAGAGGTAGAGGCTGAAAAGTTGAAGAGGGTGACTAAGATAGTCACATTCTTAGCCGCTAGGTGTGTGCCGTGGAAATAATCTTAACAGGAATCAACGATAATACAACCACTCTCATGTATGAATGTAAAGAATACCAAGGGGAAGACGAAAGCATAGGACTGAGGCTCGGATAAGGTAACAAATTCTCTGAAAGTCCAGGAGGCTTCCTTGACCACTGGGTGTTGGCGATGGTCAACTACAAAGATAAAGGACCAAATTATGCACACAAAGATATGAAGTATTTCTATGACAATGCACCACAGTGCGCTCTCCTTCTCTAGAGCTCCACGATGATATGCTCGGAGTAGAAAACTGAGCTCCTGAGGCTGCACACAGTACTTCGCACAGATGCTACAGAATACATAGAAAACACAGTACACAAGGAGCACGAAGACAGACTTCTTAGGTTTCACAAATGCGGCCGAACCTCTAGTTTGTGGCTGACCAGGCCACTATATGTTTTATTAAAGAACATATACAAAGAAGTGTCCAGTGACCATTTGGCCTTTCACATGGAAACTAACAGTAACAATCTCCCATGAAAGGCCAATATGGCCAAAGTAATTATGGGAGAAAAAATAAATAATGATAAAGAATACCAGAGTGTAAGTATACAAACTATACCTCCCACTTGATGGGCATGTTACACAGTAGACAAGTGACTGTGTAAGATCAAGAATCAAGTAAACCCCATCAAGTGACAACAGTGTCGAAAGCTATCATGTGCTAGAGCTTTAGTCAAAGCATCTGCAACATTATCTTGAGTGTGAACCTTCTCAAGAATAATCCTCTCAGTGGCTAAGCAATCTCTAATGAAGTGATACCTCACCTCAATGTGCTTGGTCTTTGCATGATAGACCGGATTCTTAGCCAAAGAAATGGCACTCTGACTATCACTGAGCAAACGAGGTACATGCTGAGGTAAACCCATATCACAAGGAAGACGAGAAAGCCACAACACTTCATTACATGCCTCACTTGCTACAACATACTCTGCTTCTGTGGTGGAAATAGCTATACATTCTTGAAGATGAGATCTCCAAGAGATAGCACCTCCAACAAAATGAAAAATGTACCTTGATGTAGACTTACGATTGTCTACACAACCAGCATAGTCAGAATCTGTGTAACCAAGAATGGATGCTTTCCCTCTACCTAAGCATAGACACTTGTCCTTAGTGCCACTCAGATATCTTAAAATCATCTTGATCGCTTCCCAATGTTTCTTGCTAGCTCACAACTCCCACTGCAAATGCAATGTCTGGTCTCGTAGCTACCATAGCATACATGAGACTACCAATAGCAGATTGATAGGGAATTTTGGTCATGAATTCCTTTTCCTCATCTGATTTGGGGCAATCATCCTTGCTCAATTTCACATATGTGGGTAAAGGTGTACTCAATGCCTTTCCACCCTGCATATTGAACCTATGAAGTACTTTGGATATGTACTCACTTTGAGACAAGTCCATACAAGATCTTCTTAAGCTTACAAACTAGACTTTCCTTTCCAGGAACTACATAACCCTCTGGTTGTTCCATGTAGATCTCATCTGTAAGATCTCCATGCAAGAAAGCATTTTTCACATCCATTTGGACTAGCTCTAAGTCCTCCATTGCAACGAATCCTAGCAACATGCGCAGGGTAGTTATCTTGACCACTAGAGAGAAGATTTCCTCAAAATCAACACCATGTTGTTGCTTAAAACCCTTTGCAACAAGTCGTGCTTTATACTTGGGAGAAGCACTATCTGATGTGAATTTCAGCTTATATACTCATTTACATGGTAAAGCTTTCCTGCCATTTGGCAAAGGTACTAAATCCCAAGTACATTCTTGTGAATAGAATCCAACTCACTCTTCATGGCACGCTCCCACTTGACATGATCCTCTGTCTGCATAGCCTCTTTGTAGCAAGAAGGCTCACTGACATTTGTTAGCATAACAAAATCTAAACCTGGAACATATCTATCAGGTGGATGTGAGACACGTGCAGAACGTCTCAATGCTTGCTGAACAGGAACATGTGTAGACTGATCTGAATGGACATTCTCTTGAACATCCCTATGTGCAGCATTTTTCTACATGCTAACAGGAGGAATAGTATCCTCAAACACCACTCTTCTCACTTCAACCTCCTTAATGGGTTGTTTATGCATCTTAGACTCATTGAAAATGACATCACTACTTCTGATCACTAATCGTGTTTCAGGATCCCATAAGCGATATCCAAATTGTCCTTCTCGACCATATCCAAGAAAAATGCATTTCTTTGACTTATGGTCCAACTTTTGTCTAAGATTCTTGGGTATATGAACATATGCTTCACACCCAAAAACTCGAAGATGATCATAATATGGTGGCTTCCCTATCCATAACTCTTGTGCCACTTTCAAACCTTTGGCAGTACTAGGTGAAAGGTTAATCACATGAACTGCAGTCAATACTACTTCTGCCCAAAAGCCCTGTGAGAGGTTTGCATGATGCAACATAGAGACTACTCTATCTTGAATAGTTCGATTCATCCTCTCAGTTACAACATTCTGTACTGGGGTATAAGGAGCTGTAAACTCTCTACAAATCCCTCTAGACTGACAGAAAAGGCTGAATTCATGTGAGGTATACTCACCCCCATTATCTAAATGTAAAGCCTTAAGCTTAGTTCCTTTTTCAGTCTCAATTAAAGCAAACCATTTTCTAAAAGTAGGGAATACCTCATCCTTCAATTTGATAGGATATACCCAAACTTTTCTAGTAGCGTCATCTATGAAAGTGACAAAGTAGAGAGAACCACATAAGGACCTAGTGGGCATGGGACCACACACATCTGTATGAACGAGATCTAAAGGCTGAATTGAAGACTCAATGTGCGTTCTATGCACATTTCTGGTTTGCTTTCGATATTGACAATGCTCACAAAATGAAAAATTGGAGAAAGATAACACAGGTAAGTAGCCAGAACAAGAAAGATTTTCCATGTCACTACGAGATATATGGCCCAAACAACCATGCCAAATACAATCCATAGGTTGTTCAGTAACAGCTAACAAGTGTTCTTTCTGTGATACAAATAAAGGACAAAGTGAGCCAACTTTGCTTCCTTTTGCAATAACCATATTGCCCTTTGATATGCAAAAGGATTGAGGATAGAAGACCACCTTGTAACCAAGGTCATCAAGTTGATCAACTGACATCAAACTACATGATAACTGAGGGACATGTCGTACATTATGCATAGTAAATTTTGAACCATCACTGAACTGCACAACCACATCTCCAATCCCCACAACATCACACTGGTAAAAGTCACCAAGTCTCATGATACCAAGAGACTTTGCATCATAATTAGAGAACCATTCTCTGTGTGGTCTCACATGGAAAGAAGCACCAGAACCTAGCAGCCATGTGTGGGAAAGAGAATCAGCCATAAGCACCTCAGATGGCACAGTACTATCAAGTGTCAACACATCAGCATCATCAGAAATAGCATTAATTTCCTACAATCTTCACAGTCGAAGTAGATGGTGCAGGTAACTGCTTAACATGCCCATCAACGTTCTGTCCTTTACCTTTAGCATTCTTTAATGCATAACAGTCTATCTCCTTTCTTATGACAATAATGGCATTCGATATCCCTCTTCCTTGATTTACTTATACTCTTATTTCGTTGACCATTCTTTTCCTTGTTCTCCTGCCACGTTGCTCATTCTTTCCTTGGTCAGAATCATGAACATTATATGCATCTCCACTCTGAGTGTCAACCATAGATTTTCTATGAATCTCCTCACTCAAGAGTGCTCCACATATGTCATCATAGACAAGTTTACCACCAGGTGCACTATTGCTAATAGTTGTGCAAAATGTATCCCATGATGATGGCAGGGTGCATAACAGCAATACTACTTTCGTTCCGTTATCCATATCCATTTTCTGAGCCTGTAACTAGGAGAATATAGCATCAAACTCATTTAGATGAGAAGCAACACTATTTATGTCCTTCATACGAAGGTCATATAATTTTCTCATCAGATACACTTTATTTGATGTCGTCTCTTTTTCATATGTATTGCATAACTTCTTCCAAAGCTCCTCTGCACTTTCACAGTCTAATACTATAAACTAAACATTATCTCCGAGGTGCAAGCAAATGGTAGACCTGGCCATTTCATATAGCTCATCCCAATCATCTTCATCCATGTCAGCAGGCTTCTTTGAAATCCCATTTACTGGCTTCCATTGCTTCCTTTGAATCATCACATCTTTAATCTAATTCTTCCATAAAGCAAAGTTTTTGCCATCAAATTTTCGGATCTCAAAATGGTATTTTCCCTGCAAGTTATAGCTCCTCTTCAGAACACTAGCACTAGACCCTGATCCACTGGATGTGCCTGAGACCTCTGATGCCATGATGGTAGAGAACTAATCGGAATGATAATGGATCTAGAAGAGTCCGAACACCAACGAATAAGTGTATCAAGGAGTAAATCGACCACTCTATAGTTGACAAAGCCAAAAATCTGGAAAAAAATTTCCAGAGTATCCTCTGCAAAATGAGCGTATGACCAAAATGTCAAAATATCATAAAACTGCAAGTACTAACATGTTTGCCTACATAGTGAATCGTTAAGTCCACTGCATATAATCAGTTATCCAATAGAAGCCAACTATGCTTATCGAGCACCAATGAACAACTATCATACATCTCCTATGGCGAGGTTGGGTAAGTCTTTCACCTGCATCACCGAAGAGATCCCAACATCTGGGTGTCTCCCAATTAAGAAAACCTCACCACGAGCCTCTTTATCAAACGTAAAAGGCTTTATACAAAGAACGTAACTGCTATATCAAAGACCACATGGACGTACATAAGCGATATCCACAGAAGCATACATGATGTGTATGTGCTCAATATATGCAATAAAATGACACAAAGGCTGATTGCATAGCCCAAAAACTAGCCAATAACTCCAGCAAGTGTCTGTCAACTCTGATGTTTTTGGCTCAAAAACCTGCATAAATTTGCAACGACTGCTCCCACCAAAACTGAAAACCTTTCGAGAAACCTGTAGTTTTGCGAGTGTAGCTGACAAACACAACCCCAAAGGTTGATATTTATTGTCGGAGAAGTACAAAGAACACTCTTCTTGATGTTTGTCAACCTGTGTGAAGAGAACTATGTGCAAAAGTACTCCAAAATGGCTCCAAAAGACACCCAAAAATGCTTCAAAAATAGGCTTTGAAAGCAAAGAATGAAGCTTTGAGGGACCAAAACATGTTCAAGGTAGTGTCAACCTTAGTCTTTCCCCTTCTTCAGACACCACAAGAGTGTAGCTTAGTGGCAAGAGATTGTCACAGTTAAGCGAGCTCTGTGACGAACAGTATTGGGATGGGTGACCTCTCGAGAAGTACCGGGAACCTCTATCTTCCTTGATCGTAGAGGTCCTCCCTTGCGCACAACCAACGATGACTTCGGTGACTCGGATGACAAGGTATACCAAGGTCTATGCCTTGGTCGCCGCCTTAGTTGTAAGTCTGGGGGGTGCTCGCTTCGCTCGCACAAAAGGAACAAAGCTTTTTGCGTCGAACTGCTCTGATACCAGTGAAGTATTTCTATGAAGATGGACCATAGTGTGCTCTCCTTCTCCAGAGCTCCACGATGATATGCTCGAAGTAGAAAACTGAGCTCCTGAGGCTGCACATAGTACTTCGCACAGATGCTGCAGAATACACAAAAAACACAGTACACAGGGAGCACAAAGACAGACTTCTTAGTCACAAATGCAGTCGAACCTCTATTTTGTAGTTGACCAAGCCACTATATGTTTTATTAAAGAACATACACAAAGAAGTTTCCAGTGGCCATTTGACCTTTCACATGGACACTAATGGTAAAAAGATACAGACAATAAGCAAAGTTTGTCAAGGGACGACAGAGACAAAGTGGGGGAGAGCGTTGTAGAGAAAAGGAGCACAAAAAAGGGAGCCACAAAAATTTTCAAATTATGGGCGTAAAATTTCTTCTTCAAGTTTCTATGAAATACCACATAAAACCATGTAAATGCACTAGAGGAGTCCTCTAGATGCATGAATCCCAATTATTGTAACATAATCCTTGTAAAATAGTAGGAAGTTAGTGTTTTTCAATAAAAGTGTCGGTATCATGTGTGAAAGGACCAATTTTAGGGCACTTGTATATAAGTCACTAGGTGACTCTTATAAAGAACTTTAGACTGAAGCTGAAATTTTGAATTTCTCTACTGATTATCTTCTTCTCCAAGAGCTTGTGTGTGTGTTTCATGTTTGGAATGTGTGCTTAGAACTATTGTCTACCCCTCCCCTTCATGTTTGAACTATTGGTGTGTGTGTGAGGCTTGAAGAGTTGTTTAGCGGGAGTTGGTGCTTCCCGCCATTCACTATTTGCTCATAACTTGAAGCATGTTTGTCATATTCGGCTGAGAATACAATTATTAGATGCGTCTTGTTGAGAGCTTTGAAAAGAACCTGTTATTGGCCATGTTTGAAGTTCGGAGCTAAGAGAAAAATTTGAATTTGTGCTTATTGTTGTAACAAGTATTGCGATGTGCATTTTCAGAGGATTAATGAGTAGGAGAGGTAGCTGAGCTAAGTTACATGCATTGTAGCATTGTCACTTCATTTACTATTTGTGCACATGTCTTCATACACTTGATATGTCTAATTTCATGGATTGATAATTAAACGTGTATTAATCTGCCACTATATGCACTTGTGGGGCGATTGAGGTATAGTCTCAGTTGACACAAGTCCCTAAGGCATTATGACTTAGGTATACACGTTTTTGGCACCCTTGTTGGGGACTAGTCCAATCAAGGTGCCTTTGTGATAGTTATAGCTACGGAATGAAGGAATCATGTGAGCAGAGGTATCACCAAATACTTTAACACTTGTTATTTCACACTTCAGGAGTGTGTGTAATGAGTTCATAAGGTTAGGAGTGAGGGAGTGAGGAAGAGTTAGGGTTTAGGGAAGAGAGAGAGGAACTTAGGATTAGGGTAGGTAAGTTACACAAAAAAAAAACCCAAAAAAAATGTTCTTTTCAATTCAGACTTAGGGCATCCCAAGAGTCTAAAACACACAATTGAGTTTTGAGAAAGACATTGTTGCAAACACTAGTGTCGTGGAGCGTGCAACGACCAATATCACAAAAGGAGTATCATGGAGAGAGCATAGAATAGTGAATTGTTGAGGCCAAGGCTTGGAGGACATACTCTTGAAGGTGAGAACTTAGCTCTCTTAACTGTAGAAAATCAAAAGAACACTCACAAATGTGACACAACACCGCACTATTATCAGGGGTTAGAATAGAGAGGTTGGAGTGAGATTTTTTAATCCATAGTCGGTTAAGAGAGAAGAGGAGTGTGGGAGACCCACTTTGCACAAAATTTTTTAAATTTTATGAAGTATTTCGATGGCGATACACCATAGTGCTCTCTCCTTCTATAGAGCTCCACGATGATATCCATGGAGTAGAAAACTGAGCTCCTAGGGCCGCACACGGTACTCCACACAGAGGCTACATGATACATAGAAAAACACAGTACACAGGGAGCACGAAGAAAGACTTCTTAGGTGTTACAAATGCGGTCGAACTTACAGTCTATGATTGACCAGGCCACTATATGTTTTATTAAAGAACATATATGTTGGGGGATTCTTGGACAAGAAGGGATTTGAGTGTTTGTAGGAGAAAAGGGAAAGACAAGAAGAAAGATACACACTGGAAGCCTCTCTCGATTGATTATAAGAAGACAAATACAATGGTGATGCCCAAATACAATCCAATGCTTCTGTGCAAAATCCCACAGAGAGCTCAAACACAAAATACCAAATACCCAAGGGTCTTGTTGCTGCCGGCCTTCTCTCCACTAGACCTCCACCTTCTCCAAGCCTGCACTTGTGCACACCTTGCACCAAGCTTCCAATAAGGGGGAGGGATGGACACCTTCTGTCGACATGTGCACACTGCAATGAGACCTTGGGATCCTTGGGGGGAATAGCTTAACACTTCTCTGCACACTTCTTAGTCACTCTTCATGCACACCTTGCACTTCACTTCTCTGCATCGCACACTGTGTGTCTCTTGCACGTCTCTCTCTTGCCTCACTTAGACTATGCTCACCTTGCATAGTCTTGCTTACACTTGCTTGGTCCAAGAATAGTCCTTGCCTTGATTTGAGAGTCGATTCACATATGCTCCTAACTGTAAGAGTATCTTGGTGCTCACTTTGATGTCCCAACATTGTCACCAAAAGTGGGCAGCCAACGAATCCCTGTTTTGTCCTGTAGTGACTTTTGAGTAAAACAAAATTTTAATTGGGGGGCCATACTTTCACTTCTGCGTACGCTGCCACTTCACATACCTTCATATTTTGCCTTTTAATTTTTCACTTATGCACATAAGATAGGGTTCACCTGAAACTTCCAAAACACTTTAAAAACACTTTTGAACCTTAGGGAAATTAGAGAAATACCTCTGCAACCTGCACCCAACTTTCTCCAATTTTACCCTTTGTGAACCAATTCATTGTGCACTACTTGTGCACCTTGACTCTTGAACTTTGAACACTTTGACTTCACCCATGTTGATGTTGACCTTGAACATGTTGAGTTTGATCATATTGACTTTGACCTTTTGACTTTGACTGCATTTGACTTTGCCCAATATGACTTTTATGGGCTCAACAGTTGCCCACCACCTAATGTGCTCTCCGTCCCGGAGAGCGACAGCCAAAACTCCGTGCAGTGCAGAGAGGACATTTGATTCCTTTGAGAAGAGCAACTGTCTAGAACACCACTCTTGAAAAACAAGAATGTGGAGAATCTACAGTGAAGAGCAGGTGGAAGGTGTTAGAATGAAAAAGGACTACTCCTATTCTACCACAACCACAAATGTAACAAGCTAAGGAGGAAGGAACAAAAGACAACAAAACATTATGAATGAATTAAAATGGAAATGGAAATGACTTACCTAAGATGCTCTATGAGCATGGAGCCTCCATGAGGAGAGGAAGCACACTCTTGGCAATGAGCTAGAGTGGAATGACTTGTATGGAGTGAAGGGAGGCCTTGCTTATATGGAGTTTGGGAGAATTCCCTTGCATGTGGGATAAAGTGAACTTGCATGAGAATGATTCTAGCTTTGGACAAAAGGGTGGAGCATGGAACTCTGAACACCCCCCCTCCATGTGATGACCCTTTTGTTTTTAATATGGGGGACTAGTGACATATGGGATCACTTAGTCCATTGATTTATAGGATCTAAGGACATATGGGATCCTTAGACATAACTTGGACATATGGGATCCAAGTTTGGGACATATGGCATCCCTAGGATCTTGGGACATATGGGATCCCAAGACATATACTTGGACATTTGGGATCCAAGTGGATTTTGTTGGGATCTAGGGATATATGGGATCCCTAGACATGTACAAGGGTTTACATCATGGGGTAGGTAGTGCTTATGGAACCATTTGCCATCTCCTTTTGCTTTGCGTTCTTTGTTGATTTCTTTTGGATCCATTGATGGGATCTTTGGTAGGGCCTTCTTCCTTCTTGCGGACTCCTTGTTGTTGATTTTGAGTTTCCCTTTGATGTTGCAAAACTTTTGTTGTTGGCACATTTTTCTTCTTGTGGGCTTTGAGTACATTTGTGTTCAAACCATAGGGAAGGTCTTACCACTTTGTTGTGGCAGTGTCTAATCCCTTTACATGGGGCTTGGAATGATTCGGAGCTCAATGAGATTAACTCTTTGGAGAGAGAGTAGATTTTCATGGCTTCAAGACTTGATGGCTTTGGGAAGGTCCTACCTTGAGTACTACCCAAGGTGGTGTCTAATCCCTTACAAATAGCCATAAAAATTCCATGAGATAGATTGATAATATTGAATAGATACATAATATGAGACAATGTGTGTATCAAAGTAGATTACGCCAAATGAAAAAAGACCACACATTTGTCTGCTACTTCCTTGGAAATAAAGCCAAAAAATCCATCTCCTTTTAATCTCTCATCGTATATCAGATGTAATCAGGAAAGCACAACGCTTTCATTGTTTCACATGCCAAACATTGCTTCAATGCAAAAATCGAATAGAGGCGATATAATAAGAAAGAGTTTAAACTCACAACGGACACCAACTTTTCAATGCATAAGGCTTGCAAGTTGGGCCTAGATGCCCTCCATTTAGTAACTAAGCAATGAAGAAATATCACTGCATTTGACTTCTACCCATCACGTTAGCTGCGCACCGCTCATCTTTCAGCAAGAAAAGTGATTGGGTTCGGCATCCTCAATGTGCCTATCTGTTGCTGTCGTTTTCCAGATCAGTAGCAACTATTTAGCCTCTCTTCCTAACGAGAGAGCAAGAACGTAGTTCTTCATATCCTCTAGAGCTCCTATTTTTTATGAACTCGCCTGCTCCAGAGCACCTCTTTCTGATGGACGCACGATCTCTTCCAAGATGAGGTCAAAACCTCAAAAACTAGGTTGTTATCTGCTCGCGCTGATATTGAATGTCATAGCCGGGCCCAAGGTGGATGCCTCTCGTTCACTGCAAGATGGAGGACTGAGCTTAGAAGGGATTAGCGATGCACACCTGTAGCTTCAAAACCCGAGAGAGATAGTTCTCTCTTTGTCTCTCTCAATGCTTTTCGTAGAAGAGAGGTTGTTTCTCTGTCAGTTTGGAGCTGTCGCTTTGAGTCCTCTGTGGGTCTAGAGTCACCCGCTCTCTGTTGTTTTCCTTTGTGAACAGAACAGAAGCTCCTCATAGCCTTTCTCTATAGCACATACAATAGCGTGTAGCTTCAAGCTTTGAGAAGATGTCGAGTGTCCTTAATGTGCATTCTTCTTCCAGGCATGTGTGTCATTCTGATGGCAACACCTTGCAACAGCACTTTAGCAATGCTTTCCTCCTTAGCCTCATCCATAGCACATGGATGGATCATCTCCTTCACTGCCAAGATATGAGAAGGCATAGCCAGCAACCACTTCTACCATTCACGTTTTCTGAGACGAGGATGACGGTTATGGTGGTGGGAAACAGAGCAGTCCATTGTTATCTCTGCTCTAAGGCCATCAATCTCTGACTTCATTGCCGGTACCTATTGCGCATCTGAGCGAGCTCTCTACATATCTTGAGTTGTTGCTGAACTTGAGCAGTTAACTCTTGATGGGCAATTAGAATCTTTTGGGCATCTGCCTGAGCTCTCTGAAGGTCCAATTTCAAAGGCTCCATTGCTCGGAGTCTTTGCTCCATCTTGGTTGACTTCTCAGCAAGACTCCAAAGTTGGGCTTCCTTTTCCCCTTGGACATTTCTAAGAGCTGCATGTAGGCGCTGCACTTCTTGTTGTGTTGCAGCTAGCTCTTGCCTTAAGGCAACATGAGTAGCAGCAAGCCTTTGGTTCTCTGTTAGAAGCCTCTGGATCTCCTGATGTTGCATTGCTACCTTTTCCTCTAAAACTAATGGTGGAGGAAGACCATCCATGCCTGGTCCCATCGAACGCAAAGCACCTACTCGAAGGCCATCTGGAATAGGTTCCGACTAGGTAGCAATGGGGGTGGGACCCGCCCCTTGCCTTCCATTCTGAATTACAGATAGAGAATTGCTACAGCCTTTCCCTCCCTCGACATTCAGCGTTGAGCAACAAGATTGTCACATTTTCTGATCCTCTAGAAACGTGTACCCTCTCACAAGTGATGGATATGAATAAATGGAAATGCATGTTAAAAAGGAATGAAAAAAAAAGTATGATTTGGAACCACAACAGAAAGCTGAAGCTCAAAACATTGAAAAGACAACTAGTAAACTAGGATTAAAATTAGTGCTTAGAAGCACTCTTGTTGAAATATATATATATATATGGGAGGGAGGGAGGGATTAAGAAAGACATGCTAATGATGAAGATAGGAGAAAACATAACTAAAAAAAAAATGAACCTATGCTCTGATACCATGTTGGAATGAAAAAGGACTACTCCTACTCTACCACAACCACAAATGTAACAAGCTAAGGAGGAAGGAACAAAAGATAACAAAACAATATGAATGAATTAAAATGGAAATGGAAATGACTTACATAAGATGCTCTATGAGCATGGAGCCTCCATGAGGAGAGGAAGCACACTCTTGGCAATGAGCTAGAGTGGAATGACTTGTATGGAGTGAAGGGAGGCCTTGCTTATATGGAGTTTGGGAGAATTCCCTTGCATGTGGGATAAAGTGAACTTGCATGAGAATGATCCTAGCTTTGGACAAAAGGGTGGAGCATGGAACTCTCAACAGAAGGAAGGTCTATAGGATGGAAAATGGAAGTGAATATGAGTGAGAGTAAAGGGGGTAAGTTAGTGAAGAGGGAATGAAGTGGAATGGAGGGTGCAAGGGAAGGGAAAAGGGTAGGGCGAATTGGTTGTGGAGGGGTAGGGTTTTGGGGTGGGGGTGGGGGTGGTGGGGAAATGGTAGTGGACGGTGGATGGGAGGTGGAGGAGGACTGGGACAAGGGTGGGGGTAAAAGGGAAGATTAAGTGTAATTGGAAAACAAAAAATAATAAATTGTACATGAATACATCAAACAATGTCAATGAAATAGAAACACTCATAATTTCTTAAATACACACGGAAATAACCTGACAAGAGATCCCATGAAGAACCGATAAGGAAAATCCCATATATATATATATATATATATATATATATATATATATATATATATATATATATATATATATATATATATATATATAGCAAAATGAGATACAACGAGAGCCATGAAAAGGCCTGAAATACATGAAAGTGCCATGGAAATGGCCGGAAGTACAGGAAAGAGCCACTAAACGTAAGAAAGGTAAAGGGAAAACAGGATGTCTACTAGATGAATGCGAGAAGGTATAGCCTCAAAGAGCAAAATGAGGCAAAGCGATCAAAAAGGGACGAGAAGCTGCGACAGAGGTAGTAGAAACGACCACTAGTGGGCGGGGTCAGACTAGTGTCCTGGTGGCGAATGAGAACCCCCCGCAGAAGGAGCATCTCTTGGATGGGGAGGCGGGTCCGATGATAATGGGGGGATGATAGCCGCCACTCTGTACAAGCAGCAACCATGCTCCGATAACGGCGGAGATGGTCGCGCTCTCGTCGTACCATCCAACAAGCAGGGCTCTCGCAAATGCCCAAAGAAGCTCGCTGCTAGATCTCTAAAAGAGCTCGAGTTGCGAAATCGGCCTCAGCCTCGAACTTGTCCCTCTCATGCTGAAGTGCCCTCGTAGCTGCCAGAGATGACTGCCACTGTGCAGCAACCGAAGCATGTATGCGCTCGATCAGAGAGGCATACTGGCGATGTAGTGCAGCCATCGCTGTAACCGAATCGAGTGATAGGCGTGCGACATCTGCTCCATCCAGGGCTACGGTGCTCGCATCCCGAAGTAAGTCGAGGAAGGGGGGGTCCATTGAAGGTGGTGGGACGTCATCATGTGGAGGACGCGGGGTCGCGTGTGGTGAGGAAATGGGGTTGGCAGCGCGAGGTGGAGACTAATGCGGCGGGGAATGGGTGTGCGATGCGGATGCGGAGTCGACGGAAATATGAGGGGAAGGTGGTAAGGATGCATGTTGAAGGGGTGGTGGGGCTATCTGTTCCACATGGGAGCTAGCGTGTGCTGTGTCGAGGAGTAGGTGGCCATCCAAGGGCGAACCCGACGAGTGGACGAGGTGGAGGAAGTAGGGGGGAAGGCTAGTGGGCGAGGGTGAGGCGATATCGAGTGCATGCAGAGGAGAGGGAGCGACGTGAGGGGGGGGCAGAGGGGGCTGGGGTGACCTGACCGGGTAAGTGAAAGAGCCAAGCCAGGACGGGGGCAAAGTAGACTGAAAAAGACCTAGAACCGCGGGATAGGGCCTCATGGAAGTGTCGGCATCGTAGCTAGAAAGAAGCATACATGAGGAATGCATAGGGGTACGGTCGCCCATGGACAAAGCAGTATAGGGGATCGGCTATATGGATGTCATAAATTGGTTGGTGGGAAGCCGGGTTGTGGAAAAGGAAATGGAAGGTGAAAGCACGCAGGAGCTGCACCATCCTGGGGGATGTTGTGGGAGTGCTAAACATGCGAGTGCAAAAGGCGATAGTCTCTTCTTTAGAGAGACTTGAATAAAGGAAAGGAGGTGACCGATATGTGGTCAACGAAGAACCAATACCAACTGCAATGGACTGGGGGGATAGAGTACCTGAAGGGAAATGAGGGAACGAAGTGAGGGCCGAATAAATATCCTGACCCTCTGGCGCCGACCACATGATCGAATCCAGACGATGAATACCCTCCATGAGTAAGTAATCCTCAGTGAAGAGATCGAATAGGGAGGACTCGGGAAGTGCGAGGTGAAGGTGGAGGTGAAGAGATGTAGATGGAATCGGGAAATCTAAAGTCATGAACGAAGCCTAATGGGAGGATGTCGAGCCCGATTCACTCATAGCATGCACACAAAGGGAGGGCGGAATGTTAGGGTGAATCGTGGAGGGTGCGAGTAAGGGTAGACTAGGCGGGGGACGTGAAGGGCTATACAAGGATGAGTCAGAGAGTGAGTGGCTAGAAAAGGCTAGGGCAATAAGACGTGGGGGGGCAATGGACGATATGGTCGGGGCTGGAAGACGTGTGGGTGGACCAGAGTGGGTATGAAATACCTAGTAATCTGACTGAGGAAGACCTAGGGCAGAGGGTGGGAGCTCCGAATACTCCTCGGTAGCCCTGGAGGAAGCCTGCTGGGGGATGGAGGAAGCCATGTTGCTACTCAGATACGAATGGCACTACGAGTGCATGTGAGAAACACTCTAGAATGCAAAAATTGACCAAAATTGACTCAAGAATCAGAATCTACATGGTGAAAAACCGTAAGAATGACCTAAAAATTTCATGAATGCATAGAGTGCATGTGAGAAACACTCTAGAATGCAAAAATTGACCAAAATTGACTCAAAAATCAGAATCTACATGGTGAAAAACCGTAAGAATGACCTAAAAATTGCAAAAAACGGAGATCATTAGAGAGGGGAATGATGAAAAGAATGAAAAAGTATGCAAATGAAAAATAAAAATATAGAAAAAAAGAAATAAATAAATAAATAAATAAAATATATAAAAATAATTAAATAAAGAAAAATGAAATGAAAGAAAAAGAAAGAAAAACATACCTGGAAGAAACGTCCATGCGAGGGAGGGGAAATACATTGCTAAGGCTATATTTATAGGAAAAGCAAAGGGGGGGGGGGGGAGGGGGGGGGACGGTGGGGCGTGGTGGGGAGGGGAAGGGGAGGGGAAGGGGTGGGGCGGGCAGGCGAGGGGGCAGCCCTTTTTTTTTTAGGTGGCGGGGGGGTGGGCGGCGAGGGGGCGGCCATTTTTTTTTTTGGAAAAAAATCCGTGGTTTTTTTTGGGTGAAAATACCCAAAATTTAGAAAAAAATCACTAAAAAATCTAAAAAAATGCAGAAAAAAAAACAACAAAAATCTCAAAAAATTTTGGAAAATTCCCTACAGGTTTAGACCAATTTCCTCACTCAAAACCACATAGAGCTTCCCTTATTCCTATGATATCACAAGAAAATGATATGAAAAATGCGAGAAAAATTCTAAAAATGCTTGAAAAAATCCGAAAAAAATTCCAAAAATTTCCAAAAATTGTACTTATGCAAAAGCTATGAAAGGTTTGCTAAAATTGCTGAAAACTCAAAGTAACAAGTATGAAAGTGGATAAAAACTACTAAAACTTAAGCAAAAATGACATGAGAAGGCTATGTACAACCTGGACAAATTTTGCAGGGTCCAGGCGATCCATAATTCTTCAGGGGCGTTGATGGTAGGCCTTGAGCCTTGATATATTGACCAGTGGCGAGGCCTCTCCTTTTAGTGTCTCTAACTCCATAGCACCCCAATTCAGCATTGTTTTAACTCGATAAGGTCCTTCCCAGTGTGGAAGCCATTTTCCTCTCACTTGTGTTTGAAGATGAGGTCTATGGAGAAGAATTAACATGCCTGGCTCTATGTTGTTGTTCCACAGATTTCGATCATGTGCCTCCTTCCTCTTCATCTGAGTCTCTATCAATTGTTTTCTTGCTAGCAGACATATCTCCTCAACTTTATGCAGTGCTCCAAGCCTCTAAGAGACACCACAATCTTTCTTTCCCTGCATGAATGCTACTTTAGGTGATCCATGTAAAAATTCAAAGGGTTCAATTGGCAATATCCCATAAACCAATTGGAATGGAGAATATCCAGTGGCCTCTTTGTAGGCTAACCTGTATGCCCATAAGGTACCTTGATAAGCAATGCCCCATGAAGTGGGTTGTAACATACATTCCTTTCTTAACATGGCAATTAATACCTTATTAGTTGATTCTACCTGTCCATTAGCTCTTGGGTAATAGGCACAAGAGGTCCTATGTAGAATTCTGTATCTGTTGAAAATTTCCTATAGGACCTTATTCACAAAATGAGTACCTTGGTCTGTACAAATTTCAAGTGGACATCCAAACCTGCAAATGATTGTACTATAAATGAAATCAACAACAATTTGAGCAGTGCAGTCAGGGGAGGCAATAGCTTCAGCCCACTTAGTCGCATAATCTGTGGTGATCAATAGATACTTCTCTCTTTTTGGAATCGATGGAGGGTAGATGTGCCCTATAAAATCTAGCCCCCACTTCTCAAATGGTTGCAAAGAAGTGGAAATAATCAAGGGGTTGTGCCTCTGCTTTGTTGGCTTAGGTCCACACCTCTGGCAAACGTCACATGCCTTTCCCCATTCATCTGCATCTTTGAATAATGTAGGCCACCATAAACCAGTGTTGCAGAGCTAAAGAAAGCACAAAGCAGAGAAAAAGACGGGCCCCAAAAATTTTCCGATTTGGACATCATATTTTTGTATCATAATCATTCTTGTAATATATTTTCCATTGTAAATGCACTAGAGGAGTCCTCTAGATGCATCCCCACAGAAGATTAGAGATTTACCCATGTAAAATAGTAGGAAATTAGTCTTTTAGTGAATAAAGTGCCGGTCTCTTGTGTGAAAGGACCATTTTTAGGGCACTAGTATATAAGTCAAATGTGACTCTTTGTAAAGAACTTTTTGCCATTGTGAGAATGGAGAGCACTCGAATTTGTGTCTTCTTCACTCTGTATCTTCTTCTTCATGAGCTTGTATGCATGTGTATTGCTTGGAAAGAGTGTTTGTGAGTGTTGTCTATCCATGAAAGTGTTTATTTGCTGTAGGTAAGGTGTGTGCGAAGTGTAGGAAGTGCTGAAGTGTAGGAAAGTATTCCCGCGACTCAGTATTTTGCTCATAACTTGACGTAGGAGTGTCAGAATTGGGTGAAACCACTGCCATTGGATGCGTCTTCTCGAGAGCTTCGAAATGCATATGCTATTTGCTATATTTGGGAGAAAAGTCCAAAATACTGACGGCTGCTGCACCAAGTATCGTTTCGCCTTGACCAACAGTTGAAGCTTGTTTGGATAAGTCTTTGCCTCATTTACACTCTTTGAGTAGTTCATTTGCATTGATCATCACATGATTGCATGTCCTCATACACTCGGCTAGGTTTGTATACTCTTTGGATTGATAATTAAAAGCGTGTATCCCCACTATATGCACTTGAGAGGGGATTGAGGTATAGTCTCTTTCTCCGCAAGTCCCTAAGTTGGTACTTAGGTCAACACACTTTTTGGCGTCGTTACCGGGGAGTGACGAATCAAACCGAGGCATTCGTGTGATGGTAAGTAGCTTTTTTGCATTGAAGTAAGTGGAGGAGTGGAAATTTTCTCTTCTTTGGTAAGTCATTTTCAGGCGCACTTGCTACTTCTCATTCTTGGAGTGTGTGTAGTGAGTTGTTAGTTTAGGGAAGTGAGTGAAGTCTGGAGAGTAGGAGTTAGTCTTTGTTCAGTAAAGTTTTCTTTTTGGAAGCAAGAAAATACCAAGTATAAAAGCCAAAAAAATAGTCATTTTGCAATTCACTTGTTTGAAAGCAAGTATCGTGAGCTGCAGTGTCGAGTATCGTGAGAGCTGCGCCAGAGATCGTGAGTGAACAATCGGGCAATCTGGGGTTGCAGAGAGCAAGGGGAAGTGACAAAGAGATTATAGGAGCTACCAAGGTGAGCTAACCCACCCTTTTGATCAAAATTTCTTAGCAAATCAAGTTAGGAAAGAAAAACGATCTGCGTCAGGTATCGTTTGGTACTGACAGAGGTGAAAAGGAGTGATTTGGGGTGATACAGAGAGTGAGGAGAGGAGAGAGGAAAGAGTAGAGCATGTGTACAACCAAACTTAGAAAAAAATCTTTCCCAAAATTAGTCTAAGGGTCAAGTATCGTTTTGCTCCCGCGGTCGAGTATCACGATACTTAGCAAGTATCGTTTTGCTCCTGTGGTCGAGTATCGCGATATTTCCCTCCGATCGTGTATCGTTTCATACCGATCGCGATACTTGGTCAGAGATCGTTTTGGCTAGCGATCGTTGATCGTGTATCGTTTCATACCGATCACGATACTTGAGAAGTATCGTGTATCGTTTCGGTCAAAGATCGGTATCGTCTCTCAGAGATCGCGTATCGTTCGGTCCAGAGATCGTTTTGATCAAAGATCGCGATATCGTTTGGTGGAAGTATCGTGTATCGTCTATGTTCAAGTATCGAATATCGTTTGGGATCAAATATCGTGTATCGTTTTATCCCGAGTATCAAGTATCATTTTCATCAGGTATCGTGTATCATCTGGTCTTCAGAGATCGCGATACTTGATCAGTATCGTGTATCGTAGGATCACAAGTATCGTGTATCGTTTGGAGCCAAGTATCGTTTGTGTTAAAGATGATTTTGATCAAAGATCGCGATATTCATCAGCGATCGTGTATCGTTTGGTTCAGCGATCATGATACCTAACAAGTATCGTGTATCGTTTTGCCAGCGATCGTCTGTGAAAGATCGTTTTTTAAGGTGTCGTTTTGTGAGAGATCGTGTATCGCCTGTGCCCAAATATCGTGTATCGTTTTTTTTCCAAGTATCGGTATTGTTTCACTCAAGCGATCGGTATCGTTTATCAGATATCGCGATATTTGTCAGGGATCGAGTATCGTCTAAACCCAGAGATCGTGTATTGGGGATTCTGGAGTCAAGTATCGTGATCTAGAAAAAATTCTTTTTCAGTCATATCCCAGACAAGGTCTTCTAGAAACTCTGACCTTTAGTGAGGAATCCCAGAGGCTAGAAGGTTGCAAGGACTGATCAGAGTTGTGAGGTGGATGAACTTGAGATCCGGAAGAACTCTAGGAAGCCGAAGAAGTGTAATCTCTTCTGTAGGTAGTGTAGCAGAGCCAACTAACCGTTCACATTATTCAGAGACCTCTAGTGAGTCAGAGGAAGAAATTCCCATGGCTTCAGAGGACATGTAGAACACAGTACCCATGATTGGCATGATGTCAATCATTGAGGGAGAGTACAGGACCTCCTTGGAGTATGTGAACACCAACCAAAATGAGATCCCTATTTATTTGGATGGTCTAAACAGATCAGTGGCCAGGTTAAAGAAAGCGTCAGAGGCTTACATAGTGCCTAGACCAGCAGTCAAGTACGTAGATTTTACATGGACAAAAGAGATATCCAATATGTGGTCACAGAACACCCAGAAAACATTAATGAAATTGGTGAAGAAAATAATGCTTCAAACTTGAATGGAGGAGGGAATGAAGAGCAAGTAACTACACCAAGAGGGAGATCTACTGTTGCTAGGATATGGAGAGGAGACCTGATTCCCCAAGATGACACCTTAATGGATGTATATTTGATTAATGGGATGGAGCATCTTCTTAGAGCACATTCCTCAATTTGGGAAGCTGCTCCTAATCCAGTCACCATCTATGAGTTACAAGATCCTGATTTCTCCACCATCATCACATATCTAGATAAGAATCAGAGAAGATATTGGCCCTTAACAGAAGCGGAAAGAGCTGAGTTGAAATATCAGAATATCCTAGTGTTTCCCCTTAGGGACCGAGCCACTACTTCAAGAAATCCACTTGGAACATCACATAATGATTCATACCAACAGTCGGACCAAACACAACAAACACAACAAACACAACAAACTCAAATCCCAGTCAGACCACCGGTACAGTTCACAATGCCTGCAAATAACCCTAATTACCGACCTCAACCAACTATTGACCCAAGACATGGAATTCATGCTCCAGTCAGACCGCCGGTAGTAAGAGGACCAGGCATACCAATAGGAAGACCAATTTTCCCAGTGATGCCTAGACCACCCGAAGCAGGAAGACGACTAAGGCCAATCCAAGTTGCCAAATGCATGAGAAATCACTATGATGGCTCTAGTGAACCTTACAATCATATAGCTGAATTTAAACAAGTAATCAGAGCCGAACAGGTAGAAGACTTTTTTATTCAATACGAGTCCTTTGGTCTTACTTTGTCAGACACTGCGTTAGCATGGTTTCAACCATTGGACCCTAATACTTTTCAAAACATGGAGCAAGTATACCAAGAAATGATTGACGAATTCACTAAGTCAGGAAATAAAAACAATTCTTCATCATTGATCCATAGCTTTAAGCAAGCTCCTACCGAATCAGTGAGATTGGCTGCAAGAAGATTCAAGCAGTATGTGGACAGATGCCCAGTAGAAGAGAGACCTACCCAAAATAAAATGGTGTCATTATTTTTGGAAGGATTGTTGAACGGATCCTTGAGATCATTGGTATATGTAAAGAGAGTTCAGACTTTGCAAGAATGCATGAAGGAATGCATAGATCTAGAAGACAACCTAGTAGAGGACCTGAAAATACCTCAAGGAAGCTTGAAGAGTGAAGATTCGGCCAGTAACACATCAATCCCTAAAAACAATGTAGAGGAAATAGCCGATTTGGTAGCAAAGAAGTTGAACGTTCAAGGACAGAGGAACTACCCCAATAACCCTATGAGAGTACCCATGCTCAGAAGATGTATGCAGTGCGGAGGAGATCATCCTTCTCACTTGTGTACTAGGGGAGTAGTCCCACCACCTGCTTATGCTTATAATAGACCCACCACCCTAGGACCTCTACAATATTGCAGTGTGGAACAAAAATATACAAATCAAAGCACAGAAAATTGCCCTTACAATAGGCAAGCTAGACCAGCACAGCCATACATGAGACCCTATGGATACCCTCAGAGAGATCAGGGAGGTGAAGCCTTTAGATATCCCACTTATCAGCCGCAGGCACCAGTGCCACGACCATATGCGTATCAGGGATACACCCAACCACAACCTGTACTAGGACAACAACCACCCCATCCTCAGAACGTTGTCCAAGTCAAGATTGCTCAACCTGAAGAAAACCTAGAGAGAGCACTAGTCCCACCTTTGGTTGGTAATGAACCATATGACTCATCTTACGACCATAGTCAAGGAGCATATCCCAATTATGAAAGCTTAATGATGGAATATGGACAACTGTATGAACCATATGCCTATGGCATGGAAGCATCAGATAGTTCATACGGATATGAGCAGGACTATGTGTCATTAATGTACACAGCTCCTAGAGCCACCATACCACCCCGACCCATAAACAGACCGCCTGTACCTAGAGGACCATGTTATAGATGTGGAGGTGATCACTACATCAGAGAATGCACATTGCCAAACCCACCACCACCACAACGAGTCTGGGAAGGCTACTGTAGTGATTGTGGTAAGGAACACCTTTTCAGAGACTACCCCAAGAATCCCAACAAGGTTACATCTAATGTGCAAATCAATGTAATAGAAGTAATTGAATCATCAGGGAGTGATAAAGAGTACACAGTACCATTGAAAGCAATAACGAGAGCTAAAGCTAGAGAGACCCCAGAAAAACCAACAGAACACAATCATAGCGACCTAGAGAGGAATACACCCACACCACAAAGAGTTGAAGACTCAGAAGAACCGGAGAAAAGTATTGCAAGTAAAAGGTCCCAGAGATGGAAGCACCGAAGAGATAGGATAAAAGAAAAGAAGTTATTACAGAAGAAGGAAAAGGAGGAAAACGAACAGAATCCAAAAGAGGAACAGAAAAAAAAAGAAGAAATTAAAAATGAAAAGTATCAGAAAGAAGAGGTAGGATCAGTGTTAGCAGACCCTATGCCTGAAGAATTAGCCATGTGGATTCAGGCATACAGGGCACGAATAAGAGCAGGACCTACCATAGAGCAACACGAGAGAGAATATCCAAGAGGCGACTTAGAAAAAGAGAGGTTGGAAATCTGCAAAAAATTGATAGAAGTTGCTCAACAGACCTTAGAAAAACCTGCATCGCCTTTACCCAATACCCGAATTTCTGAAGGAGAATTCCAAGAGTGTGTAAACTCTCATGAAAAGCCCAAAGTAAGTAGAACACAGAATGACAAATGTGGTATTGAGAAAAGGGAAGGGTCCGTTGTTCCCGAAGTAGAAGGAGAATGGCCTAAAGATTTATGGGCTAGAGTGCAAGAGGACAGATGGAGGAAAGTGGAAGGGATTGAACCACCCTTTAAAGAACTAGAAGCAGAAAACGAAATAGAGGGTTCAATACCTGAACTACATTCAGAGGAAATTTTACCGATGGATGCAAGTAACCAAGGAGAGGAAGATGTAAATGAATTGCCAAATTACACAGGGGAGTACGAACACAATTCAGAATTGTATCGTATTCCCTCAATGAGGAAACGAGAAACGAACCCATCAGTCCAAACATCTGAGATCATACAACGCCTTAGAGAGGTAAAAATCCCTTGTACCCTAACATTCGAAGAACTGTTGAAGGTAAAACCACATTTGAAGGAGAAATTAATCAATCAATGGGAAGTCAAGGAGGAAAAGAAAGAGATAGCAGACGAAGTAAACACGGTGAGAATTCCAGTGGATAAGGTAGGAGACTTTAGCGAGGGAGATGAAGGAAATACCTGCCTTCCAATTACTTATAGGGGTTACACTACCAAAGCCATCTTAGATTCGGGAGCTGGTGTTGGTATTGCTACCAAAGAAATTTGGGAGAAATGGGGAAAACCAGCGTTAAGACCAACACGCATGAAAATACAAATGGCAGACGGACATAAAGAAAGACCCTTAGGATTGTTGGAACGAGTAGTTTTCACTACGTGTGGAGTGGAATTCGAACACACTCTAGCAATATGTCACTTCGAAAGGCCAAGCAATTATGAAATGATCCTGGGAAGGCCTTTCATGAGACAGTTAAAGGTCGTACAAGATTGGGGAAAAGATGCGGTATACCTACAACACGCAGGAACGACCACTAGAATAAACCTACATACGTACACTTATCAAGATGTTCCACCTCTACAATGGAATCAAATTCATAAGGAGGAAGACGATCAATCAATTCATAGCGGAGGTTCTAGTGATCGATCTTGGATGAACGAGGACACTCATCTATGGATATGCCAAGCTGCAAAGAAGGAAGAGGAGAGAAGAAAAGGATGGCAACAGAAACAAGGAATAGCGAGGTCTGTACAAGATCCAGTTTACATGCCACAAGTATTTCCGGATGAAGAATTTGAACCACACGGTTGGATGGAAATTTTAGCGACCCTCGATGTCTGTGTAAACGAAGAAGTAGTGACCATGAATGAATGTATCGATGAGGAGGGTTATGATGTTAGCCTGTATGTGGTAGTCCTTCAGGAGGCAGAAGAAGGAGAAGTGATCGAGAAAGACTGGAAGGAGGACTACGAGAGCATTGAAATGGAGCCCGAACCAATGGATCTAGGGAATAGGACCACCAACATCAATATCACAGCCAACGAAAAACACCAGGAACTCACACAGAAGGGGGAATTAGAATTTGAAAGAGAATCAGAAGATGAAGAAAATAAGCCCCAAGACCAATTTGAGGTACCAGCTCACTTTAAAAAATATGAAGTGGAGGAGAGAAAAATTGCTATTCAAATGCCGAAAAGAGAAGCACAGCCTGGAATAGCATATGATAATAAGGAACAAACCAAGAAGATAGTTGTAACTGTAGAAGAAGGAGAGGAACGATGCACCTTCATAGGACAGGATGTCTCATTAGAAGAAGAACAAGAGTTAATTCGTCTCATAAGAGAATATCGGGATGTCTTTGCTTGGACCTATAAGGACTTGAAAGGAGTCGACCCTTCTATATGTGCGCATAGAATTCCCATGACATCCGAAGCCAAACCGTCTAAACAAAGACCATATACATACAATGATGTGTATTCAGCAAAGATAAAGGAAGAGATAGACAAATTGTTAGATGTTGGATTCATATACGAGATTGAGCACACAGAATGGGTGTCACCCTTGGTGGTTGTACCGAAAAAGAATGGAAAGCTAAGAGTGTGCATCAATTTGAAGAAAGTAAATGCCGCGACAATAAGGGATAGTTATCCTTTACCAATCACAGATCATCTCTTGGAAAGAGTGGCAGGAAAGGAAGTCTATAGCTTTCTGGATGGCTTTTCAGGGTATAATCAGGTAGCGATTGCTCCTGAGGACCAACATAAAACAGCCTTCGCAACTGAATGGGGAGTATACGCCTTTAGAGTCATGCCTTTTGGTCTAACTAATGTCCCAGCCACCTTCCAAAGATTGATGTGTCATGTATTCAAAGAATTTCTAAGAAAAAGTATGGAGGTCTACGTGGATGACCTTTGTACTTACTCAGCTATACGATCAGAACATATCCCCGAGCTAGAAAGGATCTTTGCTAAATGTCGACAATATCAAGTATGCCTTAACCCTGAAAAATGTGTCTTCATGGTTAGACAAGGGAAAATATTAGGACATATTGTCTCTAAAAACGGAATCTCAACTGATGAAGACAAAATTAAAGTAATTCTGGATTTACCAAGACCAAAGACGGCTAAGGAAGTTCAAGCATTTATGGGACATTGTGGATACTATCGAAGATTTATACATATGTACTCCATAATTGCTAGACCTCTTTATGCATTATTGACACAATTTAATTGGACCGAAGAATGTGAAAAAGCCTTCAATGAGTTAAAGAAGCGATTGAGTTCAGCACCAATCCTTCGAGTCCCTAACTGGAATAAGCCGTTTCACATTCATGTGGATGCTTCCAAGTTTGCCATTGGTTGCATCTTAGCTCAACCTGCTGACACAGGAAAACTAGACCACCCTATAGCCTATGCTAGTAGACAATTAAATCAAGCAGAACGCAATTATACCACCACGGAGAGAGAAGGCCTAGGGATGGTGTACGCAGTCAAAAAGTTCAGACATTACCAGCTGGCAAACAAATTCAAATTCTTCATTGATCATCAAGCCCTACTGTACCTAGTCAACAAGCCTTGTAATACAGGACGACTAGTACGATGGTTTTTATTGCTAATGGAATTTGATTTTGAGGTAGTAGTCAAGAAAGGAAATACCCACATAAGAGCGGATCATCTATCTAGAATGACTCATGGAGAACCACCCATAGGAGTACCAGATGATCTGCCAGATACGTACCTTTTTAACCTGGAAGTATGTCCTCAATGGGCAGAAAAGTTGATCCCTATACTTACACATGGACCTAAAGATGGGATCACACCAAACCAAACCCAAGACCTCTGGAAGACTAAAAACCTTCATATCATTGCGGGAAGTTTGTATCACCAGGATTCAAGTGGATTATTAATGAAATGCGTGGAGGAAGAGGAACAAGAAATGTGGCTTCAGAAAGCACATGTAAACCAATGGAAAACTCATTTGAATGCAAATGGAACATGGCAAACACTCAAGAGATTTGGCATATATTGGCCAACCATGCAAAGAGATGCACATAACTATGTGTCAACCTGTTAAACCTGTCAAGAACAAATCCCAGATGAGAACTCTACCTTATGCTATTCTACCGTAGCACCAAGATGGAGCATGCCTCTGGTAAAGTTCTTGAAAACTCAAGAATACCCCGAAGGAGCTACTTCAGCAAGGAAACGTGCACTTGTAGAACAAAGTAAGGATTACGCCATTATAGGAAAACAACTTTTTAAACGAGGGAAAGATAACCAATTACGAATGTGCATTCACGAAGACGAATATCTTTCTGTTTTGGAGATGGCTCATACAGGAGCTGCAGGAGGACACTTCTCTGCAGATAAAACAGCAAAAATGATCCTCTTTGCTGGAATGTGGTGGCCAACTCTACATCAAGATGTTGTGACATATGTGCAACGGTGTGATACTTGTCAACGAACGAAATATCCAATTAGAAGAGATGAGATGCCACTTAGACCCATGATGAGTGCCAGAGCTTTCACGAAATGGGGAATAGACTTCATAGGACCTATTAGCCCACCAGCGAAAGGATCCCATGCCGAATATATAATTGTAGCAACAGACTCTCTAACCAAATGGGTTGAAGCAAAAGCAACCAAGAAAAATGACGCAAGAACCACAACCAAGTTTCTCTTTGAAAACATTTTCACTAGATTTGGACTACCAATAGAAATTGTGAGTGATAGAGGTACGCACTTTGTGAATGAAGTTATAGAAGCTTTATTGAATGAATTCTTGGTAATTCATAAGAAATCACCTCCTTATCACTCACAAGCCAATGGACAAGCCGAAAGTTCGAATAAAATCTTGTGTATAGTTCTCACCAAAATTGTTAACGATGGTAGATCAGATTGGGATAAGCAGTTACATCATGCTTTATGGGCATTTCGAGTAGCCTATAAAACCGCCATAGGCACTAGTCCTTTTAACTTAGTGTATGGACAAAATGCTATTTTGCCAATTGATTTCTTAATTCCCACTCTGAGAGTAGCAACTACTTACGAGTGGACAGGACATGAACTATCAGCTCAATTGGATCAAATAGAAAAACTTCACGAAACTAGGTTACAAGCAGTAGCAGGTATTTATGCTGCTAAACGGCGACAGAAAGCCTACTTTGATGCGCACATTAAGGACAAAAATTTGAAGGAAGGAGATTTAGTTTTGGTATATACCTTGAAACAACATGCAAAGAAGTTGCAAAAGAGAGGATATGGTCCATTAATCATTAATCGTATATCTACAAGTGGAGCCATCAGCTTAGCAACCTTAGATGGAGATGTATTACCAAACTACATCAGTGGATGTAGAGTAAAAAAATATTTAGAACCATTGACCGAAGAAACAATGTCTCGATTAATCAAAGGCAAGAATAGACGCATAGAAGAGGAAAGGATACGAGAAGAAGCGAGACAGGAAGCATTGGAAAGAATAAAGAAACGGAAGGAGTGGATGAGAGAGCGAGATGAGAGATATCGACTAGGAGAGGAACTCATCCCAATGGCTAATTTTAGAGCCACTCAAAACCTAGGATCACAGAGAACGCAACCATATTTAAATTTGGGAGCAGGTAAAACGGAGTACCACTTGGTGGACGCTCTCATTGACACAGGAGCTGCTGTAAGCTGCATCAGGCTTTCTTTGACCCAAAAACTCAAGGAAGAAGTATGCCCATCGATGGCACAGTTGATAGGAATAGGAGGAACAATTACTCAATGCATAGGTGAGATCACCTTACCTCTGCATCTTGGCAACAACACTATGGAACAAAAGCTATTAGTGTGTCATGATCAAGATTTACTTGAAGAGGTAGTGTTAGGTCAAGACTAGATTTACGAATATGAGGTGACCGTTCAATTGGCTTTAGGATACATCTCAGCCAGGATAGGACACTGAGAAGTATTTAGTCTGCTAGACGAACGACCAATCAAATCTGTGAGCATGGAGCAAAAAGTTCATTCTAAAGAACAAAGTCCTGAATGAATGATCACTAGCACTATAGAAACACCTTCGTCAAGTACTATATGTGCGGACACATTGAATTCTGCTTGCACACCATCTTCTAGTCTAGCAAGTCGTGAGAGTGTCAATCTATCCGAAACCAACCTCAGTAAGGCACTATGCCAAAGAGAGACTAGTCCTCTGAGTAATTCAAAATCTGTACCTATTAAAATATACCCTATTCCATACTCTAACCAAGCGTGGATAAAGAAAGATCAAGTGGAGGAGTATCTTTGACGACAGAAGCACAACCGACATCAGAACAACCAATCAGATAGCAAAACAACTCAGTCGGAACAACGAAGTCATCGACGAATTGCTACAATATGGATTCCAAAGAAAGTAGCAGCCGCACAACAGGATCGTTCGCAAATTTGGATTCCTAAGTCATGCGCTCCAAAGAAACCAAGTCGAAATGATGTTCTTCAGCACAATAATAACCAATATGGTCCGCAGGCAAAACAGCCACAAAAAAGGAACCACGGGAGAAAGAAGGAGTCGGTAATGGCAACCCAAGCCATTCTGAGATTTACAAATCAGATAGAGCAGACATACAACAAGAAGAAAAGAGCCACATTCATCAGAATTGGGCAACATACAACAAGGCCCAGCACAATGAAGCGGATTTGGATACCTAAAGACAAAATAAACGGCATGCATCAACCAACTACTTCCAATTGCACACATATGGAGCCTTCGAGACCCAAAGTATGCATGATAGGGCCACATTACAAGGCCAAGTATTCGGCACATCCTTCTTCTATTTCAGAATAGTCAAGCATATTTTCCTCTTGGGAAATAGGAGAGCACTTGTACATACATTAAGAAAATTACTCCAAAAAATTAATAACCGCTTCGGCTATAACCTAACTTTTCTGTTTTCCCTTTCAGATAAAAATATAAAAAATACTTAAATGTGTGAAAAATCCAGGTATTACCTTTCTCACACACACAGGAAAGGGACGACACCATTCACTCGGAGCAATATCGAGCTTATCACAAACAAACAAAGGAGGATTTCTGATAATATATGGCAACTAATTCATGCTCTATATTGATACAGATGGCATCTACTAATTCTGAAGCTACACAAGAGGAAGAGGTCCAGCTTTTCCCACTCGAGTCAATTACAAAAGCAAGAGGTCACTGGTTTCGGGATGACCAACCAGTGTCAGATCTCATCTTCATGGCAACTATCAAAATTATGGATACAGATCACTGTTTTCCTATCATGTCACAGGACTTCAAAACAATAATACAGGGGTTACCTCATATTGAAGACGTATGGGCACAAGCAGGCATAGAGGCATTTCTCAAATTGCCGATCTATGTGCCAGATTTTCAGAGATGTGCACAAGTAATGAATACCATGCAACCTACAGCTACAAAAATATCAGTTCCAGAAGCACTCGTCTTGGATAAAGTGGGAACCTGGAAGACCATCCAATTCACACACGAATTAATCAACAGAGCATTTGGATGGAAGCAGGAAGGAGTCACAAATGTCAAAGCAGAGTGCCATGATCCCAAGAAGAGATCATTTTTGGATATAAACAGAATTGACATAGAAGATGCTGTTCGATTGGTGCATCAACACTTTTGTTTCCCAAGCATGCACAGGTATACCGCTCCACAGAAGATAGTAGTACAATTACTATCGCATGCCATGAGACAAATTGGGAGCAAAGTGAATTTGACAGCCTATGTTCAAGAAAGATTATTTGAAGCCCAGAAGAAGTGGGGCCAGAAGAAATTTTTGAATGGTAGTTCGGCTCTCACATTACTGATATATGAAGCGTTAGATATGAAGAATTGTTTGAGAGAGATGCCAACTTCAGAAAAGCTAGCTCAATATGCAAAACCCGCCATTGTCCCTGAGAAAAAGAAGGTTGCCATCAGTGGGGAAGAAGCAGAAACCAGTTCTCAACCGAACAGTTCTCAACCGAGAATGAGAGGCACAAAAAGACTAAGAGAAGTCAAGCAAGATGAAGAAGGAGAACCTATGACAAAAAGAGTCCATGTACTTCCCAAAGTAACCATTGCAGGACCGAAACAAATCACGGAAGAAGAATTGACTAAAGCACTAGAAGAGACACAAATACATGGAGGGACAAATCAACTTACCAGTGCAAGGTCATCATTATCAGCAGTCACAACAGGGAATAAATACAAAAAGAAAACTCACTAAAGTTCACCGATACCGAGAAATAGGATTAGACAATTCCAGCTCGTCATCACATGACAAAGAAGAAAAGGACACATCATTGTTGGATGTGGATATTCGAAGCGAATCAAAGGATGATGGGCAATGGACTGAATTAAATGAAGTTGACTATGGTGAAGAACCAGAAGGCCTCAAGCCAGTCAATCAAGAAATAGAAGTGAATCAGAAAACCACAAGCACAAAGAAAGATGTGGAGATTTCAAAAATGGAGAATGAAGATAATGATATAGAAACGGAAGGGCCCTTCACACCAATCAGGGTTGTGGCAGAACCCTCCCCAATGGATGTCACGTTTCAGGGGAGTGCCACTAAAAAGGATGAAGCAAAAGGAGATGATGAAGAACAAAGAATACAACTGCAAGTTAGACAACCGCATAATGAAACAATCCAAGTGGCAGAAGGCAAAGATGTGCAAACAGGAGAGACTCCAGGAATAGCAAAGACATGGCTGAATGTAGACATAGCTCAGCTCAAGCCTGTTGTGCAAGATATGATTAGAACAGCTCTGGACACACAACAATTAATGCTTGACGCTGATGAAGATTACGACCAAGCCATGCGAGACAAGAAAGAACTTGAAAGAGCAGGTAAACATCTTTCCAAAGAATTATCCAAGGTAAGCGAACAAGCTCTGAATAAAGAAAAGGAACTTCAAGAGGTCAAAACACGAAACAACATGCTAGAGACAGAGCAGACAAAACTGAAAGACCAAGTCCAGGAATTAACAAAGAAATTGGAGATGAGTGAGACTGAGAAGACACGTATTCAAGCACGAAGTAAAATCTTAGAGTCTCAGCTTAAAGTCAATATGGAGGAAGCTGACAATATGCGACAACGAAATAAAGAGTTAATGACAGCTCTCATTAGTGATCAGCCACTTGCAATCACTGATCACCAACAAGGAAATATCAAGAACTTGGAAGAACAGATCACTAAACTAGAAGAACAGCTCAGACAGGAGCAAGCTGTCATTACAGATTGGGAAAAGAGATACATGGAGGACACGGCTGCCCTCAGAACGAAATGGAAAAAAGCAGAGAATAACTACTTGCGACAGTGTAAGGAAGACACAGAACACATGAATATTGTGGCCCAGGAACTAATTAAACACCAGGCAACTATTGCTAAGGCCGAAGAGGAAAACAAGAAAAAAGATGATTTAATCAAACAGCTTCAGGAGCAATTAGAGCAGCGAGCAAAATAGGGGACACCAGTAGTTCTACAAGAGACCACGGCTACTGTGGAGGAAGAGGTACGTCCTCTCTCTCCCCCCTCGTATCATTCACCAATAAGGGCGGAAAAGAAGGTTCCATTTGAACCTAACACTCGAGACATTGCAGAACTAAGCCGAGCAGACAGGGCACTACTGGTGTCCCAGCTTACTGCGGAGTTTGAAGATCAAATCATCAAATTAATGAAAGAGGCCCAAATCGACAGCAAGCAACTCGAACAAATACTCAAGCCATTCAATGTACCATACGGGCTATTGAAGGAACAAACTAGGCATTACATAAAGCATACGACAAATAAGGAACCGGATCATAATCTCCACTTTCGATATGACACGTTTAACTATACTCAAGCAGATTTTGAGGCAGCAGATCCAATATGGAGAAGGAAGCTCTTGGAAAAGAACCCTACACTACGGGTACAGTGGGAAGCATCCCCATACGAGCTTCAAGTCAACCCATCATTTTGCCCACTACCCCGTAGAAGAGCCTGGATGCAATTTTGGGAAGGTCAGCGACAAGGCAGCATTAATAATCAGTGGTTAAATTATCCACTGTTACCTAGTCCACCACATAACTACCTACCGACAGAGGAATACATGGTCAAAACCATGGAATTTTGGCTTGCAAGATAGGCTACCGTTCCCGATTTAGCAGTCAAGATGACAAATAAAATCTTTAGCATGTTCCTGACTGTAATAAAAGTGTTCCAACATGCACGATATACATTTTTGAATTTCATCGGCATTACGCAAGGGTCGGAGGCATTAATTTTTTATTTATCTACTATTCCCAGCCGGTTAACTATTATGGCATATTCTTCTCGTCTCATGTTTTTGCCATCGACATATATGCAGACTTTTGAAGAAGCATTCTTTACAGGCTTCTTTGAAATGGATTCAGAAATTTTTGTTAAAATGACCTCCAATTTGAATGCAAGACTGGTGGCCTATGAGACAAGTTTCTTTGCTGATCATAGACAGGCGCCAGAGGACGGTGTAAAGTCTCAGCAATGGAAGGAGTTCATGCTATGTCACGCTAATCTGCTAAATCAAAGAGAGCAACAAGCCATCCAAACCTACACACGTCGCCACAAAAAGCCTGTCGGGGACGACAGAGTCCAGGAGGGGGGCAGTGTTGAGAGAGAGTCAAGTAAGAAGAACAAAAGAAGAAGACAACGAAAGAAGCAACTTCACTAAAAAGAAATATCTGAAGACATATCTCTGCAAGAAGCCCCGCAGGGGCGCAACACCCATCTCTGCACAGAGCCCCGCAGGGGCACACACACCAAGGAAAGGACGTAACCCACACGGGTGCTTCAACCTCTTGATCTCTGGAAGGTCCAGATCGAAGATTGAAGCACCACATCTTCATGCCTTCCACTGGTGGCGTGCGTGGCAACCCAGAATTAATGAGCCTATAGGTGAATTAGACTGCAACATATCAGGTAGTCAGTCTAACTCCAAGGGTTGCGGGCAAGCAAGTCGAATGCATCAGGCCCAGAGAATGTAAAACAAGAATTAAGAAGAGGCCGTCAAAACTGAACACCTGTTTTATAAACAGGTAACAATGAGCAAAGGTGGCGTGCAGAGAAAAGAAGTGAATAACACAGCAAGGTCCGAGGTGTGCAAACCAAGACAAATCAGAGCGCCTCTAAAACGTAATGCAAGGTCAAGAATCAGGCAATACTGACCACTGGATGCGTGCGGACAACAAACTGAGGACAAGAAGCAAAGCCTGTCAAGGGACGACAGAGACGAAGAGGGGGAGAGTGTTGCAGAGCTAAAGAAAGCACAAAGCAGAGAAAAAGACGGGCCCCAAAAATTTTCCGATTTGGACATCATATTTTTGTATCATAATCATTCTTGTAATATATTTTCCATTGTAAATGCACTAGAGGAGTCCTCTAGATGCATCCCCACAGAAGATTAGAGATTTACCCATGTAAAATAGTAGGAAATTAGTCTTTTAGTGAATAAAGTGCCGGTCTCTTGTGTGAAAGGACCATTTTTAGGGCACTAGTATATAAGTCAAATGTGACTCTTTGTAAAGAACTTTTTGCCATTGTGAGAATGGAGAGCACAGAAATTCGAATTTGTGTCTTCTTCACTCTGTATCTTCTTCTTCGTGAGCTTGTATGCATGTGTATTGCTTGGAAAGAGTGCTTGTGAGTGTTGTCTATCCATGAAAGTGTTTATTTGCTGTAGGTAAGGTGTGTGCGAAGTGTAGGAAATGCTGAAGTGTAGGAAATGCTGAAGTGTAGGAAAGTATTCCCACGACTCAGTATTTTGCTCATAACTTGAAGTAAGAGTTTCAAAATTGGGTAAAACCACTGCCATTTGATGCGTCTTCTTGAGAGCTTCGAAATGCATATGCTATTCGCTATATTTGGAGCTCGGAACTGGGAGAAAAGTCCAAAATACTGACGGCTGCTCCACCAAGTATCGTTTCGCCTTGACCAACAGTTGAAGCTTGTTTGGATAAGTCTTTGCCTCATTTACACTCTTTGAGTAGTTCATTTGCATTGATCATCACATGATTGCATGTCCTCATACACTCGGCTAGGTTTGTATACTCTTTGGATTGATAATTAAAAGCGTGTATTCCCACTATATGCACTTGAGAGGGGATTGAGGTATAGTCTCTTTCTCCGCAAGTCCCTAAGTTGGTACTTAGGTCAACAACCAGCATCAAGTATCCTCTGACTCATAATATGTCCTGGAAGCTGCCCACCACCTGTTCCTTCATGTGCAGATTGAAGGACTTCCCTCACTTCTTCTTCTTCCAAGCACTTCCTAAACCTGTTGTCCTTTCCCTGTCTATATAATTTTTCTTCAATGAAGGTGTAAGGTCTGCTCTTGATTAGCAGTCTCTTTCTTTGCACAACACTTGCCTTCTCTGGATACACTCTAGTTTTAATGAAATCCTTGATATCATAATACCAACCTTGAGCTTGTACAGCGAATAGATTAGCATCTGGAAAATCATCACTAACTCCACTGGCTTGATCCATCATATTGATCGTGGATAGGTGATCTGCCATGACATTTTCTTTACCTGGTCTATGGACTACCGAAAAATCAAACTCCTCCATATCCTCATAGTTGCTTGTGGCTTGTTCAATAAATACTTGAGTGGTTGATGATCAGTGATGATGGCAAACTTCACACCTAGCAAATAATGACGAAATTTTTGTACTGCGAAAACCATTGCTAGAGCTTTCCTTTCTGTTGTGCTATAATTCTTTTCTACTAGCATACTGAATAGGCCTGTCAAGTTTGAATTCTTCACTATGTTGAGCCAATACTGCACCCACTACATATGCATTAGCATCTACATGCACATGAAAAATTTTTGACCAATCTGGGGTGATAAGGATTGGTGCAGCCACTAATTTGGACCTTAATGTCTGATAAGCCTTCTCTTCTTCCTCTTCCCATTTAAAGGGTACCTCTTTACCTGTAAGTCTAGCCAATGGTCTGGCTATCTCTGCATACATTTTTATAAACCTTCTGTGGTATCCAGTATGCCCCAAGAAACTCTAAATCTCTTTAGGAGATTTAGGTTTAGGCAACTTCAATATAGAAATAATTTTATCAGGATCTGGTTCCATACCTTTAGCTGACACCACATGTCCCAAGAGAGTTCCTTCTATCACAAAGAAATGACATTTGTTTGGGTTGAGCTTTGGCTTAGTCTCCCTGCATCTCTTTAAAACATTTTGCAGCTGCCGCAAGTGATGGACCAAACAATCTAAAGGGGTCTCATTGTGAGAACCTGAAAATGAAGAAAAGTCATCCATGAAAATTCTAAGTGTTTCCAGCAATAAAGGACCAAAAATGAGGTTGACCGTTCTGTTAAAGGTGGCTGGAGCATTTCTGAGTCCAAATGGCATTTTTACATACACATATGTTCCCAAAGGTGTGATAAAAGCAGTCTTTTCACGATCCTCTGGGTGTATGGATATTTGATTATAACCACTAAAGCCATCCATAAAGCTATATAATGCATGTCCAGCCACTTCTTCAATGACCTGCTCTGCAAATGGCATTGGGAATCCATCTGGAATGGTCACCTTGTTGAGTGCTCTAAAGTCAACACAAATTCTAATTTTGTTGGTATTCTTCTTTGGTACTATAACCATAGGTGAGAGCCACTCTGAGTGTTCCACAGGAATGATGATTCTTGCATCCTCCATCTTCTGTATTTCCACATAAACAACTTCAGCATATTTTGGGTTAAGTCTATAACTCTTTCCTCTTGTTGGTTTGGCTCCATCAACCAGAGGGATTCTATGCTCTCCATAATTGGCAGGCACTCCTTCTAAGTCTTTATAATGCCAAGCAAAAACATCTGCATAGTGGATCAAGAAGGATTTTACCTTTTCAAGGAGCCCTGGGTGGCTCCACAACCAAGTGGCCACCAAAACTGGATGATTGTTGTCTTGAGTGCCTAATTGTATTTCTTTGACAGGGTTTCTCTCTACCATAGTATCTTCGTGCTCATCTCCAACCTTGTTTTCTTCCACTAGCTTTTCGTGCATTGTTTCATAAGCAGGGGTATTTTGGACCGCAATGCATTCCTCCTTGTCCTACATCATCCATCAACCTGAACTTTCTCCTGATTTTCATCATAACCTTCAGCTGTGCAAGGATTATTAAGAAAAATTCCAAAACAAGAGGAAGAGTTGCCTGCTTGAAGCCAATTTAGAATATCCTCTTCTTCCTCGAAATCTATTTGGGGTTGGTCCTCTGTTTTTGGTTCCATGCAAATGCCAACTGTTTGCATCATGCTCGTATTCCCTTGATTATCTGGGCCCTCCTCTAAATGTATCTGTGTCAACTCTTGCCCTTTCTTTTGTACCCACATGGTGTCTTTACCCCAATCATGTATGACACTTGCATGCCTCAGCCATGGTCTTCCAATTAAGAGGGGAAATCCTCCTTCAACCTGGGGTAGTCTTAAAACCACAAAATCCAGAATGAAGAGATTACCTTGTACTTCAAGTGGAACTTTTGGGATCACTCCCAAGGGCCTTACTTTGCTTTGATCTGCCAAAGTAACAGTGAAATTTGCACGCCTTGAAGGGTGGAGTCCAATCTTTTCCATTGTATGTTCAGGCATTACGTTAATGCCAGAACCACCATCCACAATAACTCCTTGAAACTCATGAACTTTGATAGATATTGTTAGCCGAGGACTCTTATGATTTGTAAGGGGTGCTTCCCCTACAATTTTACCTTTATGCATAACAGCAGTCTTTGCTACCAAACTTGTAGTGGAAGCCTCATCAATTATCTGCAAGAGTTTTGACATGAATTTCCCATCCATCTTTATTAAATAAAAAATACTAACCTCCCTTTTCATGGACTTGAGTACTTTTGAAGCCTCTGATTCCTTAAGAACATGGGCTCCAATTGACTTATCAAACTCCTCATGGCCCTGTTGAATGCATGCCCAATGGCATCATTGGTACATATGAGATCTCCTTTTTGCCTTGTATCTGCACATGTGGTGGCCTTGTCTTCAGATGTCTCTTTGTCTTTGTTCAATCCATTAATTCCTAATTCTTGAACTATATCTACTTGATCCTTTCCCTTGTTTCTTGTCTGCACTGTAAAAGATTCAATTTCTTCTAGCTGCACCACCCTGGTAGATGGTGATGGCTCATTGAATTGATCTAACATTTCTTTTTTGTGCACAGAAATCATTTGAATGTGGGGCCCAGATGAAGAGGCTTGATTCTTAGGACAACAATTTGTATAGTGGTCTCTGGCCTCTGGGCAGTTTCTGCAAGGAGGGAATTTTCTGGTAGAGTGCATCTACTTTGATAGTGCCCACATTCTCCACATCTGAAACAAATGATTGGCCTCCTAGGCCCATTTCCAAAGTTATTGCTCTGTCTAGGGTTGTAATTATTACCTTGATTGGGTGCAGCCGCCATCACATTTGCTGGTGGTAAGGGTCCTCCTTGTGTCCAATATGTTGTTGCAGGCATTCCTCTTGATTGGCACTCTTGGGTCTCATGCCCAACTTTCCTGTATAATTGGCAAGTCACACTTAACAAAGGACATTCACTTACTATATGACCTTGCTTGCTATACATGGTACACTAAAGTCCACTCTTGATGCTACCCCCTTTGAGTTCGTGCAACTCCTTTCGCAGTTGAGCCAATTCCTCTGCTTGGGCCTCCTCCTCCTTTTGGAGCTTTAATGCCTCAATCTCCCTCCTCAATTGTGTAACAGCATTCTCCTCCTCTTTGTGGGGCTTATTCCTTTTTAAACCCTCTAGATCCTTCCGTAGATGGATTACTGGATCCTCCATTTCTGTAGAATATGGTAGTTGAGAAGAAGTTGCTCCATATTGTTGCCTTATCTGCTCCAGTCGTGTCGCTGTGTTGATGAATTCCTCTATGGAGGCTGTAGGCAACACTAATTCCTTGATTTTACATTGGGTGGTCACTGGAAGTGGCTTAGCTAACCATTTCTTAACAAAAAAGTCATGTGGAGGATCTGGAAACTTAGCCATTAGTGCCTTAGCCCTAGTTACAAACTCTGGAAATTTCTCACCTGGACCCAATCTCAAGTTTTCTAATTCCTCTATGATGATCTTTGCAGTATTTCCATGCTGGAATTGATTTTTGAATGCATATTTCATTAAGTCCCAAGTTGTAAAATGGTTCTCAGCAAATAGTTAAACCATTTATCTGCTAATCCTTCTAATGTGGCAGGGAAAAGTATCAAAAAGGCATCCTCCCTATCCATTAAGCCTCTAGTTTTGCATAGTGCCAAAAACCTTCTAATATGCTCGTCCAGATCTTCTTGAGCTAGGCCTTTAAAAGAAGGAAATTATATATTTAATCTTGATAGTAGGGTTTCCAAGTCTACTTGACCCGCCAAACTCCTTACTGATGAAGTTGATGAAAGTGGACTAGATGATCTTCTAACAGCCTTCCTTCTTGTTTGCTTGCAAGTGACCCTCAATGTTTGGGACCGAGTTGCAGTCATGAGCTGTTCATAGTCCTCTTAGTATGAGACAATTGATAATAATATGTACCTTTTAGCCCAATGAAGTAGTACTGTCGGCACTTGAATAGTGCTTCTCCACACTGCAAGATGTCTTCTCCTATGCTCAAATCTCCTTGGGGTCCCACTGGGCGTGCCAAATTTTATTGGGGGATTCTTGGACAAGAAGGGATTTGACTGTTTGTAGGAGAAAAGGGAAAGACAAGAAGAAAGATATACACTGGAAGCCTCCGTCGATTGATTATAAGAAGACAAATACAATGGTGATGCCCAAATACAATCCAATGCTTCTGTGCAAAATCCCACAGAGAGCTCAAACACAAAATACCAAATACCAAAGGGTCTTGTTGCTGCCGGCCTTCTCTGCACCAGACCTCCACCTTCTCCAAGCCTGCACTTGTGCACACCTTGCACCAAGCTTCCAATAAGGGGGAGGGATGGACACCTTCTGTCGGCACATGCACACTGCAATGAGACCTTGGGATCCTTGGGGGGAATAGCTTAACACTTCTCTGCACACTTCTTAGTCACTCTTCATGCACACCTTGCACTTCACTTCTCTGCGTCACACATTGTGTGTCTCTTGCACTTCTCTCTATTGCCTCACTTAGACTATGCTCATCTTGCCTAGTCTTGCTTACACTTGCTTGGTCCAAAAATAGTTCTTGCCTTGATTTGAGAGTTGATTCACGTATGCTCCTAACTGCAAGAGTATCTTGGTACTCACCTTGATGTCTTAAGATTGTCACCAAAAGTGGGCAGCCAACGAATCCTTGTTTTGTCCTATAGTGACTTTTGAGTAAAACAAAATTTTAATTGGGGGGCCATACTTTCACTTCTGCGTACGCTGCCGCTTCACATACCTTCACATTTTGCCTTTTAATTCTTCACTTATGCACATAAGAGAGGGTTCACCTGAACCTTCCAAAACACTTTAAAAACACTTTTGAACCTTAGGGAAATTAGAGAAATACCTCTGCAACCTGCACCCAACTTTCTCCAATTTTACCCTTTGTGAACCAATTCATTGTGCACTACCTGTGCACTTTGACTACTGAACTTTTGAACACTTTGACTTCACCCATGTCGACGTTGACCTTGAACATGTTGACTTTGACCAGTTTGACTTTGACCTTTTGGCTTTGACTACAGTTGACTTTGCCCAATATGACTTTTATGGGCTCAACAATATACAAAGAAGTGTCTGGTGGCCATTTGGTCTTTCACATGGACACTAACAGTAACAATCTCCCACTAAATGCCAATATGACCAAAGTAACTATGGGAGAAAAATAAAGAATGATAAAGAATACCTGAGTGTAAGTATGCAAACTATACCTCCCGCATGATGGGCATGTTACACAGTATACAAGTGACTGTGTAAGATCATGAATCAAGTAACCCCCATCAAGTGACAACAATGTCGAAAGCTATCCTGTGGTAGAGCTTTAGTCAAAGCATCTGCAGCATTATCTCGAGTGTGAACCTTCTCAAGAATAATGCACTCAATGGCTAAGCAATCTCTAATGAAGTGATACCTCATCTGAATGTGCTTGTTCTTTGCATGATAGACCGGATTCTTAGCCAAAGCAATGACACTCTGACTATCACTAAGCAAATGAGGTACATGTTGAGGTAAACCCATATCACAAGCAAGAAGAGAAAGCCACAGTGCTTCCTTACATTCCTCACTTGTTGTAACATACTCTGCTTCTGTGGTGGAAACAGTTGTACATTCTTGAAGATGAGATCTCCAAGAGATAGCACCTCTAGCAAAATGAATAATGTACCCTGATGTAGACTTAGGATTATCTACACAACCAGCATAATCAGAATCTGTCTAAACAATAATGGATGCTTTCCCTCCACCTAAGCATAGACACTTGTCCTTAGTGCCAGTGAAATATCTTAAAATCATATTGGCCGTGTCCAATGTTTCTTGTCAAGATTAGATATATATCTGCTCGCAACTCCCATTGCAAATGCAATGTCTAGTGTCGTAGCTACAATAGCATAAATGAGACTACCAAGAGCAGATTGATAGGGAATTTTGGTCATGAATTCCTTTTCCTCATCTGATTTGCAGCAATTTCACGTATGTGGGTAAAGGTGTACTCAATGCCTTTTCGGGGGAGACATGCATTGTATTTACAACACCAAGGGACCACTATGAAGATAAATTTACATACTTTTTTGTATAGGGACGTACCCCCATTACAATGGAACCCAACCCATAGAGAAGAATATGATATGTCCATTCATAGCACAGGATCTAGTGACAATCATGGATGAATGAAGATGTTCAATTATGGATATGCAAAGAGGCAAAAAGAGAAGAAAAAAGGACACAGTTATGGCCTATAGGACATCAAAACTATAGGCCCATAGAGGACCCAACATGCTTACCTCAAATATTTTCGGATGAAGCATTCGAACCACATTGATGGATGGAAATATTAGCCACATTAGATGTGTGTATAAATGAAGAATTATTGACCATGAACGAGTGTGTGGATGAAGAAGGTTACGATGTAAATCTTTAGATGGTAATCCTTCAAGAGATGGGAACTGGAGAATTATTGGAAAAGGAATGGAGGGAGGATTATGAGAGCATAGAGATGGAGCCAGAGTTCGATTCAGAGGAAGGATATTTAGAAGAGATTAAGGTGAACAACGAAAAGAAGACAACAAAAGTGTTCACGATAGAAGCGGTTCAAAAGAGGCAGGATGGTGAGGAAATGCTAGATTGAGTAGAGCAACCACCAGATCTCTTCGAAGTTCCGGAACATTTCAAAAGATACGAAATAGAAGAATGAAAGATACAATTCAAATGCCGAAGAGAGAAGCCCAAGAAGAAGAGGCCTATGATAACAAGGAACAAGCCAAGAACGTGATAATAACCATGGAAGAGGAAGAGGAGACATATACATACATTGGAAAAGATGTATCTCCTACAGAAGAGCAAGAATTGATAAAACTAATTAGGGAATACAAGTATGTATTTGCATGGACCTAGAAAGACCCCAAGGGAGTAGATCCATCCATTTGCTCCCATAGAATCCCAATGACATCTGAGGCAAAACCCTCAAAACAACGACCATACACGTATAATGATTTCTACTTGGTTAAGATTAAAGAAGAGATTGAGAAGTTATTAGCGGCAGGATTCATTTATGAGATAGAGCATACAGAATGGGTATCACCCTTGGTGGTAATACCCAAGAAGAATGGTAAACTTAGATTCTGCATTAATTTGAAAAAAGTGAATGCAGCTACTATTCGTGATAGCTACCCCTTACTTATTACCGACCACCTCTTTGAAAGAGTTGTAGGCAAGGAAGTCTACAACTTCCTTGATGGATTTTCAGGGTATAAACAGGTAGGCATAATGATGAAGGACCAACATAAAACAGCCTTCACAATTGAATGGGGAGTATATGCTTTTTGAGTGATCCCATTGGGGCTAACGAATGCTCCCGCAACTTTCCAAAGACTGATGTGTCACGTATTCAAGCAATTTCTAAGAAAAATCATGGAAGTTTATGTAGATGATTTGTGCAGCTACTCTGGTCAACAAACTGAACACGTTCCGAGCTACGAAAAATATTCAAAAAATGCCGACTGTATCGAGTATGCTTGAACCCAGATAAATGTGACTTTATGGTAAGGGAAGGAAAGATCTTAGGACATATTGTATCAAGGAATGGAATTTCCATTGAAGAGGATAAGATAAAGGTAATCTTGGATTTGCCTAGACCTAAAAATGTGAAGGAAGTACAAGCTTTTATGGGTCATTGTGGATACTATCGTCCGTTTATCCACATGTACGCTATAATTGTGAAACCATTGTATGGGTTGCTGACTCAATTCACTTGCACGGAGGAATGTGAATAGGCATTTAATGAATTGAAATGACGATTAAGTTCAGTAGCTATCTTGAAGGTACCCAACTGGAACAAGCATCAAATTTTTCAATAGGATGCATACTAGCTCAACTTGCAGATGAAGGAAAATTAGATCACCCTATTGCATATGCTAGTAGGCAATTAAACCAAGTAGAAAGAAACTATGCCACTACGGAAAGAGAAGGCCTAGGAATGGTGTATGCAGTCAAGAAATTTTTACATTACCTCCTAGCCAATAAATTCAAGTTTATCGACCATCAGGCATTGTTGTATTTGGTCAATAAGCCCTGTAATACGGGAAGGCTAGTGAGATGGTTCCCTTTACTTATGGAATTTGATCTCAAAACAATAGTAAAACAGGGGAATATTCATGTACGAGCGGATCATTTATCAAGAATGATACATGGAGAACCACCTATCGGAGTGGCAAATGATCTGCCTAATACATATTTATTCAACTTAGAAGTATGTCCAAAATGTGTAGAAAAGTTAATACCAATCCTCACGCATGGACCACACCATAGGATCAACTGAGACAACAAAAAGGAATTTATGGAATCACACAACCTACACATTGTAGCTGGTAGTTTATACTACAAAGAACCAAATGGCATATTATTGAGATGTGTAGAGGAGGCAAAATGGAAAAACTTAATCAAGCAAGCTCATGTGAATCAATGGAAAACTCATAAGGGAATTCATGGAACAACAAGAGCATTGAAAAGACTCGGAGTATACTGACTAAACATGCAAAAACAGTACATGAACACATTCAAAGTTGCCAAGAATGCCAAGAGAATACCCGCGAAGACCATTCGTCTTTACAATTCTCTACTATAGCACCAGTATGGAGTAAGACATTGGTAAAATTCTTGAGAGCACAAACACATGAGGAAGGAGCTAGCCTAGCATGAAAGAGGGCTTTAGAAGAAATGAGTAAAGACTACACCATAATTGGAAGAGAATTATTCAAAAGGGGAAAGGACAATCAACTACGATAATGTGTACATGATGGAGAATATTTACCCATATTAGAGATGGCGCTTGCAGGTGCAATAGGAGGGCATTTTTCAGCTGAAAAAACCATAAAAATGATTCTTTTTGTAGGCTTGTGGTGGCCAACTCTACACATGGATGCCAACATGTACGCACGAAGTTGTGAGGTGTGCCAAAGAACCAAATATCCTATAAGAAGAGATGACATGCCCCTAAAACCCATGATCTGCGCAAGAGCATTCTCCAAATGGGGCATTTACCTCATAGGACCTATAAATTCTCTAGCAAAAGGATCGCACACCGAGTATATAATAGTGGCCATTGATTATCTCACAAAATGGGTAGAAGCGAAAGCAATGCGAAAAAATGATGCGGAAACCATAGATGTTTCTATTCGAAAATAGCTTTACGTATTTTGGATTGCCCATAGAAATTGTGAATGATCGAGGAATGCACTTCATCAATGAAGTGATAGAATCATTGATGAATGAATTTCTTGTGATTCACAAGAAATTAGCCCCTTACCATCCCCAAGCCAATGGCCAGGCTAAAAGTTCTAATAAAGTATTGTGCACAGTGTTGACTAAAATAGTCAACAATGGAAGGTTAGATTGGGACAAACAATTGCATCATGCAATTTGGGCCTTCCAAGTGGCTTACAAGACTACCATTGGAACTACTCCATTCAGTTTAGTATACGGGCAGAATGCATTTTTACCAATTGACTTTTTAGTTCCTACCTTACGAGTAACACAACAACATGAATGGATAGGCCACGAACTATCTCAACAATTGGATCAAATTGATAAATTGCATGAAACAATACTACAAGCCATGGCAAGAATTTATTCGGCTAAGAGGAGACAAAAAGCCTATTATGATGCACATATTAAAGATAAGGGCTTAAAGGAAGGTGATCTAGTATTGGTATACACACTGAAACAACATGCCAAGAAGCTACAACACCGTGCATATGGACCACTTTTGATAACTTGAATATCAATTGGCAGAGCTATAAACTTAGCCACTCTAGATGGAGATGTACTTCCCAACTACATAAGTGGTTGTAGAGTCAAACGATACATGGAACCATTAACAGAACAAATGTTGGCAAGACTCCTAGGAGCATAGAACCAAAAAAGGAAGAGGAAAGGATTAGAGAAGAAGCTCGAATGGAAGCTCTGGAGCAAATCAAGAAGCAAAAAGAGTGAATAAAACAAAGGGATGAACAATATGCACAAGGAGAAGGACATATACCCATGGCAAACTACCAAATAGGCAATGTGGAGAACATGAATGATAAGATTACTCGACCATACTTGAACATAGGGATAGGCATGGAGGAATGTCAACTAGTGGATGCATTGTTTGACACAGGATCTGCATTAAGTTGCATGCGAGTCTTGTTAGCCCACCACCTCAAAATGACCATGAGTCCCACTAAAGCATATATGATAGGAATTGGAGGGCAAATCATCGAGTGTATAGGAGAAGTTCGGGTGTCCCTAGGTCTAGGAAACTCCACTATGGATCAGAGATTCTTGGTATGCAAGGATGAAGACCTTATTGAAGATCTGATTCTAGGTCAAGACTAGATTTTTGAAAATGAAGTTAGCATACACCTCACAAAGGGATACATATCAGCCAAAGTAGGGCACAAAGAACTCTTCAGTCTTTTGGAAGCAATACAATCCAAATCATTAGCCCAATCATACCTAGGGAATCACACCTCAAGGAGGTTAGGGAAGAAAGTTCAGGCATGGGTATGTCTCAGGAGTGCCCTAATCTAGACTTGTCTATACCTTGCAAAGTATTGCATGATCCTATAACCAATTCTCCTATAGGACATGAACTTGAGAGAAGAAGTGAGGACACTTCTTCTCGGCCCATCAACACTATAAGGAGAAAACCGACATGGATATTGACCACTAGAATACCACCAGGAACAAACATGCAAGTACAATGGGTGTGGAAGGATAAACTACCTCAACATGCAAGTTCAAAGAAGGAGCAGACCGACCCTCCATCAGAAAAGAAACAGCATGATGACTATTCAAAATCACAATGGGATAAACCAAGAATTCTCCGCGTATGGCTTCCAAAGCCATTGGTGGAGGCTCAAAAATCACAACAACATATATGGATTCTGAAAATATTCAGGAGAAGAGCGAATCAAGAGATAGAAAAAATTGAGAAAATATCATACGAGCAGAATAAAGCAAAGGAAACTGTAAAGGATCAAAGAAAATTCCAAAAGAACACAACACGAAAATCCCCATCCAAGAACAGGGAAAGGTCAAAGACTACATTCAAGAGTAAAGGAAGGGGAATGCATCAGAAGCAAATGCCATGAGCACATAATACAAGGTTAATTTGGAGACCCAAGAAGTGACAAGGAATCAACCGGGAGGATCAAGGAGACTCTTCTTGCACTCATGGAGTATCAATTGCATCCAAAGTATGCATGATAGGGCCTCATTACAAGGCCACACATTTGGCACACATCTTCTTACATAAAATTAGTGGTGCACATTTCCATAACCGGAATAGGACTTAGCTTCTACTATCATAGGAATGATCATACGTTGTAAATAAATAAATGCTTTGGCTATAAACTAATCTCTTGTTTTCTTTCAGACTTGAAAATTAAGAAAAATTATGGCAAGGTAACTTACTTGTCTCTACTTACGCAAGGGGCACAGAGCAGTGGAGAACGACGTACTAATGAACTACACATAAACATGCTGAATTGGTTTTTCTCTTGTACTTATTCTCTACTACATTACGAGTGCAGATGGCTTTTGAAGACTCTCAAGCAACAATTCAAGAAGAAGTGCTTGAATTGTTGATATATTTAGGAAGTGATGTTTGTGAAGACTCTAGGATCCTCAGGGCACTTTTTCCCTCTTTAGGAGGTTTTTTTCCCCCGGCTTGTATATACGCCTATTGCCCTAATGGGCTACACACCTTTCTACATTCTAGTGGTAATACATTCAGCCTTGTGTGTTGTGCTCCAAGCTTCTTCTTCTTCCTTGTGTTGTTCATGTGCTTCCGCAAATGTCTAACTCCAACAATTGGTATCAGAGCAGGTCGCCGCTTCATCTAGGAAATGTCTACACCTCTCCGGTTGCAATCTCAGAATCGCACAAAATTTGGTTTTGCAGAATTCATCTGGGCAGTTCTGTTCAACTTTTTGAGATACAATCAATTCTTTGCATCAAGATATTTTAGTCATCGTCCATGGCTGAAAGCAGTGATGTATTTCGTATGCTGGAAGTTGAGGATAAGTTGGATGGTACCAAGTACCCATTGTGGGCTTATATGATGTGTCATGTATTGGTTGCAAAAGGACTATGGAACATTTTGTAGGGTGTTGAAAGACATCATGTTACACCTGCAGATACAGGTACTACAAATACATTTGTTGGAGTTGATGCAAATGGTGTCCAAGATGATGATATTCTACAGATTCCTGTTCGTGCTGTTGTTTCTGTTGCACCTACTATAGAGCAAATTTTTTGGGATGGCAAAGATGCTCAGGCACATGCATTGATAGCTTTGTCTATGAAACATGCCATTATTCCTCACATTCGCTCTTGCAAAACAGCTAAGGATGCTTGGGATACACTTACCACATTGTATCAGGCTAGGAATGAGGCTCGTGTTGCTTACCTCTAAAAACAATTGGAGAGTGAGCACATGAATGAAGGTGACTCTATGGACAGTTTTCTCACAAAGATCAAGGACTTGAAAGAATAGTTGATTTCTGTTGATGAAGTTATACCAGATAGCTCACTTGTGTAGACCGTTCTGAATGGTCTTCCTGACTCATATCAGAGTTTTGCTTCTACTCTTCGTTTGATGATGAAAGGCAATCCAAATGCCTTGTCATTTGAGGAGTTAGTCTCTGTTCTGTTGCAGGAAGACTAGTTTAGGTAGAACAGGTCCATTATGCGTGTTGCATATCAAGATTTCCGGGCTACTCAGAAGGGCAAAGGTAAATGGAGATCTTCTACTAGTAAGCAAAAATTTGCAAATGTTGCACATTCGACGAAGGAAGACAAAGATGAGAAGAAATCAGAAAAGCAGAAATTGTTTTGCAAATATTGTAAAGTAAAGGATCATGTCATCAAGAGCTCTCCAAAAGTGGCTGCTAAAGAGTCAAAGAAGAAAGAGTCTGGAATGGTTGTTGCAGAGGCCTCTACACCGAAAACAGAGTCTCCTAATCTTGTACAGGAAGAAGAATGGGCATTTACTACTGTTTGCAATTTTTACCCATCTTCTCATGAGTAGTGCATGTCTGCAATAGACTCAAATGTTTGGTACTTTGATAATGGGGCGATCAAACATATTACCTCGTAGCATAATTTTTTCTCTTCACTCGAGCCTACCCTTACAAGGAATATTGTTACATGCACCAACAATTCCTCCTATCCTATTATGGGAGTTGGTAAGATCATTTTGACTACTGCCGATGGTAGTTCTTTCACTTTGTCAGATGCTTTGTTTGTCCTAGTGATCAAGAAAAATGTGTTATCAGTTTCTGCATTAGCTAAGATTGGCATGGCTATGAAATTTGTTGATGACATATGTACAATTCATGATCTATCAAACGGCAACATCATTATTGCTTCTGACATTTTATGTCGTGGGTTGTATAAGCTCATAGACTATGAAAGATTTGTAAATGATTTGGCATGTGCAGTACATGATTCTCGAGCTATGCCAGATGCAAAGCTTTGGCATGCACACTTTGGTCATCTGAATTTTGCTAGTTTGCTACGCGTGCAGAAATCTGAAATGGTGTCCTCTTTGCCCAAACTTGAGGCACCTAGTAAACATGTATGTGAATGCTGTATTTTGGGCAAAATGCAGCATTCTTCCTTTCCAAAAGATGTTTCAGTTCGGGCTACTAAGAAATTGTAGCTTGTACATAGTGATGTATGTGGTCCTATGCAAACACCTTCTTTTGGGAACTATCTATACTTTGTGACTTTCATCGATGATTTTTCCACGCATGCATGGGTATATCCATTGAAGGAAAAGTCCGAAGTATTTATGTGCTTCAAACAGTTTCTGATTTTGGCTGAAAATCTGTGAGCATGTAAAATGGGCACCCTCCGTTCTGATCGAGGGGGGGAATATATGTCTTATAACTTTAATGCATTTCTAGCTTAACGTGGGATAAAACATCAGTGTACAGTGCCGTATACACCTCAACAGAATGGATTTGTTGAACGAAAGAACAACTCATGAAGATGGCGATGTGTATGGTCAAGATTCAGGCTTTACCACATAGTTTCTTACTCGAGGCTATGATGTGTGCATCATATGTACTAAATAGGTGTCCCACTAAAGCGCTACATTCTATCACTCCATATGAAGCTTGGCATGGTCGCAAGCCATTTGTTCCTCATCTGCATGTTTTTGATTGTCTGGCATATGCATTAGTGCTTGAATAACATCGCAGAAAATTGGATGATAAAGCAGTAAAATGTATTTTTGTTGGATATAGTTCTAAAAGTAAAGGCTATCGTCTGTATCATCCATATGGACTAAACGCATTCTGGTTAGCCGTGATGTTGTTTTTGTGGAAGATGCTATTCAACCATTGCTTTCATGTACTAAGGAGACATTTGTTAGCTCCAAAGACATGTATGATACTTTGCTTCCTCTTTTTACATGTGGATAGTCTAGTGCTTGTCCTATCGAGGCAACTTCTTAGCCTTTATAGGTTTCATGTGATGATGCAGATCATTCCATTTTTTATGTAGATTTACATGATGCACTTGTTGATGAGAGAGTTGATATTGAGCACGCAAAACCTATGCCAAAATGGCTAGTGCAGACCTTGCGTGATAGCAAATTAGATGCACCTCTATCATATCGTACTCGATCAGGCTCTCATAGTGCCTCCTTTGCATTAGATTGCTATGATATGGCTGCCTCTAGTCTCTGTGATGAGACTGAACCTGTTTCATTTGATGAAGCACAAAATTCTGAACATTAGATGGCTGCAATGCAATCTGAACATGATGCTATCATAAAAAATGGTACCTCATCTTTATGTGACTTGCCTCCTGGCAAGAAGGCCATTGGCACTAAGTGGGTATACAAGCTCAAGCGTAAAACTGATGGAACAGTTGACAAGTATAAAGCTAGGCTTGTTGCAAAGGGCTATGCGTAGGAAAGAGGCATTGATTTTGATGAAACCTTTGCTCCTACTTGACGAATGACTACTGTTTGTAGCATCTGTGCACTTGTAGCTCATCATCGTTGGAATGTACATCAGTTGGACATTAAAACAACATTTTTGCATGGTGACTTGCATGAAGAAGTGTATGTTTTTTAGCCCTGTGGCTTTGTGCAAAAAGGGCATGAAAACCAGGTGTGCAGGTTAAAGAAGGCATTATATGGTCTAAAGCAAGCACCACGTGCTTGGTATGAAAAGATACATGCCTATCTCATTGCACATGGTCTTGAGAACAACCCAACTGAAAGCACCTTATATGTTAAGCGTGCTAATGATGTGCTTCTGATCATTGCAGTGTATGTTGGTGACATGCTGCTCACTGGTCCTCATGACACACATATTGCTGATTTTAAGGTTGATTTGCATGCCTCATTTGAGATGTCTGATTTGGGGCATTTGCATCACTATTTGGGTATTCAATTTATGCAAGTTGATGGTGGAATGGCTTTGTGTCAAACGAAGTATATTGACACATTATTGTAGTGTTTTGGCCTTGAAGACTGTAAGCCTATTGCCACTCCTATGGAGACAGGTTTATGATTGAGTCTTCATGATACTAGAGATGCATTTGATGTTGTTCTCTATCAGCAAGCTATTGGATGCTTGATTTACTTATGCATTACTCGGCCAGATATTCAGTTTGATGTCTCACAAATGAGCAGGTTTATGCATTGCCTAGGTGTCAAGCATTGGCAGGCGGTTAAGCGCATCTTTCGTTACTTGAGTGGTACCCGGCTACTTGGATTGTCTTATCCCAAGGGGGAATCACTACCGCCAGATTTGCATGCTTTTTCAGACAGTGATTGGGTTGGTTACTATGACACTCGTGTGTCCACTAGTGGCTTTTGCTTCATGCTTAGTAGCTCATGTATATCTTGGTTGAGCAAGAAGCAGCCTACTGTGGCCACTTCCAGTTGTGAGGCTTAGTATAGGGAAGCTTTCATAGCGACTGTTGACTGTGTCTTGCTCATATGCCTTATGGCTAATTTGGGTGTTGCTCAGTCTTCTGCCACCACCATCTTCACTAACAATCAGAGCGCATTGGTAGTTGCAAACCCTGTGTTCCAAGCTCGCACTAAGTACACTGAGGTGCATTATCATTATGTCAGGGAGAGGTTCTCTGCTAGGAAGATCAGCTTGGCATATGTGCCCACGCAGGAGAACATTGTAGACCTTTTTACGAAGGCTCTTCCTAGAGAGAAGTTTGAAGCTTTCTGCAAAGCTTTGGGCTTACTTCCTTTTGTGGATTGATTCCACATAGCTTGGCACTTCCTTATACATGAGTGCCAACTCCATGTTTAGCGCATTACTCCCAGGGGGGATTTGTTGATATATTTAGGTAGTGATGTGTGTGAACACTCTAGGATCATTCGGGCACTTCTTTCCCTCTTTAGGAGGTTTTTTCCCCCAACTTGTATATACGCCTATTGCCCTAACGGGCTACGCATCTTTGTACATTTTAATGGTAATACATTCAGCATTGTGTGTTGTGCTCCAAGATTCTTCTTCTTCCTTGTGCTGATCGCGTGCTTTCAGAGACGTCTAACACCAACATGAATTCCCAATGAAGAGTGTGACAAAGGAAAAAGGTCATTGGTTCCAAGAAGACCAACCAGCTTGAGAGCATTTATTTTTAGTGACTATTAAGATCATGGACACAGATCACCAATTTTCGGTGATGCCCTAAGACTTCAAGATCTTACATGAGATTCCATCAACAATGGATGTTTTGAGAAAGGTTGGCATTCATAAGTATTTTGAGCTACCAATCTACAAGCCTGATTTCCCGCAATGCACTCAAGTAACGAACACCCTTCATTCAGCCTTGGACAAACCATCAGTGCCTGAAGGAAAAGTTCTTAATGCAAAAGGCGAATGGGTAACCATACAATTCATGCACGAGCTCATTAAAGAAACATTCGGATGGATCAAGGATGGGATCACTGATCTCAAGGAAGAAAGTCATGGCACTAAGACCCAAACATTCTTGGATATTAATCGTATTGATATTGAGGAAATAGTTAGATTGATGCATCAACATCTTTGTTTCCCTAACATGCACAGATATATGGCACCACAAAAGATAGTGGTTCAATTACTATCTCACGCAACCAAACCAATCGACAACAAAATAAACTTGACACCCTACATTCAAGAAAGATTGTTTGAAGCTAAGAAACAATGGGGTCATGAGAAGTTTATGAATGGAAATGTGGCTTTGAATGTTTTGATCTACCAAGCATTAGGCAATCGAGAATATCTCAAGGAGATGTCATCTTCAGGTGAAATGACTAAATACGCGAAGTCAGCCATGGTACCGAAAAAGAAGGAAGGGGTGCAGATTACTCGGAAGCATGAACAAGCTCACAACCGGTGATGCGAGGAGCAAAATGACTAAGGGAGATGTTAAAAGAAGAATATGTAACTCCAACATCAAAGAGGATACATGTCCTCCCAGGAACCAAAGTAGAACAGTCCACACCTATCACTGAAGTGGAATTGCAAGAAGCCATGGAGGACACTTCACAAATTCATGGAAGGACAAATCAATCTGTCAGTTCAAGGACATCATTATCATCAAGCGCATACCATGTCTATGCTCGATAAGAGGCTAACCAAGTTCCACAGGTATCAAGAGTTGGGATTAGTAAACTCGAGCTCTTCATCTTAGCTACACAAAGATCAGGACCAATCGACCATAAATATGGAGATCCAAAGTGAATCCAATGATGATGGAAAGTGGGAAGAATTGAATCATATACAAGAACCACATGAAGTGGAATACAAGGCACAAGAACACGATCAAGATATTGAAGTACATGAGGAAAATGTGGAGGAACACCAAAAAGAGGAATCACACATGCTTAAGATGAATGAAACGATGATACTTCAATTTGAGGAAGCCAGAGGGGAAGATCAACCTCGAATAAAACATCCAAAGGAGGAACGCATGGAAGAAGTAATAACTGAACGAGAACCAATTACTCCAATTAAGGTGGTAGCAGAGCCATCACCTCTAGATGTAACATTTCAAGGAAGTGCAACTAAGTCTACTACATATGCAGAAGAAGAGCATCAAATTCAATTAAAAATCAGACAATCGCATAACGGGACAATACATATTGACAAGGGGAAGGATGTACAAATAGTGAAGAGCCGAGCATACACAAAACAAGGCTAAATGTGGATGTGGCACAATTAAAGCCAGTATTAAAAGAAATGATCCAGACAACCATGGACACCCAACAACAACTCATAGAAGCGGATAGAGATTACAACAAAGCATTTGTGGAGAGAAATCAATTCAAGATGCTAAACGAAGAGCTATTTGCAAGAGTGTTACATGTTGATATATTTAGGTAATGATGTGTGTGAACACTCTAGGACCATCGGGGCATTTTTTTCCCTAGCTTGTATATAAACCTATTTCCTTAATGGGCTACCTATCTTTGTACATTCTCTAGTAATACATTCAATATTGTGTGTTGTGCTCCTAGCTTCTTCTTCTTCCTTGTGCTGTTTGCATGCTTTCGCAGACGTCTAACTCCAACAATTGGTATCAGAGCAAGTCGTCGCTTCATCTAGGGCACCGTCGACACTCCTCCGTTTGCAGTCTAAAAATTGCACGGATTTTGGTGAGCATACTCAGTGTGTTTCCGAGATCAAAACTGCTTCGCTCTGTGGTGCCTCCGAACGCACTATCGCAGCACTTGTGTAGGCTATTTCGTCTTTTTGTGCCAAAGGTAACTAGTTTCTGTTTGCCAGTATAAGCATCTCAAAGTCTGCTACATGTCTAGTGGAATTCATCTGGGCAGCTCTGTTCAACTTTTTGAGATACAATCGATTTTCTGCATCAAGGTATTTTAGTCACCGGCCATGGCTGAAAGCGGTGATGTATTCCGTATGTTGGCTGTTGAGGATAAGTTGGATGGTACCAACTACCTGTGATGGGCTTATATGATGCGACATGTGTTGGTTGCAAAAGGAGTGTGGAACATTGTACAGGGTGTCGAAAAACATCCTATCACACTTGCAACTCTTACAACTATAGGTACTGAAGGTGATGCAGAAGGTGTCGAAGATGCTAATATTTTGCATATTCCTATTCGTGCTTCGGTTTTAGCTGCACCTACTGTAGAGCAGATTCGCTGGGATGGCAGAGATGCCCAGGCACATGCATTGATAGCTTTGTCTGTCAAACGTGCCATTATTCCTCATATTCGCTCTTGCAGAATAGATAAGGATGCTTGGGATACACTTACCACATTGTACCAAGCTAGGAATGAGGTTCGTGTTGCTTATCTCCAAAAACATTTGGAGAGTGAGCACATGAATGAAGGTGATTCTATGGAGAATTTCCTAACAAAGATCAAAGACTTGAAGGAACACTTGATTTCTACTGATGAGGTTATACCAGACAGCTCACTTGTGCATACCGTTTTCAATGGTCTTCCTGATTCATATCAGAGTTTTGCTTCTACTCTTCGGCTGATGATGAAAGGAAATCCAAATGCCTTGTCATTTGAGGAGTTAGTCTCTGTTCTGTTGCAGGAAGATCAATCCAGGTAGAACAGGTCCATTATGCGTGTTGGAGATCAAGCTTTCCTGGCTAGTCAGAAGGGCAAAGGAAAATGGAGCTCTTCTACTAGTAAGCAGAAATCTGCAAATGCTGCACATTCAAAGAACCAACACAAAGATGAGAAAAAAATCAGAAAAGCAGAAATTGTTCTGTAAGTACTGTAAAGGGAATGATCATATCATAAAGAACTATCCAAAATTGGCTGCAAAAGAGGCAAAGAATAAAGAGGCTAGAATGGTTGTTGCAGAAGCCTCTACACCAAAAACGGAGTCTACTAATCTTGTGCAGGAAGAAGAATGGTCGTTCACTACTGTTTGCAGCTTTGACCCATCTTCTCATGAGCAGGGCATGTCTGCAGTAGACTCCGATGTTTGGTACTTTGACAGTGGGGCGACCAAACATATTACCTCGCATCGCAGTTTCTTCTCTTCACTCGAGCCTACCCCTACAGGGAATACTGTTACATGCGCCAACAACTCCTCTTATCCTGTTATGGGAGTTGGTAAGATCATTTTGACTACTACTGATGGTAGTTCTTTCACTTTGTCAGATGCTTTATTTGTGCCAGGGATCAAGAAGAATATGTTATCAGTTTCTGCATTAGCCAAGATTGGCTTGGTTGTGAAATTTGTTGATAACAGATGTACAGTTCATGATCTGTCAAATGGCGATGTTATTATTGCTTCTCGCATTTTATGTCGTGGGCTGTATAAGCTCATAAACTATGAAAGATCTATAAATTATTTGGCATGTGCAGTGAATGATTCTCAAGCTATGTCAGATGCAAAGCTTTGGCATGCACGCTTTGGTCATCTGAATTTTGCTAGTTTGCTACGCCTGCAGAAATATGAAATGGTGTCCTCTTTGCCCAAACTTGAGGCACCTGGAAAACATGTTTGTGAAGGTTGTATTTTGGGCAAAATGCAGCATTCCTCCTTTCCAAAAGATGGTTCAGTTCGGGCTACACAAAAACTGCAGCTTGTACATAGTGATGTCTGTGGTCCTATGCAGACACCCCCTTTTGGAAATTACCTTTACTTTGTGACTTTCATTGATGATTTTTCCAGGCATGCATGGGTATATCCACTCAAAGCAAAGTCCGAAGTGTTCATGTGCTTTAAACAGTTTTTGGTTTTGGCTGAAAATCTATCAGCATGTAAAATGGGCACCCTCCATTCTGATCGAGGGGGGGAATATATGTCTTCTAATTTTAATGCATTTCTGGCTGAACGTGGGATAAAACACCAGTGTACAGTGTTGTATACACCTCAACAGAATGGAGTTGCTGAACGAAAGAACAGGTCACTCATGGAGATGGCGAGGTGCATGGTCAAGAGTGAGGGTTTACCACATAGTTTTTGGCTTGAGGATGTCATGTGTGTAGCATATATACTGAACACGTGTCCCACTAAAGTGTTGCATTCTATCACTCCATATGAGGCTTTGCATGACCGCAAGCCATCTATTGCTCATCTGCGTGTTTTTGGTTGTTTGGCATATGCACTAGTGCCTGAACAACATCGCAGAAAATTGGATGATAAGGCAGTAAAATGTATTTTTGTTGGGTACAATTCTGAAATTAAAGGCTATCGTCTGTATCATCCACATACTAAACGCATTCTGGTTAGCCGTGATGTTGTCTTTGTGGAAGATGCTATTCAACCATTGCTTTCATGTACTAAGGAGACATCTATTAGCTCCAAAGACATGTATGATACTTTGATGCCTCTTTTTACAGGTGGCAGTCTAGTGTTGGTCCTAATGAAGCAACTTCTTAGCCTTTGCAAGTTTCATATGATGATGCAAATCATTCCATTTCTGATGCAGATTTACATGATGCACTTGTTGATGAGAGAGCTGATATTGAGCAGGCAAAAACTATGCCAAAATGGCTGGTGCAGACTTTGCGTGACAGCAAATTAGATGCACCTTTGTCATATTGTACTCGTTCAGGCTCTCATAGTGCCTCCTTTGCATCAGATTGCTATGCTATGGCTGCGTCTAGTCTCTGTGATGAGAATGAGCCTGTTTCTTTTGATGAAGCACAGAATTCAGAAACTTGGATGGCTGCTATGCAATCTGAATATGATGCTATAATGAAGAATGGTACATGGTCTTTATGTGACTTGCCTCCTGGCAAGAAGGCCATTGGCACTAAGTGGGTATACAAGCTGAAGCGTAAACCTGATGGTACAGTTGAAAGGTATAAGGCTAGGCTTGTTGCAAAGGGTTATGCACAGGAGAGAGGTGTTGATTTTGATGAGACCTTTACACCTACATGCCGTATGACTACTGTTCAGAGCATTTGTGCACTTGCAGCCCATTGGAATGTACATCAGTTGGACATTAAAACAACATTTCTGAATGGTGACTTGCATGAAGAAGTGTATGTTTTTCAGCCCCGTGGCTTTGTGCAGAAAGGGGATGAAAACCAGGTGTGCATGTTAAAGAAGGAATTATATGGTTTAAAGCAAGCACCACGTGCTTGGTATGAGAAGATACATGCCTATCTGGTTGCACATGGTTTTGAGAACAGTCCAACTGAAAGCACCTTATATGTTAAGCGTGCTAATGATGTGCTTTTGATCATTGTTGTCTATGTTGACGACATGCTGCTCACTGGTCCTATTGAGAAGCATATTGCTGATTTCAAGGCTGATTTGCATGCCTCATTTGAGATGTCTGATTTGGGCATTTGCATCACTATTTGATTTCAGTTTATGCAAGTTGATGGTGGAATGGCTTTGTGTCAAACGAAATATATTGACACATTATTGCAGCGTTTTGGCCTTGAAGACTGTAAGCCTATTGCCACTCCTATGGAGATAAGTTTACGATTGAGTCTTCATGATGCTTGAGATGCATTTGATGTTGTTCTCTATCAACAGGCTGTTGGATGCTTGATTTACTTATGCATTACTTGACCAGATATTCAGTTTGCTGTCTCATAGATGAGCATGTTTATGCATTGCCCAGGAGTCACGTATTGGAAGGCGGTTAAGCGCATCTTTCGCTACTTGAGTGGTACTCGGCTACTTGGGTTGTTTTATCCCAAGGGGGGATCACTACCACCAGATTTGCATGCTTTTTCTGACTTAGATTGGGCTGGTTGCTATAACACTCGTGTGTCCACCAGTGGTTTTTGCTACATGCTTGGTAGCTCATGTATATCTTGGTTGAGCAAGAAGCAGCCTACTGTGGCCACTTCCAGTTGTGAGGCTCAGTATAGGGCAGCTTTCAGAGTGACTGTTGAGTGTGTGTGGCTCAGACTCCTTATGGTTGATTTGGGTGTTGGCCAATCTTCTTCCACCACCATCTTCACTGACAGTTAGAGTGCATTGGCAGTTGCGAGGAACCCTGTGTTCCATGCTCGCACTAAGCACATTGAGGTGCATTATCACTATGTCAGGGAGAGGTTCTATGCTGGGGAGATCAGCTTGGCATATGTGCCCACGCAGGAGAACATTGAAGACCTTTTCACGAAGGCTTTGCCTAGGGAGAAGTTTGAAGCTTTCCGCAAAGCTTTGGGCTTACTTCCTTTTGTGGAGCGATTTCCACATAGCTTGGCACTTCCTTATACATGAGTGCGAGCTCCTTGTTCACCGCATCACTCCCAGGGGAGATTTGTTGATATATTTAGGTAGTGATGTGTGTGAACACTCTAGCACCGTCGGGGCACTTTTTTCCCTTTTTAGGAGGTTTTTTTCCCCGGCTTGTATATACGCCTATTGCCCTAATGGGCTACTTATCTTTGTACATTCTCTAGTAATACATTCAGTATTGTGTGTTGTGCTCCTAGCTTCTTCTTCTTCCTTGTGTTGTTCGCATGCTTCTGCACACGTCTAACTCCAACATTACATGCTCAACAGACACTTACAAATAAAGAAAATGAAATCAAAGAAGCCATGGAAAAATGCAAACTGCTCACTGAAGAAAATCAAAGGTTGCAACACCAGCATAAGGAGCTTCAAAACAAATATGAAGCCTGTGAAGCCGAAAAAGTATGTACATCAAATAGAAGCAAAATTCTAGAAGCTCAGATAAAAGTATACATGGATGGGGTAGACAACCTAAGAAGTAGGAATAAAGAGTTAATGAATGCAATCCTGTTCAATCAACCTGTTGAAGTGCAAGAAAGTAACCAAAACAATACATAGGAGCTGGAAGCTCAGATAACCAGATATGCCGATAAGCTAAAGCAAGAGCAAGATTTGAGGGAAGAGTGGGAAAGAAAGTATATGAATGACACAAATGAAAAAGATGAATTCATTAAAAGTCTACAAGCTCAAATCGCAAAAACAAACAATGTGGGGACACCAGTAGCTCCAAGCTCTCAAGTGGCTATTGTGGGGACTAAGGTACGTCCTCCTTCTCCCCCCATTCATAATTCACAAATCAACATCATTAGGGGAATGAGTGGAAGAGGAAGGTCGAGGCTTTGGTTTTGATGAACGCAAAGCTGAACCTTACTTGCTTTTGCCCTTTTTGTGAGATAGCAAGTGTTTGCATTCGCTCAATCAACCAGTCCTATTCATTCTAGATTGCTCTTATTGCAAAATAAGAGACACAAACACATCACATGTATACATATTTGGATTTCCTTTTGCAACCAAACAAAGTGTAGTGGCAAAGCTTTGAAAGGATTCTTGTAATCCTTTCAAAAATGTAGAGATGAGGCATAGTTTTAGCCTCCTCTATATCAATTCTCTCATCAATAAGTGCGCCATTTAAATCTCCATCAGAAATGGAATGATCTGCATCATCATGTGAAACCTATAAAGGTTGAGAAATTGCCTCATTTGGACCAACACCAGACCATCCACGTGTAAAAAGAGGCAACAAAGTGTCATACACATCTTTGGAGCTAACTCATGTCTCCTTAGTAAATGGAAGTAATGGCTGAATAGCATCTTCCACAAAAACAATGTCATGGTTAACCAAAATGTGTTTAGTATGAGGATCATACTCGTTTTACTAGTTTTAGCATTATTGTTCCCTGTTTGTTTAAATACCTCTGGTGTCTTACGCTCTGTCAGCCAACGTTCAGGATGATATGTAGTATTTTGCCCAACATTCTAAAACTCATTGATATGAGCCCTCTTTAGATTCCATCGCAATTACCTCAAACATATATAGATTGATTTATGCATTGTCGACTCTTTGAGTATGTGCAGATAGATTGGCCTCAATTACAAATTCACCCAATGACACATTCTTTCATCAGTAAATGTAATGAGCATTTGGAATTGGATGATGACCAATGTGCGTTGTTGGAACTTCATATTGGTTCTGATATTCGGCTCATTGTTGATCTGGATTACATAGTACCCAAGTTACAATTAAGCAATAAAGGTATTATAACACCATCAATCTTAGTTTCTATCTAAGAGATGGAGAAGATGTTTGGCAAACCCTATTCAGGAGAATAGAAATATGCATGACTGCTAGATTCCAACCCCTAGAAGTTTGGTTTATGACCGAAAACATTGGTTCTCAATATGCAAAGTAAGCATTATGGAGTCTTGCAAGATTTATACTCGTTAATGGTTGATGTGGAAGCAGTGGAAGGACACCTTAACAGGGTAGAGATCATTTTTCGTTGTATGAAGAAGGAAATTTACTCTCTACAGATCTCTATTGATTATCAAAGAAGACCCAACAACTCGATACCAAGTTGGGCATCATTTTATCATTTTTGCTTCCAACAAGTTCGCTCCATGCAGTACAACAATTGGAAGTAGTAGAAGAATTTGTGTTTCTCCAAGAAATGAAGATTCATGGAAAGAATAGAGCCCCTGTAGAAAAGACGGAACCCAATCAAGTGCATAAGCAAGCTAGGATGCATATTGTCAAGGAAGCACTCTGATAGGGAGAGGAAGAGCACCTTCGAAGAATGCAAGAGGAGGCAACTTCTTCGACATTCGAAGAATAAGCAGCTTGGCAATGGTAGGAATAAGGAGCAGTGATATAAGAGGCTGAACGATGATGAATTAGAATAGAATAGGAAGTAGCATGACGACAAGCAGAAGCTGAAGCAGAATAGGAAAATTTCAAGGAGCAACCAAAATCTTCCCGACAAAATCAAGAATAACCTTCAACTTCACAGTGGACTATGGACCGGACGTAACGAGATAGATTTTCTCATATTCAAAAATCAAGGAAGGGATTTAGGTTTCCTACTTTTAGTGATAGATTCTAATATCCATGGGGTACAAACTTCGGACGAGTTCAACTTCCACTTGTAAACTGAGCATATATCTATGGTTTTTGAAAGATCAAACCCTCACATCGCAAACCATGATGGATGGGCTAGGTTATTAGCTCTTTGCTCCATACATATGGAAAAAGAAGAAGTGGTAAATAGACCTGAAGTAGAAGAGGTGGAGAAGTTACAAGCATAGATCATTGCAATGAGACAACAATATGCAGAACTACAAGATAGTTTGGTTGGCAAAGCCAATATATCTCAAGGGCAAGTAGAGGAGATGCAAGGAACAATTACTAACATGGAATCTCAATTAGAACAAGTTGAAGAAGTGTTGATATATTTAGGTAGTGACGTGTGTGAACACACTAGGACCGTCGGGGCACTTTTTTCCCTCTTTAGGAGGTTTTTTTCCCCCGGCTTGTATATACGCCTATTGCCCTAATGGGCTACTTATCTTTGTACATCCTCTAGTAATACATTCAGTATTGTGTGTTTGTGCTCCAAGCTTCTTCTTCTTCCTTGTGTTGTTCGCGTGCTTCCGCAGACGTCTATCTCCAACAATTGGTATCAGAGCATGTCGTCGCTTCATCTAGGGTGCCGTCGACACTCCTCCGTTTGCAGTTTCAGAATCGCATAAATTTTGGCGAGCATACTCAACGTGTTTCGGAGATCAAAACGGCTTCGCTTTGTGGTGCCGAAATCGCGATCTGAGCTCGTTTCGGCCTCCGAACGCACTATCACAGCGCTTATGTAGGCTATTTCGTCTTTTTGTGCCAAAGGTATATACCAGTTTCTGTTCGCCAGTTTAAGCGTCTCGAAGTCTGCTACAGGTCTAGTAGAACTCGTCTGGGCAGTTCTGTTCAACTTTTTGAGATACAGTCAATTTTCTGCATCAAGGTATTTTAGTCACCGGCCATGGCTGAAAGTAGTGATGTATTCCGTATGTTGGTTGTTGAGGATAAGTTGGATGGTACCAACTACCCATTATGGGCTTATATGATGCGACATGTTTTGGTTGCAAAAGGATTGTGGAACATTGTACAGGGTGTTGAAAGACGTCCTGTTACACCTATAACGATAGGTACTACAAATACAAGTGCTGGAGCTGATGAAGATGGTGTCGAAGATAATATTGTGCAGATTCCTGTTCGTGCTGCTGTTTCTGTTGCACCTACTGCAGAGCAGATTTGTTTGGGATGGCAGAGATGCCCATGCACATGCATTGATAGCTTTGTCTGTCAAACGTGCCATTATTCCTCATATTCGCTCTTGCAGAATAGCTAGGGATGCTTGGGATACACTTACCACATTGTACCAAGCTAGGAATGAGGCTCACGTTGCTTACCTCCGAAAACAGTTGGAGAGTGAGCACATGAATGAAGGTGATTCTATGGACAGTTTCCTAACAAAGATCAAAGATTTGAAGGAACAGTTGATTTCTGCTCATGAGGTTATACCAGATAGCTCACTTGTGCACACCGTTCTGAATGGTCTTCCTCATTCATATCAGAGTTTTGCTTCTACTCTTCGGTTGATGATGAAAGGCAATCCGAATGCCTTATCATTTGAGGAGTTAGTCTCTGTTATGTTGCAGGAAGATCAGTCCAGGCACAACAGGTCCATTATGTGTGTTGCAGATCAAGCTTTCCTGGCTAGTCAGAAGGGCAAAGGAAAATGGAGCTCTTCTACTAGTAAGCAGAAATATGCAAATGCTGCACATTCGAAGAACCAGGATAGAGATGAGAAGAAATCAGAAAAGCAGAAATTGTTTTGCAAGTACTGTAAAGGGAATGATCATATCATAAAGAACTGTCCAAAACTGGCTGGAAAAGAGGCAAAGAAAAAAGAGGCTGGAATGGTTGTTGCAGAAGCCTCTACACCAAAAACAGAGTCTGCTAATCTTGTGGAGGAAGAAGAATGGGCGTTTACTACTGATTGAAGTTTTGACCCATCTTCTCATGAGCAGTGCATGTCTGCAGTGGACTCAGATGTTTGGTACTTTGATAGTGGGGCGACCAAACATATTACCTCGCAGCGCAGTTTCTTCTCTTCACTCGAGCCTGCCCCTACAGGGAATACTATCACATGCGCCAACAACTCCTCTTATCCTGCTATGGGAGTTGGTAAGATCATTCTGACTACTGCTGATGGTAGTTCTTTCACCTTGTCAGATGCTTTATTTGTGCCAGGGATCAAGAAGAATCTGTTATCAGTTTTTGCATTAGCCAAGATTGGCTTGGTTGTGAAATTCGTTGATGACAGGTGTACAGTTCATGATCTATCAAATGGCGATGTGATTATTGCTTCTGGCATTTTATGTCATGGGCTGTATAAGCTCATAGACTATGAAAGATCTGTGAATGATTCGGCATGTGCAGTTCATGATTCTCAGGCTATGTCAGATGCAAAGCTTTGGCATGCACGCTTTGGTCATCTCAATTTTGCTAGTTTTCTACGCCTGCAGAAATCTGATATGGTGTCTTCTTTGCCCAAGCTTGAGGCACCTAGAAAACATGTATGTGAAGGCTGTATTTTGGGCAAAATGCAGCGTTCCTCCTTTCCAAAAGATGGTTCAGTTCGGGCTACGTAGAAATTGCAGCTTGTACATAGTGATGTCTGTGGTCCTATGCAGACACCCTCTTTTGGGAATTACCTTTACTTCGTGACTTTCATTGATGATTTTTCCAGGCATGCATGGGTATATCCACTCAAAGCAAAGTCCGAAGTGTTCATGTGCTTTAAACAGTTTTTGGTTTTGGCTGAAGATCTGTCAGCATGTAAAATGGGCACCCTCCGTTTTGATCGAGGGGGGGAATATATGTCTTCTGATTTTAATGCATTTCTGGCTAAACGTGGGATAAAACACCAGTGTACAGTGCCGTATACACCTCAACAGAATGGAGTTGCTGAACGAAAGAACAGATCACTCATGGAGATGGGGAGGTGCATGGTCAAGAGTCAGGCTTTACCACATAGTTTCTAGCTTGAGGCTGTCATGTGTGCATCATATGTACTGAAGAGGTGTCCCACTAAAGCGCTGAAGTCTATCACTCCATATGAGGCTTGGCATGACCGCAAGCCATCTGTTGCTCATGTGCGTGTTTTTGGTTGTTTGGCATATGCATTAGTGCCTGAACAACACCGCAGAAAATTGGATGATAAGGCAATAAAATGTATTTTTGTTGGGTACAGTTTTGAAAGTAAAGGCTATCGTCTGTATCATCCATAGACTAAACGCATTCTGGTTAGCCGTGATGTTGTCTTTGTGGAAGATGCTATTCAGCCATTGCTTTCATGTACTAAGGAGACATCTGTTAGCTCCAAAGACATGTATGATACGTTGATGCCTCTTTTTATAGGTGGACAGTCTAGTGCTGGTCCTAATGAGGCAACTTCTCAGCCTTTGCAGGTTTCATATGATGATGCAGATCATTCTATTTCTGATGCAGATTTACATGATGCACTTGTTGATGAGAGAGCTGATATTGAGCAGGCAAAAACTATGCCAAAATGGCTAGTGCAGACTTTGCGTGATAGCAAATTAGATGCACCTTTGTCATATCGTACTCGTTCAGGCTCTCATAGTGCCTCCTTTGCATCAGATTGCTATGCTATGGCTGCGTCTAGTCTCTTTGATGAGAATGAGCCTGTTTCTTTTGATGAAGCACAGAATTCAAATAATTGGATGGTTGCCATGCAATCTGAATATGATGCTATAATGAAGAATGGTACATGGATTTTATGTGACTTGCCTCCTGGCAAGAAGGCCATTGGCACTAAGTGGGTATACAAGCTGAAGCATAAACCTGATGGTACAGTTGACAGGTATAAGGCTAGGCTTGTTGCAAAGGGTTATGCGCAGGAAAGAGGCATTGATTTTGATGAGACCTTTGCACCTACATGCCGTATGACTACTGTTCGGAGCATTTGTGCACTTGTAGCCCATCATGGTTGGAATGTACATAAGTTGGACATTAAAACAGCATTTCTGAATGGTGACTTGCATGAAGAAGTGTATGTTTTTCAGCCCCGAGGCTTTGTGCAGAAAGGGCATGAAAACCTGGTGTGTAGGTTAAAAAAGGCATTATATGGTTTAAAGCAAGCACCACGTGCTTGGTATGAGAAGATACATGCCTATCTGGTTGCACATGGTTTTGTGAACAATCCAACTGAAAGCACCTTATATGTTAAGCGTGCTCATGATTTGCTTCTGATCATTGTTGTCTATGTTGATGACATGCTGCTCACTGGTCCTATTGAGAAGCATATTGCTGATTTCAAGGCTGATTTGCATGCCTCACTTGAGATGTCTGATTTGGGGCATTTGCATCACTATTTGGGCATTCAGTTTATGCAAGTTGATGGTGGAATGGCTTTGTGTCAAACGAAATATATTGACACATTATTGCAGCGTTTTGGCCTTGAAGACTGTAAGCCTATTGCCACTCCTATGGAGACAGGTTTACGATTGAGTCTTCATGATGCTGGAGATGCATTTGATGCTGTTCTCTATCAGCAGGCTGTTGGATGCTTGATTTACTTATGCATTACTCGGCTAGATATTCAGTTTGTTGTCTCACAGATGAGTAGGTTTATGCATTGCCCAGGAGTATGCATTGGAAGGTGGTTAAGCGCATCTTTTGCTACTTGAGTGGTACTCGGCTACTTGGGTTGTTTTATCCCAAGGGGGGATCACTACCACCAGATTTGCATGCTTTTTCTGACTCAGATTGGGCTGGTTGCTATGACACTCGTATGTCCACCAGTGGTTTTTGCTTCATGCTTGGTAGCTCATGTATATCTTGGTTGAGCAAGAAGTAGCCTACTGTGGCCACTTCCAGTTGTGAGTCTGAGTATAGGGAAGCTTTCACAGCGACTATTGAGTGTGTGTGGCTCAGACGCCTTATAGCTGATTTGGGTGTTGGCCAGTCTTTTGCCACCACCATCTTCACTGACAGTCAGAGCGCATTGGCAGTTGCGAGGAACCCTGTGTTCCATGCTCGCACTAAGCACATTGAGGTGCATTATCACTATGTCAGGGAGAGATTCTCTGCTGGGGAGATCAGCTTGGCATATGTGCCCACGGAGGAGAACATTGCAGACCTTTTCACGAAATTCTGCCTAGGGAGAAGTTTGAAGCTTTCCACAAAGCTTTGGGCTTACTTCCTTTTGTGGAGTGATTTCCACATAGCTTGGCACTTCCTTATACATGAGTGCTAGCTCCTTGTTCACCGCATCACTCCCAGGGGGGATTTGTTGATATATTTAGGTAGTGATGTGTGTGAACACACTAGGACCACCGGGGCACTTTTTTCCCTCTTTAGGAGGTTTTTTTCCCCCGGCTTGTATATACGCCTATTGCCCTAATGGGCTACTTATCTTTGTACATTCTCTAGTAATACATTCAGTATTGTGTGTTTGTGCTCCAAGCTTCTTCTTCTTCCTTGTGTTGTTTGCGTGCTTCCGCAGACGTCTATCTCCAACAAGAAGATCAACAGGAGTTAAGAGAACAACTCCAAACACTACATGATGAGTTGCAGAAAGCACGTACGGATAAAGATGCATTGCAAAATTAGGCCGCTTGATTTTTAACAGAGAAGAATTCGTTATCGACACATATTGTATGTTTGACAAATAATCTACAAACAACCCTGGTGAAGTTGAACAAGATCAAAGAATTAGAGCTTCAATTATAGGATTTCAAGTAGGTTTTAACAAACCATACACAGATCTTGGCAGACAAAGAACAACAAATCATGGAACTCAAAAAAGTGAAGATAGAATTACAAAAGCTAGCAAAAGCCAAGGATGTCACCTTAGTAGGAAAAGACACCGAGCTCCAAGCATTAAGGTTGCAGAATGACGAAATAGATACAAAAACTTTCGATAGCAAAAATTGCACAAGCAGCTCGGAAAGCCCGATTCAGTTTTGAAGACTGTACTAAGGAATATTTTCGAGAAGTTGTTCAGTTTGCTAATGTCCAAATCAGGGAACTTTTTGATGAATTTTCGTATGATTTGAATCGTATTCAAAATCCACTTCTAATAATGATGAGGATGATTTGTAATTTTGTTATTACTATAGTGGCTAAAAAGTCCATTGTGCATGCCACTGTTAGGCTGCAGCTGATTAGATACCCAAATTGTAATATATTTATTTCGTAAGCTTTTAGAATTCCTAGGATACTCAACCGACTATTCGTTTCTTAGTTTGTAAATGTTGTAATGAAGTTATAAAGATGCCTTGGGCAAGAAGACAGAGAGAGGTGGTGGAAGCTATGAGTATGTATTGTATACACACAGAATGGAGATAGCCAGATAGGGAAAAGTATAGTGCTCCGTGACTTTGTAATATGTACCGACTATAGTGAATTCTTTGCACTGTAATTAATATCTATTACTTTTTGCACCATTATCTGTCTCGAAATAATAGTATTGTCTTGAGTATTTTTTTGGTATTCTTTCTGTGTCATAATTTTGAGTAGGGAATAGAAATGCAATGAATATATTTCAATAGTCCCCATTCCTCGAACCTTTATTGCTGTATTAAAAGCCAACAAATAGAACCCTAAGAAAAATAATTTGATGGATGTTTGATGGGTTGTACTCCATTGAGGAGATCCAAACTCAAAGATTACATTGTCTAGTTCCAAGTGAAAAAGAAGCATTGTCATGATGTTCCGATGCTTGTATGCTCACAAAGAACGGTAGGACATAAAGAATGCATGGTTATTGTCATCGTACCATGTGAGTAAAGTTTACAATCTAAAAAATGTTGTGATTGATGGTGTATTTTGAATAAGAAGTTTACTTACGATTACAGATATTTTTAACCAATGTTCTAGAAAATACTTCGTGAGCTTATATTGGTTAGAAATTTTAAATACCCATTTTTTTAATCTCTAAAAGGAACATGATAAATTCAAAAAAAGATAGAAAACATGATAAATCTCCCTTTTACGTTCATGTTGAAGGGGGAAAGTTCTTATTGCATTAAACGGTTACTATCTATATTATAGTAATATATAATAAAGTATATATGCTATGTAGTTTCTTATATGGGAATTTTAAAAGGCTGCAACATCTTCCCCATGCATGTTTTACAACCTATTCAAGCTTATTGAAAATTGAATAAAACGACATTTATAACCGAGAAAAATATCATAAAAAAGGGTTTATATATTAAAATTGTAATCTGTATATTAACATGTTTACTTCAACTTCTTCATTTAGTTTACTATTTCTTTCATCACTATTAGTATTTAGTTCATAAATCATAAAAAGAAGTGTTCTTATTTCATATGGTTAGATTCTAGTGAGGAGTTGGTTCAATGGAGTACATGTATGATGTATCCATTCATATGGTTAGATTCTAGTGAGGATTTGGGTCATTGGAGTACATGTGCAATAGAACAAGGATTACGACCACCACAAACTAGAGAGATGACCCTCCTCCCAACCAAATGCCTCTATATATAGCTCTCTCCAGGGGACTTCCTTCTTGGGCAGGTGGATACTAACCAGCCAAGTGTCAGCCATGTAACTACATGTGCGCCAAGTGTCCCAGTTAACTCGAGTGGATGCTTCTAGAAGGCTCTAGAGCTCTTTGGGCAAAATACTCTCTCCATGTCTCCCATGGGGATTGAACCCAAGACCTCCTCCTTCACATCCTTGAGACTTAACCACTAAGCTAAGTGGATCACTTGTTCACAAGAGCACAAGACCTCCTAGTAAGTCTAAACTCGAGATCTTTGGTCATACACACGGATGACCAAACGGTGTCCGATTTCAGATCTGTCTGAACCGGCCAGACCCTTGGATCATAGACTTACTTTATTACATTCTTCCCCCCTTGGAAAAGATTTTCGTCCTCGAAAATAGAGCTATATACATACTGTAGGCAACCCCCGAGCCTCATGTTCTAAAACTGGAAGAACATGGTCATGTTCTAGAACTGGAAGAACATGTCTCATCTCTGTGGTGGCATCCCTGCCCAAATGATTCAAAACACTATCCAGGTTGGCACTTTGATAAACGGGACAAAGTACAAACTAGTGAAGAATAATAAGGGTGGATCTAATGACATCCCTGGCTAATTCACAGTTTCTGGATGTGCGATCTAGGCACAAACATGTGAATTAGGTGGATTCAAATTACTAGTCCATTTCTAGGCATAACTGGTGCATGGGCTTAGTAATGAAGGTGGGATTCTTATCCCTCGCAAGACTTTGAGAATTCTTGATTCACTTGAATTTGTTTTGGAGAACTTGAAGTGTGGTTGTCCCATACATCTAACTTTAGATGTCTGTTCAATGGTTTCTTTTATCTAACAGTTAATTGATTTTTTCACCCGACTAGAGGACTACTTTGTCCCAATGAGTTGAAAAAATCCCATGTAAACTGTAGGAGAAAGTTTACCATTTCGGTGGAATCAACCATACTAACTTCACCAATTCAAATTCAAAATGAAAATTGTCCAACTTAGGACACTTTTCTCAAAGACTTTTAGCTGAAAGTTCTTGGGAATTGTCAATCTGATGAGCAATTCCTAACTTCTCTATTCTAGAGTATACTGGACTCTAGGAAATCTTTTATGCTATAACTTGAAGCAAAATCAAATGAATAAGTCTACTTAGACTTATCATCTTTTGAAGATTGAAAAGGTTCTTGTACATAACATCTATCTAGGATGTTCAAGTTAGTTATCTAATTCTAACCGGCTATCCCTGGTCTTTTGCAAAAGGAATCAGATACCATATCTGAGTCAATTCCAAAAGATTTGGAAAGCGGAAAGAGATAACTAAGACTTTGTACAAGCAATTCAAACTTCGCACATACATAAACTTGCTATGAGTCAAAGTCTAGTTGACTCAGGACTTTAACTTCTCAATGATCTATTTCAATAAGATATTGAAGCATTGACTTTATCTTTAAGAGAAATAAGCTAGCTTCTCAAAAAGATTCAAAGCAAATAAAAAACATCATCCAACCACAAGATACTAGTGTGGTAACCAACATCAGTGTGTCGAACCACTGAGGTTATGCTGATGAGTTTTGTATTCAAATAATGCTTCACTTGAGACTAAGTTCAGGTCACATTCAATCTTTTTGACTCCGTGAATGCAATTCTTGTGCATTTCTTTGAGTCTAAAAGAGTGAATTTATCAAGTTACACTAGGAACTTGATACTTGACTTAGTCAATTGAATCTTTAGTTGAAAAGATCAACTCAAAGTAAAAGTCCAACTTCTTTCAGAAAATTTATCAAATATTTCTGATCAATAACACTTAAACTTGAAGTGTTCTATGAAGATCTTGGAAGTTACTTACTTCATATCTTCAGTTTCCTTAATCTTGAAGTTACCTTGAAGTATCGTAAGATACTACTTTCATCCTTTACGAATTAAACTTTTCCTTGAAGTCTTAATTCCCTTGAGGATGAAACCTAACTTCAAAATCCAAACTAGGACTAAAAGATAATCATCATCCCACGGTCCGATGTCCCATTCCATCTTTCCTACATCAATCTGAGTATAAAATCTGGTGTCCCATACCACCCTATTTTATATTCACATTAATGTGTGGGTGATTCTTATCCTAAAGTCTAAACATCTCTTGATAGAGTACCTTATTTCTTCAATTCTTTTACAAGAATTGGAAGTTTCAGGCATTACCTCTAACTAGATTTTCCTAGGTTTTGATTCCTTCGCATGATCACCTCATAATCATGTGCTTTGCCTTTGGAAACTTGAAAACCTTTTTGACAGAATATCAATCAGAATTCCAAGTTCTTGAATTTTCTCGAATTCAAGTTCAATTGGTTTACCCTTGACCAATTTTGTAGCGACAAGAGCTTTTGACTTCTTGTCTTTAGATTCCTTTCTTTACTGTTGCTTTAGGTACCTACCCTGGGGACTTTATTTAGGAATCTCTTTACCGCTTAAGTCTTAAGCATCCGCTCATGCTTTCTGGATTTGTACCAAAATCCCTTTAAGGATAGGTAAACACTTATGTTTTACCTTCCACAGACTTAATTACCATTTTCACGGTTGCAGACTACATTCTTGGAATTCCTTCACTCTGTTCAGACTTAGAACAGCTTACTTTTTTTTTTTTTTCACAATTTTCCATTGGATAAATGGAACTTGAGTGAATAATTCCCAAAAGGAATTTTATTGCCAATACTTGGGCAATCTACAAAGTAGTTCAATCGCACATTACTTGGACAATCATGGCCAAGTTTGATCAAGTCTGGTTGATCTTGCGATAAAAATAAAGACTTATAGTCTTTATCTTTAAGATCTCTTAAACTATCTTTAAGCTTCTTTGCTTACCTGCAGGATTTTTAGAGATCTTTCTCAAGTCCAAGCATACACTTATGCCTCTCAGATTCCAAAGCTAAGAATCTTTGATATACCTTTAGGTTATATCACAAATAGGACTTGAAATACCACTTATAGTGGTTTGGGACGTCTAGGGAACTACTTATAGTATGAAGAATGCCATTTCTTCAAAGACTTGAGATTCCTTCTAGGGAATCAAATAACTTGAGCAAATGATTCATCTTGGAATCTTTTGCAAAAAGAACATTTAAAAGAAATTCTTTCAAATGATATCCAAAAATTTACTGATTCATTTGTATTTATTTCCTGAGTATCAAACTAGAGACGAAATATCACATTTGCCAGTATGAAAGTTTAAGTTGACTTTTCGTTTATGTGATATCAACTTCTATTCTTAAGTTTGATACAAGACTCATTATTATTGCATTATTATTATTAATGCAACTATGAACACTTTGAACTTTATAACTTGTTTAGGAGAAGTTCATGGATTTAAGATCCATTTCTTGGAACTTTCTACTCCTAAATGAAAAGTTCATACTTGCTTCAAGTCTTTAGGAACTTATATTATTTCCTAAAGATTGCTTAGCTAGTTGCATCATTTACTAGAGATGCAATTATAGAACCTAACATCCTTTTATTGATATCAAGGATCAATTGATGTTGAGGTTTAACCTTTGATTTTCATCACTCCTTGAGATGAAATCAAATAAAAATTTATAAAAGCTTGGTACCTTTATATCTTGGCAAAATATTTATATCCTAAAGAGATTTTGCCTTCATCATTCCTTGGACCTATCATATAATATGAATTTATATATATTTTGGGAGGAGTTCATGAATCAATTAAGATCCTCTACTTGGAACATCTTCCTTCCCAAAACTAAATTCATCTTGAACATAGTAGGAGAATGATCTCACATGAAATAGAAGGCTTGACTATTTCGTATCTCTATTCCAAAAAGTCACTTACCGAGGTTTCATCATGAGATATAAATCTTGAAACCACAAGAAACTTCTTTAAAACTTTCGAAATCTTCTAAATAGAAGAGTGCTCATGGAACTTTGGAAATATAGTTGATGTTCTCATCCAACCTTGGGATGCTTGAGAAGTTACATAAAATATATAACTAATCAACTAAAGCTTTATCCGCATGACTTTCTAAGTACATCTAGGACTTAGAGTCATGATACATCACAAAAGAGTTTGCAAGTAATTAAATTTTCTTGGTCATCAAGGAAATTTATTACTTAACTTTCTCTTAGTGCTTACTCATACCTAGCAAGACATCTAACATACTTAATTCTCATTAAGTATTTATGTTTGATAGTAGAGTATCGTCTTGGGAAGAAATTGACTAATTACTTGAGTTGCAAACTAGAACTAGTATGTCTTTGCAACTAACTAGTCCTTGGTCTTCCCTAATGTCAAACTGCGAGCTTTACAAAGTAAGCTAAATACTAAGAGAGTACATTTTCATATCTACTTGCAAACAGCATTCCATTCTTCCATGCAAATGCATGTATCTACATGCAAAAGCATATGTCCACATGTGTATGCATGCATGTTCTTTGCATGCTCAAAAAATAATACAACAATCATGCATGAGCTTGATGCACGATTTTTTCCTTGTACTAAGAATGTATATCATGCAATCCTGATGCATGTATATCCTTTCCTTTGTCCTAATGCACTATGATATAAAAACATACCCTTGAAGTGCAATAGAAAACTTACTCAATGGAAAGGAAATATGTATTTAAACTACAAAAATACATTCTTTGATGCACAAGGATCTTTTTGAAATCAAGTCTTTCCTTAATGCAAACTAATGCTTGAAATAAGAAATGGATTAATTCATTATTCTAATCTAGACTTAATCAATTGAAATCTTGGCTATTTCAATGTGCATCTAGGATTAAGTGTAGAATAATGAAAACAAGATATTCAAGCATTAAGGCCAAGCAAAAAACTGGAAAATACTTAGCTCCACATAGAGCTACGTCCTTCCCTTGATCCTTTGGAAGAGTGATTCTCTCAAGACTTTGGTCCGAATTCAAAGTTGGTTTAACTTTGATCACCAAAGGCCTCCGAATCTTTACTCCACAGCTCCACTTCTTTCAGACTTTGCTCCAAACTTTTCTTTGGCCTTGACCACCACAGATATGCACTCGGGTTCGATTGAGGTAATAAGCAAACTCCAAAGATTAATCCAAATGAGAAGATCTCGACTCGGGATTAGCAGAGCAGAGACACGATTGGAACTAAATAAAATATGCAGAGAGAGTAATCACCAAAAACCTCTACTTTAGTGGATAAGGCACTGTAGTCTCTCTGCAAGGTAGCGGGGTCGATTCCCGGTGCCAACTCCTTTTGTATCTCTGCGCAGAAATCAAATCAAAGTGGTGTCTTATCTGCCAATTACAGAGTTTGATCTTTTCTTCGTGGATAGACGAGCGCTTCCCAAGGGAGAGGTTCCAAGTTCGAATCCTCGGCTCACAGCAGAGGTTGAAAATGCTTTTGCTCCTTCATAAGGCCTTCTTCTGCGCCAAAAGTATGTACAGACATGGTACCGCTTCAAATTCTAAGTCACGAACAAGAATTTGCTATGTGGTTAAGAGAGCTTCCTGCCACCGGGAGGTACAGGGTTCGAATTCGCCGATCGCACAGCAGAGTTGTTCTTCTTGTCTATTTCTTTTGCTCCTTATTGAAGTCTTGTACAGCAAAACGACAATAAGTAATGCTCTGGCGGGTAGTAGATCACACGAACAACTGCTGTCTTCGTGGATAGAACAGCGCTGACTAGCGGGAGGATGGGAGTTCGAATCCCACGGCTTACAACAGAGATGACCGTGTTCTTTTGGTACTCTTAGCTCCTTAGCTTCGCAATGAAGATAATTGCGACACGCATCTC
>CM035416.1:99225537-99235537 GCA_020310875.1 Ceratopteris richardii
TCTCAAATAATGAAGACAGATTGATTTCTACTCCTCCAGATAAACCATAGGATAATACCCCTCCAAATGTTCCATAGAGTAAGATCCATCTTGTAGGAGCAACCAAGTAAGACTTCTTTAAAGCTCGGAACCTGTTTGGCAAAAAGTTCCAGATATGGTTGAAGAAGAAGTCAAAACTTCTTAGCATGAGTACAATCCAAAAAAAGATGGGTTAAGTCCTTCACCTTGCCACAAAAAATACAGAGTCTATGGATTGGTAGCAAAAGTATGAAACCATCTTTTGAGTCTGGCTCTCCTTTAAAAGAATTTTGCCGCTTTCACATAAGATTTTGATTGGTTGTTTATGTTGTTCAACCAATAATATGAAATATAAATTTTATGCTCTCTCTGTGTCATGTGAATTGAACACATCGAAACATACTATGAATCACCAAAGTTTGCCGGCCTGTCTGAACCCACCTTATTGTTAAAATGCTGCCTTCGTCGTTACTATATTTGTACGTCATGCTTTTTAAAGAATTGATTTTGAAAGAGCTAATAAAATGGAGGGTACTTTAAAATTCTATGAGTGGGAAGGCGAGAGCGGAACTCACCATTCCGCTTCCTCTCAGGCAGTCGTCGGCACATACAAACTTGCAAGAGGTATTTGCATGGTGGCTCGCGGGACCCCATCGTTGCCAGCATTTCTGCAAGACGTAGCGAGGTTGAGCTCTTTGCTCCGAGATTCCTGCTCCTGCATGAGAGAGAGGGCGAGGGGGCAGAGAGAGAGAGATTCACGAAAGTCAATCTAACACTCATTTGCATCCGTCTCGCAGCCCTCGGATTACTGGTACATCTTCTAGAATACTTTTAATCTCTTAACAACGACATAGCTTTGATGACCTCGTACTAGCTGAAGTTTTTGCAGATAACAGGATAGATGGGGTATACTCTTGACTCTGATTTGCCAGAAAGCATACTAGCCGTCTTGCCCGACGATCCGTATGATCAGCTAGAGCTAGCACGCAAGATCACGTCCATGGCCGTTACTTCAAGGGTTGGTCAGCTCGAAGCTGAAACAATGTCTCTGCGTCGCGCTCTCACTGAAAAAGAGCTTCTTATTTCCGACCTTCAAGTACAGGTTGGTGAGCTTCAACAGGCATTGCAAGATAATGAAGCACGCCTCTCCCATTCCATTGACGAGCAGGTTCGATTATCTTCTTCCTTCCGTCGCGTATTTGGATCATTTATTCCATTTTAAAGGAGCTAAATGAAGCTCTGTTGTATAATGGAATCTAGCCGTTACGCAATATTTTCTGCTTATTCTGGTTCTTCATGCTTAAAATATAAATGAAGCTGCCAAGGATCTTAATACATGCTTCAAGCATGAAAGGAGCATCTAAGCGTGTTTTCTGCGCAGATGATGGAACTACTTTAAAAATTGCATAGGGAAAGAGACAAAAAGAAAGAAAGAGCTGGATGCTGGCCATTGAGATGAAGAGAAATTATAGTTCGTCATGCTTTTAGATTTTTCCATAGAACTTGTGATAGGATCCTTCACATGATCTGCAGGATTTTTGTTTTCGTTAGTCTGATACGTGACTTTTGGATTGGTTAAGCTCTTGTTGATATTTAAATTATACTATTTTCATAGGCCATTCTTACATGAAATATATACAGGTTTGGAAGTACGGGAAAATATATTGTTTAAAATGTTATATGTTACCCCTACCTTTGTGACCCCCGAAAGAGTAAAAATTTTTGATAACTATATGGAAAAAGAGACTTCTTATTTATGCTGCATGCATGATGATAAACATAAGAATTCGCCAACATTCAATCCATGATAGAAGAGAATATATGTTTAGAAACTTTAAATCTATGAGATGAGTGAGAAGTATGAAACCTCTTCATTCACACATGGAGATTCACTCATGTATCGTTGTTTTTTTGTATCCGTATGGATGCTTTAGCACAGTTACAGTAGAAGGTGTTTCGTCTTGTATGAATTTATGTGTGTTTGTGCTTGAAACTGAAATGTTTTGGTGGATTAAAGTTTTATTGTATTTACTAATAGTTGAAGAATCTTCAGTCTTTGTTAAAAAATAATTGTGATCAAATAAATTACATATATGGTCAATAATTCGAATCACGGCAATATATATATATATTGTTGGAGAAACAATCACTAATTGGACATATATTTGAAGGTCAAAGCTTTAGAAGAAAACCACATGCGTATGTGAAGGGACAAATTCACAAGTGTATTATATTTGTAAAGTTAGTTCACTTTAGTTCTAGAAGTTTTTTAAAAGTCATGAGAATGAGAAAATCTATATAAGTTAGTTTGTATCAACTGATGCGGAGAGAGAGAATGTGGAAGAGAGGTAGTTAGAGTGAGAAAAAGTTCATTTTGTATGATTGAGTATAGTCGGGCTTCTTTGTGTGAGATAGCACCTGTAAACTTTTGAGTTTTTTCATAAGTATGAGAAGAACTTAGTAAAGTTCTATGTATGAGACTCTCTCCATTATCTCCATGCTTGCCTACTGTGTGATGAATTCAAAAGTTCAAGTTTTCCAAGCAACTCGATGCCTTGCATCGAGTTTGTGTTGATAAGTCATTGTTTTTATTCTCTGAGTTTTATGTGTTGTTAAATCTTTTAAAAACATGAGCTTTGTGGAGCAACTCAATGCCTGGCATCGAGTTTCATCATAAAGTCGATGCATAAAGTCGATGCCTTGCATCGACTTCCCACATAAAAGTGGTCTTAATCATATTTGTGTTAAACGTGCCTATTTTAGGAACAAAAAAGTGGCTGAAAAAGCAAATCGATGCCTGACATCGACTTTTGGTTGCAAGTCGATGCTAGGCATCGAATTTTCATTTTTAGACACTTAGTTTTATTAAAAGAGACAAAATTTTTAGTTTTGGAAAGTCATACAGGGTGATCTTGTGAAGACCATAACTTGAGTTTTAGAGATCCATTTCTTGCAAATAATAGCTTGTTGGAAAGCTCTACTCTTCTACTTTCATCCACCAAAAGATCTTGAAAAAATTTTATGCTAAGAGAAATTAGCAAAATACTGAAGGTATGTCATTTCAGTGACTAGAAAGTTATGAAGAAGTAAAGTTCTTGGTTTTGGCTATCATTTCTCAAAGTTTGGAGTGGCAATGAGTTAATGGTGACCATAGAGGTTGTCTAGTGTCACATTAATTCATTTCTTGTGATGTTTCATACATCATGGTATCAGAGCAGAAAGGTCCTAAAGAGGAGAAGGCGGCAAAGGTACGAGAAGTTTTGGAAAGTTTTCCATTAAAGTTTGAAAGGTGAAGCATTTGAAGACACAAGGCATCAAAAGGTTACTTCAAAATTATCTTCATACACAAAGAACTCCAAAAGGTATTATCCTTTATCCTTTAAGCTCAGAAGTTGTAGGAGAAGGAAAGGAGTATGGAAGATCATATCTCCATTGACAAACTGGATAGAGATAATTACCCCGCATCGGTAATGAGAATGGAAGCCTTCCTTATGAGTAAGGATCTCATGGTATATGTAACAGGTGAAGAAGAGAAGCCAGTATTTGAAGATGAAAGAAGACCAAAGAAAGAAGAACTAGATGCTTTAAAGCATTGGAAGAAGAAGGATGCAAGTGCAAAGGCATACATTTACAACACAATCTCAGATCATTTGCTACCACACATCAGAGGATTGGAATCATCTGAAGATATGCACTACTAAAGCAAGGAAAGCAAGTCTATGGTCAGAGTTTACAACATTCAAGAAGAAGCAAAGTCAAGGTATTAGTGATTATGTCACTAAGATGAAGGATCTAGCAGATAGTCTTGGATCCATAGATGAAGATATTGAGAATCATAGGTTGATTGTCCAATTACTTGCAGGCTTGAGAGGGGATGAAAGGTGGAAACCTTTTGTCTTATCAACAGAACTTTCATTTAATCATTATGTTCCATATTTGAATCAATTGCTTGGTTTGATGCTAACATTTGAGCAAGACTTGAAGGGAGATGGAGATAAAGGACAAAATTTTGCAATGTACATGAAGAACAAGAAGAAGGGAGATAAAGGTAAAGCAAAGGATGAAAAAGAGTCAAGTTCTCAAGTTTATTATGCAAGAGGTAAAGGCACTGGCATAGGAAGAGCAAGAGGCTTTGGAAGAGGAAGAAGTAATCAAAATAACAACAAGAAGGCTTGTTGGATATTGTGGATTGAGTAATCATTTGGCTCATGACTGTTGGCACAATGAACAAGGATCAAACCATAATCAAAACAACAATAGCAGAGGCCGAGGTGGAAGATATCAAAGTAATTTTCAAAGAGGTAGACAAAGTCAAAGAGGAGGCTATGGTAGAGGTGGAGGAAGAAGTTGAGGACACAATCAATCCTACAACACCACCTATTACAACTATGCAAATGACACACAAAATGAAAGTCATACATCATTGATGATGAACTCAATCAGCACATCAGTTAAAGAAGATTTAAGATATTTACATTGACTTTGGATGTTCTAATCATTTATCAGGAAAGATAGAATTGATTTCAGAATTGGAAAAGGCATTTCTACTATCTAGTCATGCAGTTCAAACAGGTGATAATACAAGACATAGTGTACATTCAATTGGAAAAGTGAAATGCAAGAGTGGAGCAGATTTGCTAACCAATGTTTTGTATGTTCCTACAATATCTAAAAACTTGATTAGTGTTGGACAAATAGTTGAAAAGGTTTTCAAGTCAGGTTTACAAATGAAGAAGTATTTGTTGAAGATCAAGAGAATGGATATAATCAGATTGTCTGAGGTAAGAAAGAAGGTAGACTCTTTACTTTAAGAGTGCAAGGGAACATTGGTCAAGCTTTGCTCACACATGGTGAAGGAGTGATTACAGAACTTGATCTCTTGCATAAGAGATTAGGTCATTTCAATGAAAGAGGAATTAAAGCTATGATTGCTAATCAGTTTGTAGTAGGACTACGAAATGTGCAGAGGCAACATATGGTTTATGAATGTGAAGCATGTCAAATGGGAAAAGCACACAGGTTACCATTTCAGAAGAAAGGATTCAAACATGATGGATTACTAGAGCTCATTCATACAGATGTATGGGGACCAACAAAAGAAGGATCTATCAGTGGCTCAAGGTATTATGTTCTTTTCATTGATGATGCTACAAGATGGATAACTTTATATATTTTGAAGGAAAGATCAGAAGTATTTTGAGCTTTCAAGCATTTTCATGCATATGCAGAGAGAGTCACAGGTCAAAAGCTTAAGAGACTGAGGTCTAATGGAGGGGGAGAATACTTCTCCAAGAGTTCAATGATTATCTTTGGAATGCAGGTATTAAGAGAGAAATAACCTGCAGGTATACACCACAACAAAATGGTGTAGAAGAAAGAAGAAATAGGACTTTGGTTGAGTTTGCTAGAGCTATGCTGAAGGAGAAGAATTGTCCAAATTATTTAGAGCCACATATCTTGTGAATAGATTACCATGTGGAGCTCTAAATGGAATGATTCCATATGAAGCTTGGTGGGGTAAGAGACCAACACTAGATCATTGTGAAGTGTTTGGATCAATTGCATATGCTTATGTGCCATCACAACTTAGACATAAAAAACTTGAATCAAAGGAAGAAAAATATGTGTCCATTGGTTCTGATGAAAAGCAGATGGGTTATAGGTTGTGGAATCCTCTAACTAAACAATTCCTTGTTTCTAGAGATGTTACATTTGATCATAGTTCAAAAAAACGCGTTTTTTTTGAAAAATAAAAAACGTTTAGGACGTTCGGACGTTCCGAACGTCCTAATACGTTTTTTATGAGTTTTTTTTTTTTTTTGAGACCATCCTCAATTTTTATTTTTGTTTCATCAGCAGAATTATGAGAATGTAAGGTGTTCTTTCCTTCTTTACTAAATTCTGAACCAAAAGTCTCTCCTATCTAGTTCAGAAAAAAGTTCCTATTTTGATTTTAAAAGATATTTCATTTAGCAAGGAGTCAAGACCATTAAATTGTTGGAACATTATTTTTATCCATTCTTGACTCTATCACTCTAAATGCATTGTCTTAAGAGTTTTAATGTGATTTTAACTCATCAATCCTTTGTTTAAGACTTCATTCCCATTTTTTGTTTACTTTAATCCAATTCGTTTTGGACCTTCCTAACTCGAGATCATTGTAGTGGTAGTAGATAGAGTTTTTTATGTGTTTTTAGCACAAGATATGTAAATGAGTGTTAGATATACATTATTCATGGATTATTAGAGAAAAAAAAATAAAATGTTGCGACAAAATATAATACTCGTTTTTTATTTCCATTTTTTTAGTACTCTACGTACTAAATGTTTTAAAACCCGTTTTTAAAACTCGTTTTTAAAACTCTCTTTGAACTATGCATTTGATGACCAAAAAAGTTGGTATGCAGATCAAAGTCATACAGCTTGAGAATTTGAAGAAGAGGTAAGAATATGTGAGAAAGGAAAATCAATTGTGCAGGTAAATGAAGATGAAGGCTATATGCAAGCAAGTACATCCAGAAGTGGATTAACAAGAAGGAATGAAGAAGCTCCTATATTTGATGAAGAGGTGTATCGAGACACATATGAAGAATGTGAACCAAGAAGGTCAACTAGGACAAGAAGACAACTAGAAAGGTATTCTTATGATACTTCTTACATAACTCAAAAGAACTATGCATGTATGGTCAAAGATGATGAAGAACCTCATAACTATGATGAAGTTAAAAGTAAGAAACAATGGGAAGAAGCAATGAAGGAAGAATTCAATGCATTGGAGAACAAGAGTAAGAAACAATGGGAAGAAGCAATGAAGGAAGAATTCAATGCACTGGAGGAGAACAAGACTTGGGAACTTGTTCCTAAACCAAATGGTAAGAAAGTAATTGAAAATAAATGGGTTTATAAAGTGAAGAAGCTTACAGATGGAAGTATAGCCAGATACAAAGCTAGACTGGTGATGAAAGGCTATGCCCAAACTTATGGCATAGATTATGACGAGACATTCAGTCATGTAGCTAAGATGTCAACTATAAGGACAATCATTGCTATTGAAGCTTCAAAAGGATTGACTCTAAGTCAACTAGATATAAAGAATGCATTTTTGAATGGATACATGTCAGATGAGGTATGCATGGAACAACCTCAAGGGTTTATAGATTCCAGGCATCCAAATTTTGTTTGTAGGTTGAGAAGAGCACTCTATGGATTGAAGCAAGCTCCAAGAGCATGGAACTTAGACTGGTGAAGTATCTCAATGATCTTGGATATCAAAGCTCAAATGCAGACCAAAGTCTACTCATCAAAAGAACAGAGGAAGGTACAATCTACATTTGTATTTATATAGATGACATTATAATCACAGGTACTTCAGATGAAGGAATCAAGGAGGTAAAGAGATTACTTGAAAAAGAATTCAAGATTAGTGATCTAGGAAAGTTATCATACTTTCTTGGTATGGAAGTCATCTATACAGATCATGGCATATATGTATCACAAGAAAGATATCTTTTGAATCTATTGAAGAAGTTTGACATGGAAAATTGAAGAGAAGCTTCAACTCCACTTGAAGTTAATCACAAGCTCAGTAAATATGATTGTGCATAATATAAAGGAAGTATCAATCTCTTGTGGGTAGTTTGATTTATGCTACACTAACAAGACTGATCTTAGTTATGCAGCGGGAGTTTTGTCACAATTCATGCATTGTCCAAAGGTCCCACGTTGGATTGCAAGTCAAAGAGTTCTCAGATATATCAAAGGAACTATAAAGGAAGGATTGTATTATCCTTTTATATCAGATTTGAAGTTGATAGTTTATAGTGACTCAGACTGGGCAGGTAATCAGGGTGATAGAAGATCAACTCATGGTTACATGATATATATTGGTGTTAACTTGATAAGCTTGTAAGTTGGTGTTCAAAGAGACAACATACAGTAGCATTATCATCAACTGAAGCTGAGTACAAAGGACTTGTGGAGGTAGCTAAAGAGGTCATATGGATGCAGACATTGTTCAAAAGCTTTGGCATTGATCAAGGTATACCTACAATACATGGAGATAATATGAGTTCACTTTATCTTGCAACAAATCCAGTATTTCATGCAAGAACAAAACATATAGAGATACATTATCATTTCCTGAGAGAAAAGGTAATAGAGAAAGAAATTGAAGTGGAGTACATTTCTACAAAAGATCAGATAGCAAACATAATGACAAAGAGCTTGGATGGTGTGAAGACCAGCAGATTCAAAAGCATGGAAGGAGTAAAAGAAAAGAAGATGATATGAAGAAACAGAGAATGTCAATTAGTGATTGAGGGGGAGCTTTTGGAGAAACAATCACTAATTGGACATATATTTGAAGTTCAAAGCTTTAGAAGAAAACCACATGCCTATGTGAAAGGACAAATTCACAAGTGTATTATATTTGTAAAGTTAGTTCACTTTAGTTCTAGAAGTTCTTTAAAAGTCACGAGAATGAGAAAATCTATATAAGTTAGTTTATATCAATTAATGAGGAGAGAGAGAATGTGGAAGAGAGGTAGTTAGAGTGAAAAAAAGTTCATTTTGTATGATTGAGTATGGTCGGGCTTCTCTGTGTGAGATAGCACCTGTAAACTTCTGAGTTTTTTCACAAGTATGAGAAGAACTGAGTAAAGTTTTGTGTATGAGACTCTCTCCATCATCTCCATGCTTGCCTACTGTGTGATGAATTCAAAAGTTCAAGTTTTCCAAGCAACTCGATGCTTGGCATCGAGTTTGTGTTGATAAGTCATTGTTTTTATTCTTTGAGTTTTATATGTTATTAAATCTTTTAAAAACATGAGCTTTGTGGAGCAACTCAATGTCTGACATCGAGTTTCAGCATAAAGTCGATGCCTGGCATCGACTTCCCACATAAAAGTGGTATTGATCATATTTGTGTTAAACGCTCCTATTTCAGGAACAAAAAAGTGGTTGAAAAAGCACAAAGTCGATGCTTGGCATCGACTTTTGGTTGCAAGTCGATGCTAGGCATTGAATTTTTGTTTTTAGACACTCAATTTTACTATGAGGCAAAATTTCTAGTTTTGGCAAGTCATACAGGGTGATCTTGTGAAGGCCATAACTTGAGTTCTAGAGATCCATTTTTTGCAAATAATAGTTTGTTGGAAAGCTCTACTCTTCTACTTTCATCCACCAAAAGATCTTCAAGAAATAAATTTTGTGGTAAGAGAAATTAGCAAAATACTAAAGGTATGTCATTTCAGTGACTAGAAAGTTATGAAGAAGTAAAGTTCTTGGTTTTGGTTATCATTTCTCAAAGTTTGGAGTGGCAATGAGTTAATGGTGACCATAGAGGTTGTCTAGTATCACATTAATTCATTTCTTGTGATGTTTCATACATCAACATTTATCATAGTGGAAAGCAACGTTTTAGCAACGGAAACGGCAACGGGTTAGCAACGAGGGCAACGTCCGAACCTAGGAGTTTCGATAAAGTTATTTATTTTTCAAAATGTATATATGTATTTTTCACGTATTTTGGATCCTATGATATGTAATAAGGTGGGATATGACTATATATACCATAAAATACGTATTACAATATAAGATATATCATAAATAATAGAGATTATCAATCTAACTTGGTCGTGACTCGTGAGTCATGAGTCACGACTCACGACTTCAGAGTCAGGATTGATGATTGGTTAGTGGTCACTCATTACATCATTCATGTCACATGATTATAATATTAAAGTTCTAACATGTTACATTCATCAATTATTATTCAATGATCTGAATCCTGATTAAATAACATCTAACATGTCCCATGAATCATGATACATGATACATGATACATCGTAAATTATAAGATTTAACATCAATAATAATAACATCATCATCCAGATTCTAACAACATAATGATCATAACATTTAACACCTAACTTTCAAGTTTCTAATTTTTAAATTCTAACTTTTAACTTTTAACAAATTACAA
>CM035416.1:99243037-99288037 GCA_020310875.1 Ceratopteris richardii
TGTGTTATATAGATACACTCATTCTTGTACTTCAACTGAATCCCAAGATAATAATGCAAAATATCTAAATCATTCACATCAAATGTATGCTTAAGCTTTGCTTTAAAATACTGAAGGTGCGAATCTTTGAAACCTGTCATGATCATATCATGGACATATATGATAATAATAATCAAAACATCTTTTTCAGCTTTAACATAAAGAGCATTGAGTTTTCAAAACTAATAGATAGAAGATAGATATGTATCTTCTCATACCAAGCTCTTCGTTCTTGCTTTAGTCCATACAAAGCTTTGATAAACTTGCATACTAAATGCTCTTTACTTGCTTCTTTAAAACCTTTTGGGTGCTGAATGTAGACATCTTCACGAAGATCACCATTAAGAAAGGCAATTTTGATATCTAAGTGGTATACATTCCAACCAAAGAATGTAACAAGAGAGTACTGTTTTGACTACTATCATTCTAGAAGTAGGTGCAAAAGTCTCATCATAGTCAATTCCTTTCTTTTGTGCATAACCTTTGACTACTAACCTTGTTTTATACCTGTCAATGGTACCATATGCTTTTCTTTTGATTTTGAAGATACACTTAATAGCAATTGCCTTTTTAGCTTTTGGTAACTCATAAAGTTTCCATGTTTGATTCTTATGAATAGAATCAATCTCTTCTTGCACAACTTTCTTCCATATAGGACTTTGTAGTGCATCTTTAACATTAGCTCGTTCATTCTCAACTGAAGTTAATGCTAAAATGTTATGAATCTTAAAATGTTATGCGTAATTTACCTCATCTGCTTGTTCTCTTCTTGTCTGACTTCTAGTTTGTCCTGTGTTCTTTATACCGTTGTCCTTCTAGGTTTGATATAACCACCTCGGAGTCTTCTTGAAAAGTGGTGAAATCTCTTCTAGTTCTTCAATATCTCTTTTTTCTGGAACTTTGGATTTTTCTCCAACTTCATAAGTCGAAACTTCAAGAGGTACTAATGATGGACTAGGTACTCATGTAGGTAATGGAACTCTCTCTGCATCTTTTAGGGTTTGAGAAGGTTCATCACCCCCCTTGTATGGCTGAATATAAGAATCCAAATTCCTTCTAAAAAATGCATAATCATCTGCGCATATGAACTCTGGAATCTCTACTTTTTTATCATAAATTTGATTTTTTGAAATATAGGCATTGCGTGAGAGTGTAACATAGAATCTGCATTCTTTGTTTTCAATTGCATAACCAATAAAGACACCTTAAATGGCTTTTACATCAAGCTTACCACGATCCTTCTTCTTAATGTGAACATCTTCCCATAATAAGCTTCATAAGGTGTGATAACCTTTAAAGCTTTTGTGGAAGATCTATTTAGAATGTGATTAGCTGTATGTATTGCATCAAATGAAACTTGGGAGAAAGCTTTGTGGATGACATTTATACTACATATCATCTCAACAAGTATCCTATTCTTTGGGCTTTAATGCCCAACATATAGAACATTACTTTTAACATCCGATGACTAAATTAACCTGCTTATAAGAAGGCTATTGGGCTATCCTATCTTTACATTGATCATTTTGCTACTCGTTATGTATTGACAAATGTGCCATTGGATGAGGATCATTGTCAGCTTTGGAGGATATGATTCATTGCTTGTGGATGCATAATGGGTGGTGGTAAATTTTCAAACATTATGAGAGTTTTGCTCATTGGATTTGTCTCGGCTCTGTAAGGTCATTATGTGCATGTTTTATAGCGCATCACACTTACATCTGCATTGCCTATGAAAATGCCTTTGATGGACTTCATATCCTGCCTCTTCTTTCTATTGACAAGAAAATTCTATAGATCTTAGTGACCAAAACCACGAAAAAGCAGTCATATGTGATATGAAGGCAGCATGTTAGACCAGAACTGTTTAGGTATATCAATTGTTAATGCATTATTTGAAATCCAACCCTCAACAACTCTGTTGTGGGAGAACAAGGGAGCAGATCATGTTAAATCAGATGGGTAAAAAATATCCGTAGATATATTCTAGTGATACATTTAAATCATGCCATTATGCTGGAATTAAAACTGTTTTTAGTTCAGTTCTATATATCCCCCCCATCTCCCTCTACCTGGCCCCTGGGTCACATCAAATATACATTGATTCCAATCCAACATTTATTGTCTGGCCTGTGAATCTGAAGAGTGCTTCCTTGCTGTAGCTTGTGTGTGTTATCATTTTGCAAGCATAAAGTACTGAAGTTGGTCTCAGGCCATACTACATAATAAATAGATGCATACTCTGCTATTTATATCTTGAGGCTTGTAATTTCATAAGTCTGTACAGGCTTGATGCTTGAAGGTTAGAGTGTAGACAGGAATAGAGGGGGGGGGGGGTTAGGGGAGAGATTGCTCAAAAGCTTAGGCCATAGGATCATCATTGATCATTGAAGCATGTTGTATGACGTTTCTAAAATCACATTATGAAGTATGATGATGGGCGGCAGGTATTTGTTGTTGATGATTGGATGCTGGCTGATAATTGATGGATGGTGTGCATATGTAACTTGCGTAGCTTGATGTGGAGAATGATCATAGATGGGTTCCATGATGATTGATACTAGTTACTCTGAACTCATATGTATAAATGTGCAGGATGTTTGAATCTTTTTCAGCATTGTGATACCTTTTTTTGTGTGCGTGCATCTTCTTCAATGGTTTTATGCAAATTATATGCGTGGCACATATATACCTTACGTGATAGAAAAATATGACTCGTTTGAAGGGATAAAGACTTTTTATTTCGGGTTTGAATTATTCAAATGATCAAATTTCAAGCTAAGCTCATGATCTAGTCCATAGGTTTACCATTTTTGCCTCATGAGCTTAAACTACCAATATAACTGAATTGAATTGAAATGATGCATTAGATTTTGGTTCCAAGAAAAACAAACAAAAACTGACCTGTCGTAAAAGACAATTTTTAGCTGAGCAGATTCCAACCTGTCTGTTCTGTTTCTGGAATATCAAAATGGCATCTTATCTGATCTTGTTTATATGATGAATCTCAAAGGAGGGGATCCTATGAATGGAGAACCTTAGAAAGCTACACAATACAATGGTCTTAAGGGTGCATCTAGATGAGTGCTTGGGGATTTTACCACAAGAAATGGGTTCATCAATATGAAGGGTTTGCCAATGTATTGCTTTACAAGTGGAGAAAGCTATTCATCGTTATTGTCATGTGTACTCCTTTGAATATAGATGTGGGCCTTGGCATCCAATACTATCCACTTAGGAAAGCAAATCCATGGTGACAGTTAATGACTCAAATTTCAATCATTTCTGTTAACAATTACTTTATTCAAAATCATTGTTAACAATTACTTTATTCAAAGGTGAACTTATTAAGTGGAAGAAGCATGAAGGAAAACTCAGGCTGTCTTCATTCAATTTTCTGAAGCATGTCTTGTAATTTCATTGTAATTGGTTTATATTGAGCTCAAACTTTAGTATAGTCTATGCCGCTGCCACTCTAGTGCATTGAAAAGGATAATACAGTTTAAGTCTGAGACGAACAAATTATGTATGTCATGGGAGTGTACTATGTTTGATGACAGTTCATATTGTCAGACTTGTGAAAGCCATCATTATTATTCACACAAACATCTATGCTCAATTTCTGAATTTTGCAGGCGAAGCTCACAACAGAAAGAGATGCTCTAGCAGCCTCAGTAAAGAAGCTCAATCGGAACCTCACAAAGGTACTTTGGAGTAACAAAAAACTTTGGTGACATATTTGTTATTGAAGTGCTCAAATTGTCATCCACTGTCTTGCTTGCATCCAGTTGGAGATCTTCAAAAGGACTCTGATAAACTCCCTGCACGAGGATGACGAAAATCAAGCAGTAAGCTCCATCTGCCCTTGTGGGTGATTTTTCTTTGGGAGTAATATCGTATTCTAGTTCCTAATGGATGTTTTTCTTTCCTGCAAAAGATATATAAGTACATAACTATGTATATACATGCATGGATGCATATGTATACACACATATAGATAGGTAGGTAGGTAGGAAAGCAGGTAAGTGTTATCTTTCTCATGTTGAGTTTTCGTATAATAGTAGTAAACATTTTGTTTAAGTCGAAACCACCACTTGCCATTGGATTTCGGAGTCTATAAATTGCAATTTATAATGTTTCTTTCTGCATTATATGTAGTAGAGGTAGATATTAGAGAAGAGCATAAAGATGTCATATTATCATGCCATGTTTTATGCTGATTGACACTATAGACCTTGCTATTTTGAGGTTGGTATATGGGTTCATATTTGAATAGGAGAAGACTTTAAGACGATTAGGATGGGCATTCACACCAAGATATGTGATCATTAATGTGGTCCAACTCACATAATAAAGAAGGAAATTGTTGTCTCTTATGAGCTAGATCCATCTTTAGGATTCACCGAATCATTGTGTACCTTGTGTTCCATATTAGTCTTGAAAGAATGGCGTGGGCTTTTGGGAGACAGTTGGAGGAGATTATGAGTTTGGAAGACATTTCACATTGCATTCCTTTGGAGCTTGATTAGGTTCTTGATTAGAGGATTATGAAATTATGAAAAGGCTTCATGTTAGAGTATGTGATCAAGTGGATGCACATGCATGCATTTGCTTCAATGTGGGAGTCACTCAAATCATTGAAGAGTCAGTTCCCTTGTTTCGCGAACAAATAATGGTATGAAGGTGCTTGCTTCCAAGTTCTAGACTCGAGTTTGAGCTTGTTTGGCTCTATGGTTTAGAGTTGATTTTGATTTATAGTGTTTCTCTCATGTTTTGAATATGGTGGTGATTTGTTGGATTAGCTGGGAGGATCTTGGAGAATACTGACATAAAGCTTCTTGGAAAGCTTCATGGTGTTCCTTGAGTGACTTGGCCTCAGTTGTGAGACTAATAGGGGTGAAAGTGTCCACCATGCTAGGCTTAAGAATACTTGTCTCATCTGGGCCAACTATCATCGTACCAATGCCACCAATTCTGTAAAGGTTCTATATGGTTCGTTCAGGCACTTGCCTGAGGGCTTATTAGGGTCTTGAATCATATCAAGGGTCTCTAGTAATGGTGATTTCTTGAACCAAGAGGTTTGTTGACTCCTCAATCATGTTATCACCATCAAATCTAGATATAGGAACAAACGACCTTGTCAGGTTGTATAAACCTTCTTCAAATAGGACAATGCTTCATAAATTCATAATTTTGACAGAGAGAACACTTCGGGGTTGTCCATCTTGTTGTGAGAGAGAGTTGTTTGTTTCACTCTAAAGTTAAGGCAAACAAAGCCTGCTAACCAATTTGCCCATGTCTTGAAATACTTGCCTCAAAAAGCCTTCTTTCATCGGATCATTGATGAAAGTAGAAGTGTCGGCATATAGTGTTCCACTAATCATTTTTTTCTTAAAATCATGTGCCCATGTGATCAAATGATGGTGCAATAATACTTCATGATCTCAAACTTCGAGAGGTCAATATAATTGTTCCACGTGTAACGAGAACAATGTTGATGTGTGACTTTTTTATACATTCCTAGGTGCTTTATATGCCAACAAGCTTATGCAGGGCAGACATGTATCCAAAAAACCCATTGAAACCATACATGAACACACACACACACACACACATACATACTCTTTTATGTACATATGTGCACATCCACACCTATACACACGTATCATACATGCATAGATACATACATCCCTAGCATCCATGCATCTATGTACATACATACATGCACGTGTGTGCACACACACATGTATCTATATAACACACACACACATATATATATATATATATATATATATATATATATATATATATATATAGAGAGAGAGAGAGAGAGAGAGAGAGAGAGAGAGAGAGAGAGAGAGAGAGAGAGAGAGAGAGAGAGAGAGAGAGAGAGAGAGAGAGAGAGAGAGAGAGAGAGAGAGAGAGAGAGAGAGAGAGAGAGAAAGAAAGAAAGAAAGAAAGTGTTTTTACGTCTATTAGGAGGCCGAACTCGGCCTATGAGACAAATCGATGTACATGGGTGTATCTTCTGTCAATCAGAAAAGATAAAAGTGCTGAAAAGAAACTGGTTAAGCTGATATAGATCTCCGTAGTGTGCATGTGGGGATACCCATGAAAGTGGTGGGGGGTGTATGGAGTGCGATATCTATGATAGTCTATATGCAAAAGGGTAGTACAACAACCATGAGAATGCATCTAAAACGACTAACTAGCTCCATCCTGTGCTAGTGGGTGGGATGTAATATGTGATACATAGGTGGAGGTGGAGTCAGGGCCACCTTGATGGCTGCAACGGGATCGGCCATCATCTGGGATCGTCTCTCCTCCATGGCGCGATGGTCACAATCCTGGATCTCCGCAATCTGGTGTCGGTGAAGTCTCGGGGCCCGATATCCTATATCACGGGGTCGTCTCCTAGCTCGAGATATTTGAGCCTGCTGAAGAGTCACCCCGCTCGGTATGTGGGCTGAGGGGGGGAGGGCTGCAGCACGTCGTGGAATAAAGAAGTCAGTGAGCTGACTCTGTCTCCCTCCTGTATGGAGTGCTACAGTAGGCTGGAGTAGGGAATCTCTGTGACTCTGTATCTCTAGTAAGAATCGCCCGAGCTGTCGCTGGTCTCTAGAGTCCATGATCTCTCGGAGGGTGGGCTGCCCTGCAAACAGAGTCTCGTATCTGCCTCTGATGCCATCATATGCGCTACATCTGCATACAAAGTGCTCCTCATCCTCCATCTCTACTCTGCATACTCTGCATATCCGCTCCTCTGGGAATGTCTTCGGCTCTGCCCGTCTCAATCTCGAGTCGGTGTGATGAGACTCTCAGCTTGCCAATCGCTACCCTCAAGCTATGAGGCATGTGAGTATCCATGTAGCGTGGTCGCTGGATGAAACCGTCAGCTAGTATGTCTATGAACTTGTCTCGATAGTGCGATAGTCTCGATCCCATGTGTGGTGTGTGCCATGTCTGACTAATGTAGAGCTGCCAGAGATCCTGTCTTAGCACAACATTCCTCTCACGACAAGAGAGGTGGATGTGAGGTGAGTCTGGGTCATACTGAAAAGGCGGCAATCTGTCCATATCAAGTCCATGACTATCAAACCAGACTCTAACCTGAGTGTACCAAGCTCTCTCATATCCTAACTCTGATATCTGTATAGATGCCTCGAGAGCTCTGTGTGTGAGTCTATCTGTAGGGAGGTCCCTAATCCTCTGAATAAAGCAGATAGTCTGGAATAGTGCCTCTACTGCCATGGGTGGTGCAGCTAGCTCTCCCCTGATGATGTCATGTGGCACCGACTGTTTCCCACGAAATAATCGCGAGATCATACGTACCTGTGGCCTCTCGATCGCACTCCACTGGGTGACTGTGAGACCTGGGGCCCAAACCGTCGCAGCATACATCATAGCTGGTCTGACCAGTGTGTCAAATAGCCAGCCCTTCGTGCGGGGCTCCTGGAAGTGTGCTTGGGCTCCTGGGGGGGGAGAGAGAGAGAGAGAGAGAGAGAGAGAGAGAGAGAGAGAGAGAGAGAGAGAGAGAGAGAGAGAGAGAGAGAGAGAGAGAGAGAGAGAGAGAGAGAGAGAGAGAGAGAGAGAGAGAGAGAGAGAGAGAGAGAGAGAGAGAGAGAGAGAGAGAGAGAGAGAGAGAGAGAGAGAGAGAGGGGGGGGAGAGAGGGGGGAGAGAAGGAGAGGGGGGGAGAGAAGGAGAGGGGGGGGAGAGAAGGAGAGGGGGGAGAGAGAGAGAGAGAGAGAGAGAGAGAGAGAGAGAGAGAGAGAGAGAGAGAGAGAGAGAGAGAGAGAGAGAGAGAGAGAGAGAGAGAGAGAGAGAGAGAGAGAGAGAGAGAGAGAGAGAGAGAGAGAGAGAGAGAGAGAGAGAGAGAGAGGGGGGGGGGGAAGGGAGGGAGGGAGGGAGGGAGGGAGAGAGAGAGAAAGAGAGAGAGAGGGGGGGGGGGAAGGGAGGGAGGGAGGGAGGGAGGGAGAGAGAGAGAAAGAAAGAAAGAAAGAAAGAAAGACTTTTTAACGTCTATTAGAGGCCAAAATCAGCCTATGAGACAAAACATATACATCAGTATGATCCAATCCACTGTGATCCAAAACGAAAATAAAGTGTGTACTACAAACGGGTATAAAAGGAGGGATAGTAGCTGGCATCAAGGGTGTGGGGTGCTATGGGTATGCACTCTATATGCTCAATGGGTGAGATACAAACATGATATGCATAGGGAGGGGAGGCTCGATGGTGTCACAACCCCCTAAATGCCTGGAGTGGGTGTAGGATATAATGCATCGGTGGGTAAGGCATCATGGCGATCCTCAAAATGCTCTGGGCGTCCAAATCGATAGGGGTGCGCTGCTGACGTCTCTGTATCTCCATGTCATGGCGTGCGTGAATCGCCTGAATCTCTCTCTGATGTGGACGAGCTCTCCGGACAAGGGGTCTCGGTCGTCCACGCTGTCGTCTAAGCTCCTCTGCTCTGTGTAATGTGACACCCCGCATCGAGCTTGGCCCTCGAGTGTATGTGGGTCTTAAAAAATCTGTAATATGAGTCTGAGGGGGGGGGGGCAGATGTATCTCCATCTTCTGCTGGAGGAGTGATGCGCGGTGGTGCTTGAGCTCTACTAGGAAACGACCTAGAGGGCGCTGGTCCTCTGTCCCCAATAAAGCCCTGATCTCTCTAGGCCCCCTGAAGAGCTGTGGGTAGCGGTCTCTGATGTCCTTATATGCCTGGCATCTACATGTGTAGTGCTCCTCGTCCTCCACCTCCTCTCTACATATCCTGCATAATCGCCCATCCCTGGGGGTATGTGTCGCTCGCCCAATCTCAATCTCGAGCTGGTGTGATGATACTCTGAGCTTCCCAATGGCCACTCTCTCAGCTGGTGCCATATATGTATCCATGTATCGTGGTCTCTGAATGAAACCATCCGCTGTCACAGTCAGAAAGTGCTCTCTGTAGTGTTGCCTCTTTGTGGGAAGAGGCTCCCGTGGTGCTATCCATGTCTCCCTGACGTGTATCTGTAGTACGTCCTAACGGATGATCCTATTCCTCTCCGAACGAGAGAGGGTAATGTGGGGGGAAGAGAGGTCATACTGAAAAGGGGGGAGATCCGTAATGCTCATGCCATGGTCTGCTAACCATCGGTAAGTCTGTGCATACCATACTCTCTCATGCCTTGTCTCTGCGAAATGTCTAGAGCTCTCAAATGCAAGCCTGGTGAGTCGGCTAGTGGGGAGCTCTCTGACTCTCAGAATAAAGGTCACCAACTGGAAGAGGGCCTCCACTAGCATCGGTGGTGTGCCAAGCTCAGCTCGTATAATGTCATGTGGAACGGAGGGCTTTCTGCGCAGCAAGCGTGATATCATGGTGATCTTGGGCCTCTCAATCTGCGTCCACATCGCCTCTGTGATCCCTGGTGTCCATACTGCTTCTGCGTACATCAATGCGGGTGTCACTAGAGTGTCAAAGAGCCACCCCTTAGTTTGGGGCTCCTGAAAATGTGTCTGAAAGCAGCGTCTCTCCAATCCTGCAAGTGCCGCATAACCTCGCGTCAATCTATCTCTCGCAGCCTGTGCCATGGAGAATACCCTTGTGCTGCCCGAGAAGGTGATACCTAGGTAGACGTAGGAGTCCACTACCTCTATCTGTCCTCCAGCTGCTGTGAAAGAGGCGCGATGGCGTACTGTCCTGGAGGTATGGAAGATCATGACCTTGGTCTTGCCAAGGTTCACTGTGAGTCCTCTCTCCATGCAAAAGGTATCGAGTGCCTGTAAATGTGACTGCAACCCCTCCTGTGACTCTGAGAGCAGGACAATGTCATCAGCATATAATAGGATATGTACTGGCGTACCTCCGATGTCTCCTCTCCCTCCTGCAGCCTGCTCGCTGTATATACTCCGTGATCTCGTCGATGTAGAGACCGAAGAGAGTGGGTGAGAGGGGGCAACCTTGTTTCACACCAATGGTGCTAACAAGGCTGTCTGATAGACCGCCGGGGCAGCGTACCCTGCCTGTGACTCGTGCATACAAAGCGTGGATGGCCCATAGCATGTCTGATGGAAGCTGTAACTCCTGGAGCCTCCGTAGTAGTCTCTTTGAGGGACCATGTCGAAGGCTTTGCGGAAATCCACAAAGCAACAGTATAGTCTCTGCTTCCTCGCCTTCACGCTCTCAATCAAGCAACGAAGCACGAAGATGTGGTCGATGGTGGAGAAAGTGCGGCGGAAGCCTGCCTTGCCGGGTGCTCTGATCCCCGCTCCCTTAGCGTGTGTACTGAGTTCTGCCTCTAGTACTGCCCCATAGATCTTGGCCAGGATATGGCCTATCATAATAGTCCTGTAGTTCCCTTGGTCCATCATATCGCCGGACTTATGGATAGGCGTAATGGTATGCATAGTCCATGAGTCGGGTAATCCCTCAACCAAAGCACGGTTGAAGAGATGGGCGATCAAGTGGGAAACTACATCTGTTGCGTATATAAAGTGCTCTCCCTGTAGCCTCGTGTGGTCTCCTGAACGGCCATGCTGTAGCCTATGGATGGCCTGTCGTACCATGCCTGCTGTGAAGAGGGTGGATATCACCGGACGCAGTGTGGAAGGAATTGGTAATGGTGGCTGTCCTCGGACTTCATATAACCTCTGGGCGTAGGTGTGCCAAGTCGAAGGATCGGCTATGGGTGTAGGTGGACGTGGCTCACGTAGTGCCCTCCACGCGGTGGCACAATCCCTACTCATGAGAAGGTCGATCAACTCTTCCTCCTGTCGCTCCTCGAAAGCTCGCCGCTTCCGGCGTGTGAGGGCTCGCATCTGTCGTCGTGCCTCCCTCTCTGTGATGGATCCCAAGATACTCTGTGCTCTGAGATGTCGGTATAGTCGCCTACACTCCTCATCGTACCATCTATTTTGGGGTGTATGCCCCAACCGTGTCGGATGTGCACTGCTGTGGGTGGTGTATGGAGCTGAGAGTAGCAGATGTATGGAGGATCGAGGAGAAGTGGGTGGTGAGGGTGTCCAAGGAGGCAGAGGGATCAAGGGAGTAGATGCTCTCTCGAACATGGGAGCTATAGATATGTGCTAGCTCATGTCTAAAGTGAATGGTGGTACGAGGTCGTGGTTGTGTGGTGACGAGGTGGGGTATGCATGGTGAGCCGCGAATGGATAGGGCAAGATATGCTTGATCAGCTCCAATCGGTAAGGGTGGGATAGTGAATGAGGTGATCAGATGTGTCGCCTCCGGGGGTCCGATAACATAGTCTACCACATTGCCCCCCTGTGGTGTCGTGGGTGGAATGCAGGTGAGACCGCGCGAGGTGGGCCAGCTCCCCATCCCATTATATATAACGAGACTGTGTGCTTCTCCGATCTGGAGTAAGTGTCGGCCATATAAGGTGGTTGTGGCAGTGTCGGCTGAGGCTCTGTGTGTAGGCATGTCCTCTATGGTACGAAGCATCTCAGGGTCGTCAAAGTCGTAGATATCACACTGGTGGCTCTGAGTGCGGGCATTGAAGTCTCCTACAAGGAAGACTTCACCCATCCCGGTATACTCCATAATCGTGTCACTGAGGCAGTCATATGGTGATGTGGTGTCTGGTCCCTCCCCTCCTGATGGGTGCTCAGGGGAATGTGTGAAGCGTGAACCAATGGGTGCAATATAGCATACGGCGAAGTACACTGCTCTCTCCTCTGATAGCTGCAAGCATATCCACATGAAACGTGCCTCTTGGTTTCTGGCTACCACCTGTACCCTGTGCTCTAACGACTGTCTATAGAGCACGGCTACTCCTCCTGATCCTCGTGTGGTGTGTTGTCTCATCTTACGGCGGTGAGCTGACTCCCACATATAGCCCTCAATCCTCGGTAGGCTCCTCCCCAGGCTCTCGTGTGTCTCTGTCAAGAAGATAATGTCTCTGCCCTCCATCACCTCTTGAGTCTCCCTGGATGTGTCCATAAAGATCCATTGCAGTTCCAGACTGCAATGTGCACCTCGTGCTGTGCTGTCTCATAGGCCGCGAATCCCTAGTCAATGGGCCGTCCATCAATGATGATCCGACCCTCTCTGTAGAGGGCACGATGTCCCTCTCGTCTTGCCTGGAGGACACGTGGCATGCATGCCCGTCTGTGTTCTACCTGCATCCGTGTGAGGTAGTCATCCAAATAGATGGGGGTGCCCGGTGTAGTGCGTAGTACCTCCCGTCGTCTGAGAAAGTCTCTCCTCCTTGCCTCATCTGAGAACTCAAGGATAAGTGCTCTTCTCCGTGTGGTGTCCCGTCCTTCTCTGCATACTCTGGTGAAAGGGAGAGGCTCATCCGCGCGGTATCCAAGTAATGTGCACAAGCGACGCCCGTCCTTCTCTGGTGAACCGTCTGTCTCTGTGAGGCCGGAGACGCGAACATTGAGCCTGCGGGCCTGTCGCATCCGCTCCTCCTCAATGGTGGTATGCACTATGTGGATCTCCTCATGGTGGTGGTTCTTCTTTGCCTCCTGTCGAAGGTTCTTTTTGACAACCTCGACCCATCTATCTTTCTTAGTCTCAAGCTCGTTCTGCACCACCTCCATACACTCCTTCTTGGTCACCCGAATGTCCTCTAGATGTGGAGCGATCTCCCCCTCCTCGTGCATGCTGTCCAGTTTCGTTTTCATATGAGTAAGCGCAATGTGCAACTCCTCCAGGTCCCGTGAGTGCTTCCTTCGGGTAGCGAGAAGCTCTTCCCGAAGGGATTCGTTTTCCTTCTCCAAGGTTGCCACCTTGGCTTCGAAGGGCGACAACTCTACGGGTAACCCCGTTCAGTGCAGAATCTCCTTCTTTCTTGTGTTTTCCTATCAACTCTCGGAGGGCATGCTCTAAGGTGGCCAACTGTTCGTCCAGCTTGGGAGCCATGAGAGAGAGAGAGAGAGAGAGAGAGAGAGAGAGAGAGAGAGAGAGAGAGAGAGAGAGAGAGAGAGAGAGAGAGAGAGAGAGAGAGAGAGAGAGAGAGAGAGAGAGAGAGAGAGAGAGAGAGAGAGAGAGAGAGAGAGAGAGAGAGAGAGATCCTAAAGAGGAGGTTCAAGAAGGTTGGCGAGGATTGGCTTCGGGTAAGGTGTAGGTTTAGTTTTAGGGTTTTAGAGAGAGAGAGAGAGAGAGAGAGAGAGAGAGAGAGAGAGAGAGAGAGAGAGAGAGAGAGAGAGAGAGAGAGAGAGAGAGAGAGAGAGAGAGAGAGAGAGAGAGAGAGATCCTAAAGAGGAGGTTCAAGAAGGTTGGCAAGGATTGGCTTCGGGTAAGGTGTAGGTTTAGTTTTAGGGTTTTAGAGAGAGAGAGAGAGAGAGAGAGAGAGAGAGAGAGAGAGAGAGAGAGAGAGAGAGAGAGAGAGAGAGAGAGAGAGAGAGAGAGAGAGAGAGAGAGAGAGAGAGAGAGAGAGAGAGAGAGAGAGAGGGTTAGAGCTCGGGTTAGGGTTAGGGTTCAAGGTAAGGAGAGAGAGAGAGAGAAAAGTACTGATGCTTTCACAAGAGAAAGCACTAAATGAGAAAAGGTATATGCTGACACAACTGATAAAAACCTTGAGAAACTCCCGTGGAGATCAGCTCGAAAAAAGGTACTGATCTGAATTGACCAGTGTAGATATCCATTTTCCCGACCTATTACACATGAGTGTAAGAGAGAAAACCTAAAGGAAGAAGATGCCGAATTGAGGGGAAGCCTAAAAGCTGAGTAAACGAAGCAGACAGCGAACAAACTGACAAAGTTGCAGAAACCCTAAAACCGAGATGCAAAAACTCGAAAACTGAAGCTCAGAAAACCCTAAAATCGGGTGGCAGAAATCCTGAAGCAGAGCTTCAAGAGAGAAAAACCCTAATATATGGCAGCGAAACCCTAAAACAGGGTGGCGAAAACCCTAAATCAGAGCTTCCGAAACCCTAACACAGGATGGCGGAACGAGAGAGAGAGAGAGAGAGAGAGAGAGAGAGAGAGAGAGAGAGAGAGAGAGAGAGAGAGAGAGAGAGAGAGAGAGAGAGAGAGAGAGAGAGAGAGAGAGAGAGACTTTTTAACGTCTATTAGAGGCCAAAATCGGCCTATGAGACAAAACATATACATCAGTATGATCCAATCCTCTTTGATCCCAAAAGGAAAATAAAGTGAGTACAAAAGACGGGTATAAAAGGAGTGGACAATAATTGGCATCAAGGGTGTGGGGTGCTATGGGTATGCACTCTATATGCTCAAAGGGTGTGATACAAATATGATATGCATAGGGATGGGAGGCTCGAAGGTATCACAACCCTCTAAATGCCTGGAGTGGGTGTAGAATATAATGCATCGGTGGGTAAGGCATCATGGCGATCCTCAAAATGCTCTGAATGTCCAGATCGACAGGGGTGCGCTGCTAACGTCTCCGTATCTCGAGGTCATGGCGTGCGTGAATCTCCTGAATCTCTCTCTGGTGTGGACGGACTCTCCGGAGTGGGGGTCTCGGTCGTTGACGCTGTCGTCTAAGCTCCTCTGCTTTGTGTAATGTGACACCCCGCATCGAGCTTGGTCCTCGAGTGGCTGTGGGTCTGAGAAAATCTGTAATATGAGTCTGAGGGAGGGGGGCCAGGTGTATCTCCATCTGCTGTTGGAGGAGTGATGTACGACGGTGCTTGAGCTCTACTAGGAAACGACCTAGAGGGCGCTGGTCTTCTGTCCCCAATAAAGCCCTGATCTCTCTGCCCCCCCTGAAGAGCTGTGGGTAGTGGTCTCTGATGTCCTCATATGCGTGGCATCTACATGTGTAGTGCTCCTCGTCCTCCACCTCCTCTCTACATATCCTTCATAATCTCTCTTCCCTCGGGGTATGTGTCGCTCGCCCAACCTCAATCTTGAGCTGGTGTGATGATACTCTGAGCTGCCCAATGGCCACTCTCTCAGCTGGTGCCATGTATGTATGCATGTATCGTGGTCTCTGAATGAAACCATCCGCTGTCACAGTCAGGAAGTGCTCTCTGTAGTGTTGCCTCTTTGTGGGAAGAGGCTCCCGTGGTGCTATCCATGTCTCCCTGACGTGTATCTGTAGTAGATCCTGACTGATGATCCTATTCCTCTCCGAACGAGAGAGGGTAATGTGGGGGGAAGAGAGGTCATACTGAAAGGGGGGAAGATCGGTAATGCTCATGCCATGGTCTGCTAACCATCGGTAAGTCTGTGCATACCATACTCTCTCATGCCCTTTCTCTGCTAAATGTCTGGAGCTCTCAAATGCAAGCCTTGTGAGTCGGTTGTTGGGGAGCTCTCTGACCCTCAGAATAAAGGTCAAACTGGAAGAGGCCCTCCGCTAGCATCGATGGTGTGCCAAGCTCAGCTCTTATAATGTCATGTGGAACGGAGGGCTTGCTGCGCAGCAAGCGTGAGATCATGATGACCTGGGGTCTCTCAATCTGCGTCCACATCGCCTCTGTGATCCAAGGTGCCCAAACTGCTGCTCCATACATCAATGCGGGTGTCACTAGAGTGTCAAAGAGCCACCCCTTAGTCCGGGGCTCCTGAAAATGTGTCTGAAAGCAACGTCTCTCCAATCCTGCAAGCGCCGCATAGCCTCGCGTCAATCTATCTCTCGCTGCCTGTGCCATGGAGAATACCCTTGTGGTGTCTGAGAAGGTGACACCTAGGTAGACGTAGGAGTCCACTACCTCTATCTGTCCTCGAGCTTCAATGAAAGAGGCGCGATGGCGTACTGTCTTGGAGGTATGGAAGATCATGACCTTGGTCTTGCCAAGGTTCACTGTGAGTCCTCTCTCCATGCAGAAGGTATGGAGTGTCTGTAAATGTGACTGCAACCCCTCCTCTGACTTTGAAAGCAAGACAATGTCATCAGCATATAATAGGATGTGTACTGGCGTACCTCCGAGGTCTCCTCCTAGCCCTCCTGCTCGCTGTATATACTCCGTGATCTCGTCGATGTAGAGACCGAAGAGACTGGGTGAGAGAGGGCAACCTTGTTTCACACCAATGGTGCTAACAAGGCTGTCTGATAGGCTGTCGGGGCGGCGTACCCTGCCTGTGACTCGTGCATACAGAGCATGGATGGCCCATAGCATGTCTGATGGTAGCTGTAACTCCTGGAGCCTTCGTAGTAGTCTCTCTCGGGGAACCATGTCGAAGGCTTTGCGGAAATCCAGAAAGCAACAGTATAGTCTCTCCTTCCTCGCCTTCGCGCTCTCAATCAAGCAACGAAGCACGAAGATGTGGTCTATGGTGGAGAAAGTGCGGCGGAAGCCTGCCTGGCCGGGTGCTCTGATCCCAACTTCCTCTGCCTGTGTACTGAGCTCTGCCTCTACTACTGCCCCATGGATCTTGGCCAGGATATGGCCTATCATAATAGTCCTGTAGTTCCCTGGATCCATCATATCACCGGACTTATGGATAGGTGTAATAGTATGCATAGTCCACGAGTCAGGTAATCCCTCAACCAAAGCACGGTTGAAGAGATGGGCGATCAGGTGGGGAACTACATCTTCTGCATATATGAAGTGCTCACCCTATAGCCCCGTGTGATCTTCTGAACGGCCATGCTGTAGCCTATGGATGGCCTGTCGTACCATGCCTTCCGTGAAGAGGGTGGATATCACAAGACGCGGTGTGGGAGGGATCGGCAATGGTGGCTGTCCTTGGACGTCATATAACCTCCGGCGTAGGTGTGCCAAGTCTGAGGATCTGCTATGGGTGTAGGTGGGCGTGGCTCCCGTAGTGCCCTCCATGCGGTGGCACAATCCCTACTCATGAGAAGGTCGAACAACTCTTCCTCCTGTCTCTCCTCGAAAGCTCGTCTTTTCCGGCGTGTGAGGGCTCGCATCTGTCGTCGTGCCTCCCTCTCTGTGATGGATCCCAAGATACTCTGTGCTCTGAGATGTTGGTATAGTCGCCTACACTCCTCATCGTACCATCTATTCTTGGGTGTATGCCCCAGCCGTGTCGAATGTGCGGTGCTCTGGGTGGTGTATGGCAAGCTCAGAGTAGCGGATGTATGGAGGATCGAGGAGAAGTGGGCGGTGAGGGTGTCCAATGAGGCAGAGGGATCAAGGGAGTAGATGCGCTCTCGAACATGGGAGCTATAGATATGTGCTAGCTCATGTCTAAAGTGAATGGTGGTATGGGCATGTGGCTGTATGGTGACGGGGTGTGATATGCATGGTGAGCCGCGTATGGATAGGGCAAGGGAGAGGCTCATCCGCGCGGTATCCAAGTAATGTGCACAAGCGACGCCCGAGAGAGAGAGAGAGAGAGAGAGAGAGAGAGAGAGAGAGAGAGAGAGAGAGAGAGAGAGAGAGAGAGAGAGAGAGAGAGAGAGAGAGAGAGAGAGAGAGAGAGAGAGAGAGAGAGAGAGAGAGAGAGAGAGAGAGAGAGAGAGAGAGAGAGAGAGAGAGAGAGAGAGAGAGAGAGAGAGAGAGAGAGAGAGAGAGAGAGAGAGAGAGAGAGAGAGAGAGAGAGAGTCAAGTTAGGCTAGGGTTAGGGTTTCAAACTAAGTTCATTAGAGTTGGGGTTTCAAGAAGATTTTAAAGTGGAGGAGGTTCGGGAAGGTCGGCAAAGAGGTTCATGGTTTGGTTTAAGTTTAGGTTTAGGTGTCGGGTTAGGGTTAAATAGGGTTAAATAGGGTTTCAGATATTAGGGTTTTGATAGGTTTAGGGTTTTTGAGGGTGGAGAGCTCGTGAAAGTAATGGCGCACTAAAGAAAAACTAAGGTTAGGGTTAGGGTATGGTTTTTAGGGTATGATTTTTTAGGGTTCTGAAAAGGTCCAAGGAACATTAGTCGCGGGGCAGGTTAGGTTACGGTTGGGGTAGATTAAGGGCAAATTAGGGTTACGGGGGCACGCAGGTGGGGGGTAGAGAACGCGCAGGGTGTGGGCAGCGAGCTCGTAGGCGGCAGATCTGGCGGTTCTGTGGCGGGAGCAGAGAGGTGGCCTGGATCAGCAGAGATGGCGGGCAGGGGCAGCAGAGGTGGCGGGGGGAGCAGAGGTAGCGGGCGGGGGCAACAGAGGTGGCGTGGGGGCAGCAAAGGTGGCGGGCGAGGGCAGCAGAGGTGGCGGGTGCAGGCGGCAGATCTGGCAGCAGAGATGGCGGGCGGGGGCAGCTGAGGTGGCGGGGAGGAGCACAGGTGGCGTGGGGGAAGAGGAGGGAAGGAGGGGAGGAGAGAGAGAGAGAGAGAGAGAGAGAGAGAGAGAGAGAGAGAGAGAGAGAGAGAGAGAGAGAGAGAGAGAGAGAGAGAGAGAGAGAGAGAGAGAGAGAGAGAGAGAGAGAGAGAGAGAGAGAGAGAGAGAGAGAGAGAGAGAGAGAGACTTATGTATGTATGTGTGTATGTACTATGTGTGGTGTAATGTATTTATTATATTCCTATTTAAATAAATACATTACACCACACATAGTACATACACACATACATACATAAGTCTCTCTCTCTCTCTATTTATGTGTGATGTGCGATGGAGCAAGGGTGGAAGTTAGAGAGAGAGATCTATCGAGAGAGAGAGAGAGAGAGAGAGAGAGAGAGAGAGAGAGAGAGAGAGAGAGAGAGAGAGAGAGAGAGAGAGAGAGAGAGAGAGAGAGAGAGAGAGAGAGAGAGAGAGAGAGAGAGAGAGAGAGAGAGAGAGAGAGACCAAATCATAGTCATCGAACTTCAGGTATGTGAGTATACGAGTTTTGATTTTTTTTCAAGTTCTTCCACTTATTATGTATTAATGCAAGTACTATGAATGTATGACATGTGCATTGTGCATGCATATATACTATACACTATATATAATATAGCATTATGTATAATGGATATCCTAATGATAAATATATGTATAATATCCTTATATATATATATATATATATATATATATATATATATATATATATATATATATATATATATATATATATATATATCCTCATATATAATATCCTAATATATATCCATATGTGTATATATATGTATATATATAAATATAAATATATATATATATATATATATATATATATATATATATATATATATATATATATATATATCTATATATATATATATATATATATATATATATATATATATATAGAATATCTATATATATATATATATATATATATATATATATATATATATATATATATATATATATATATATATATATATATATATATGTGTGTGTGTGTGTGTGTGTGTGTGTGTGTGTGTAATATCCTAATATAATGCGTATGTATGTGTGTGTATCTATATATATATATATATATCCCCCCCCCCCCCCCCCCCCCCCCCCCCCCCCCCCCCCCCCCCATATTTTTACCGTTTCCCGTTTCTTGCCGTTTCCAAATTTTTGGAAACTCCGAAACTCCGTTTCCGACCGGTGCGAACCTACCGTTTCCAACCGTGTCGGGCACTATGCTTCCAACCTCTTTGGGTGTATCCATAGATCATCATTGCCGTTCCAAAATGAAAGGTGTATCTCCTCGAGTGTCTCACAAGCCACGAATCCCTATGGGATGGCCTTGCCATCAATGATGACACGACCATCTCTGTATGAAGCCTTCTTTCCTTCTTTGCGAGCTTGGTGTACCTTCACCATTCATGCACGGTGATGTGCTATTTGCATGGGTGTCAGATCATCATCAAGGTAGATGGGAGGGCCATCAAGTGCTCTCAAAATCACCCTCTTGCAAGGGAAAGTGGACCTTATGTCTTTTGAGGGGAAGTGTAGAATGAGAGCTCTCTTCTTCGTGGGGTCTCGTCCTACTCTTCAAGACTTGATGAAGAGGAGGGACTCCTCTTTATAGCTGAGCATCTTGCATAGTGTCTTTTCATCGAACCGGGGGTAGAACCCTCTTTTTTTACAATGCTCGTGATGTGTACATTGAGATGGCGGGCTTTTCTCATCTTTTCTTCCTCAAGGGTGGTGTGTACGATGAGGGCTTTTTCCTTTTGTGTCTCCTCTTTGACTTCTTTTTTAATGTTCTCACCCTTCTTTGGTAGCTTCTAGCTTGTTTTCCATGCTTCCGATCAAGGCTTTGGTGAGTTCTTCTTTAAGAGCGTCCGTATTGTTCGTATTAATCTCCTCGTCTTTAGGTGTGAAGGAGACCATTGAAGCTTTGAGGAGCTCTTGTTCCTCTCTCATGTTCGCTCTCTCCTTAGCCCATTCTTCTTTCTCCTTCTTGCACTCCTTCCACTCCTCTTTCTCTTTCTTCCATGTTTCCCTCTCTGTGTGATAGATTTTTGCTTCCTTCTCGAGCTTTGAGAGGCGATTGATGATGGTAGTGATAGTGGAGTCCACCATCTTCTTGTTTTCTTTGATGGAGATGGTGAGCTTGTCCTCCATTTTGGTCAAATCCTCTTTCTTAGCCGTGGTAGTCATAGCATGAGAGGATGGGAAAATGCTCAGTGTGCTGAGCCCAAAGACTTGCGATGAAAACGAGAGCACGCTTGATGTGCGATGGAGCAAGGGTGGAAGTTAGAGAGAGAGATCTATCTATCGATAGAGAGAGAGAGAGAGAGAGAGAGAGAGAGAGAGAGAGAGAGAGAGAGAGAGAGAGAGAGAGAGAGAGAGAGAGAGAGAGAGAGAGAGAGAGAGAGACTTATGTATGTATGTGTGTATGTACTATGTGTGGTGTAATGTATTTATTTATATTCCTATTTAAATAAATACATTACACCACACATAGTACATACACACATACATACATAAGTCTCTCTCTCTCTATTTATGTGTGATGTGCGATGGAGCAAGGGTGGAAGTTAGAGAGAGAGATCTATCTATCTATCGAGAGAGAGAGAGAGAGAGAGAGAGAGAGAGAGAGAGAGAGAGAGAGAGAGAGAGAGAGAGAGAGAGAGAGAGAGAGAGAGAGAGAGAGAGAGAGAGAGAGAGAGAGAGAGAGAGAGAGAGAGAGAGAGAGAGAAAGAAAGAAAGAAAGAAAGAAAGAAAGTGTTTTTACGTCTATTAGGAGGCCGAACTCGGCCTATGAGACAAATCGATGTACATGGGTGTATCTTTTGTCAATCAGAAAAGATAAATGTGCTGAAAAGAAACTGGTTAAGCTGATATAGATCTCCGTAGTGTGCATGTGGGGATACCCATGAAAGTGGTGGGGGGTGTATGGAGTGTTATATCTATGATAGTCTATATGCAAAAGGGTAGTACAACAACCATGAGAATGCATCTAAAACGACTAACTAGCTCCATCCTGTGCTAGTGGGTGGGATGTAATATGTGATACATAGGTGGAGGTGGAGTCAGGGCCACCCTGATGGCTGCAACGGGATCGGCCATCATCTGGGATCGTCTCTCCTCCATGGCGCGATGGTCACAAGCGTGGATCTCCGCAATCTGGTGTCGGTGAAGTCTCGGGGCCCGATATCCTATATCACGGGGTCGTCTCCTAGCTCGAGATATCTGAGCCTGCTGAAGAGTCACCCCGCTCGGTATGTGGGCTGAGGGGGGGAGGGCTGCAGCATGTCGTGGAATAAAGAAGTCAGTGAGCTGACTCTGTCTCCCTCCTGTATGGAGTGCTACAGTAGGCTGGAGTAGGGAATCTCTGTGACTCTGTATCTCTAGTAAGAATCGCCCGAGCTGTCGCTGGTCTCTAGAGTCCATGATCTCTCGGAGGGTGGGCTGCCCTGCAAACAGAGTCTCGTATCTGCCTCTGATGCCATCATATGCGCTACATCTGCATACAAAGTGCTCCTCATCCTCCATCTCTACTCTGCATACTCTGCATATCCGCTCCTCTCTGGGAATGTCTGCGGCTCTGCCCGTCTCAATCTCGAGTCGGTGTGATGAGACTCTAAGCTGGCCAATCGCTACCCTCAAGCTATGAGGCATGTGAGTATCCATGTAGCGTGGTCGCTGGATGAAACCGTCAGCTAGTATGTCTATGAACTGGTCTCGATAGTGTGATAGTCTCGATCCCATGTGTGGTGTGTGCCATGTCTGACTAATGTAGAGCTGCCAGAGATCCTGTCTTAGCACAATATTCCTCTCACGACGAGAGAGGTGGATGTGAGGTGAGTCTGGGTCATACTGAAAAGGCGGCAATCTGTCCATATCAAGTCCATGACTATCAAACCAGACTCTAACCTGAGTGTACCAAGCTCTCTCATATCCTAACTCTGATATCTGTATAGATGCCTCAAGAGCTCTGTGTGTGAGTCTATCTGTAGGGAGGTCCCTAATCCTCTGAATAAAGCAGATAGTCTGGAATAGTGCCTCTACTGCCATGGGTGGTGCAGCTAGCTCTGCCCTGATGATGCCATGTGGCACCGACTGTTTCCCACGAAATAATCGCGAGATCATACGTACCTGTGGCCTCTCGATCGCACTCCACTGGGTGACTGTGAGACCTGGGGCCCAAACCGTCGCAGCATACATCATAGCTGGTCTGACCAGTGTGTCAAATAGCCAGCCCTTCGTGCGGGGCTCCTGGAAGTGTGCTTGGTGACATCTCCGCTCTAACATGGCTAAAGCTGCATATCCGCGTGTGAGTCTATCGGTGGCAGCCTGTCTCATGCTGAAGGGGCCAGGCAAGCTCGTGAATGTGACTCCGAGATAGACATAAGAAGTGACCACCTCAATCTGTCCACCACCAGCTCTGAATCCTGCTCCATTCCTCACCATGGGGGAGGTGTGGAAGATCATGACCTTGGTCTTGCCAAGGTTTACTGTCAAGCCCCTCTGTGTACAAAACTCATCCAGGGCCTCAAGGTGGCGCTGTAATCCCTCGGGTGACTCTGAAATCAAGACAATGTCATCGGCATATAATAAAATGTGGACATGTGTACCTGCGAGGTCTGCACCCTCTCCTTCGGCTTGGAGAATGTAGTCCTCAATCTCGTCAATGTAGAGACCAAATAGAGTGGGAGAGAGTGGGCAGCCTTGCTTAACACCGATGGTGCTAGCAATGGCCTCGGACATACCTCCTGGACACCGTACCCTCCCAGTCACCTGCTCATAGAGTGCATAGATGGCCCAAATCATCCCTGATGGTACTCCCAAGCTCTGGAGGCGTTGGAAGAGCCTCTCTCGCGGCACTGGATCAAAAGCTTTGCGGAAGTCCACAAAGCAGCAATATAGCCTCTTCTTCCGCACCCTTGCCCCATCAATGAGGCAGCGCAGAATGAAGATGTGATCAATAGTAGAGAAAGCTCGTCGAAAACCTGCTTGGCCTCGTGCTCGTAGCCCCTCAGTCTCTGCATATGAACTGAGCTCTGTCTCAAGTATGGCACCGTATAGTTTGGCCATGGTGTGGCCAATCATGATGGTCCTGTAGTTCCCTGGATCCAGGGTGTCGCCAGATTTGTGGATAGGCACAATGGTGTGCCTAGTCCACTCCTCTGGGAAGCCCTCTCCTATAGCCCGGTTGAAGACATGTGCAATCAACGGGGCTATAGTGGAGGCTGCATATATGAGATGCTCGCTTTGCAATCCTGCGTGGTCTGTCGAACGTCCATGTCGAAGTCGTCGTATGGCCCTCTCAACCATCTTTGCTGTGAAGAGAGAAGAACTAGTAGGGCGAGGCTCAAGTGGCTGGGGAATGGGAGGCTGCCTAGGTACCTCATATAACCTCTGAGCATAATCATGCCATGTGTGTGGGTCTCCAATAGGTGTGGTCGGGCATGGCTCTCGTAGGCTGCGCCATGCTGCAGCACTGTCCATACTCATAAAGAGATGGTATAGCTCAAGCTCCTGTGCCTCCTCAAAGGCTCGCCTCTTTCGACGTGTGAGAGTCTTCATCTGTCCCTTGGCCTCTCTCTCTGTGATCTCTCCCAATGCTCGCTGAGCTCGTAGTCGGCGGTAAAGATCTCTGCAATCCTCATCATACCAACGATGTTGTGGCATAGTCCCGGGAGGAGGTGTGTGACGAGAATGGATGGTGTGTGGGAAGGAGCTGATGGCTGATGTCTGAAGAACTGATGCTATCTGAGAGGTGAGTAGGGATAGTGGAGTGTCAGGATGAAGTAAGAGAAGACCCTGCTCGACTCGAGCCGCATATATGTGAGCTAGCTCGTGTGTGAAGTGGATGGTGGTGTGTGGGATGCGTGCTGCGGGTATGCGTGTAGGGGTGTCTCCCTTCAGGGAGAGTGCGAGGTATGTGTGATCGGCCCCAATGGGTATGGGTGGGATGGTGAATGAGGTAAGTAGGTGGATGGCCTCTCTGGACCCCATGACGTAATCTACTGTACTTCCCCCGCCATCTGTGACTGAGTGTGGTATGCATGTCAATCATGAGGTAGGCCACTGAGTCATCCCGTTATAGATAACGAGATTATGTCGAGAGCCTAGTCTGAGTAGGTGAGTGCCATAGTGAGTGTGCGTAGCGTCAGCTGAAGCTCGAGCTGTAGACTCATCCTCTATGGTATGTAGTATCTCCGGGTCTTGTGGGTCAAATATCTCACACTGATCATTGCCTGTCCTGGCATTGAAGTCTCCCATAAGGAAGACTTCCCCTAATGCAGAGTACTCTGTAATCTCTTCTGACAAGCAAGTGTATGGTGAGTCCTCCTCTCGATCTATGATAGCGAAACGCGAGCTAGAAGGAGCAAAGTAGCATAATGCTATGAAGATGATCCTCTCCTGCGAGAGCTGGAGTCGAATCCAAAGATATCTGGCCTGTGAATCACGTGCGACTATCTGTATCCTTCTCTGAAGTCCATCTCTAAAGAGTATGGCTACTCCTCCTGATCCTCGGGTGGTGTGCTGACGTGTACACTCTCTGTATGTGGACTCCCACTGAAAACCGTGGACACGAGGTAGGCCCCGGTCCGGGCTCTCATGTGTCTCTGTGAGCATAATGATGTCTTTGCCTTTGCGCACCTCTTCCAATCTCTCTTGGTGTGTCCATAGATCTCCATTGCAGTTCCAAACTGCAAGGTGTATCTCCTCGAGTGTCTCACAGGCCGCGAATCCCTATGGGATGGCCTTGCCATCAATGATGACACGACCATCTCTGTATGAAGCCTTCTTTCCTTCTTTGCGAGCTTGATGTACTCTCGGCATGCATGCACGACGGTGTGCTACCTGCATGGGTGTGAGATCATCGTCAAGGTAGATGGGGGGGCCATCAAGTGCTCTCAAGATCACCCTCTTGCGTAGGAAAGTAGATCTTATATCTTCGGAAGGGAAGTGTAGAATGAGAGCTCTCTTCTTCGTGGGGTCTCGTCCCGTTCTCCAAGACTTGATGAATGGGGGGGACTCCTCTTTGTAGCCGAGTATCTTGCATAGATTCTTCCCATCGGACTCGGGGGTAGAGAGAGAGAGAGAGAGAGAGAGAGAGAGAGAGAGAGAGAGAGAGAGAGAGAGAGAGAGAGAGAGAGAGAGAGAGAGAGAGAGAGAGAGAGAGAGAGAGACTTATGTATGTATGTGTGTATGTACTATGTGTGGTGTAATGTATCTTATCCAAAGACATGTTTATTTACTTAGTTACACATGTATGTATGTATGTATGTATGTATATATGTATGTATGTATGTGCATGCATGCATGTATGTATGTATATATGATGCTATTCCTATATTCTAATTCTCTATGTTTATTGAAAGACAAGTGTACATTGTATTTACTTATGTATGTATCTAATATATATGTTTGTATGTGTAGTATGTACTTACTATGTTTATAATATGTATGCACATATGCATGGATCTATGTGCTATGTATATATGTAATATTTATATATTATGTATATATGTATGTATGCGTAACTGATGTATGTAGTATATATTTACTAGCATGTATGTATTATAGTATGATCTATGCATGTATGTATGTAATATGGACTATGTATATATGTATGTATGTATGTATATGACAAGACACATGGAGGACCTGTATATTCGATATGCACACTGCACAAATGTTAACATGTCTTTTGTTCATGCCGTTTTTATGGTACTTAAACATTTATAGAAGCATTTTTATACATAGGATATTTAGAATTTAAAAAAAAAATTGACTTATCCGCAATTTTTTTGCAACTTGGGGTATGTATGTTCGCAAATTGACTATGTATATATGTATGTATGTACATGACAAGACACATGGATGACCTATATATTCGATATGTACACTGTACAAATGTTAACATGTCTTTTGTTTATGCCGTTTTTATGATACTTCAACATTTATAGAAGCATTTTTATACCTAGGATATTTTAGAATTAAAAAAAAAAATTGACTTATACACAAATTTTTCGCAACTTGGGGTTCGCAACTTGAACCCATTGCTAATGCGTTAGCAACCCGTTGCCTATGGCGTTGCCATCTCGTTGCTAACAACTATGGCTTTGCCTTTGGGCTAGTATGTCCATCCCAAACTATCTAGTCAGGTTATACAATTGTCTTCATAAATACTTGCCTTACTCTTGCTAATCTCTCCATGACTATGCACATATATGCAAATCTCATTTTGGCAAGAATTGCTAAGTCAATATCATTGAAAGACCTAAAGTAAGAAAGAAACTTTGGTCTCTTTATGAACAAAAAGACCACTTTTAAGCAAGTGGTAAAATGGTGTAAATCCATGGTATCTTCCCCACATCCTCTATTAACAAATCAATGCAATGGGCAGCACACGGTGTCCCGCACAATAGGGGGGAATTCTTCTTCCAAAAGCTTGCCCATAGCCAAGCAATTACTTCCATTATTTGTGATCATTTTGACTACTTTCTCTACAACAATGTCCAGTATAGAGTGGTGGATATGGTCATAAATGAACCTACTTGTTACATATAAAACAAAATGAATCATTAATCAATTGATAATTTATCTTGAAAGCTACCTGAATTGATGATTGATGATTTATCATTGCATCCATGATTCCAAAAGTGCTGAATTTTAATGCATTATGTAATATGCATATGCCATAAATTCCAATTTACAATGCATTGTGTAAAATGTATTATGCACATTGCACATGTCGCATTGCTCATGTCACATTGTACATGCATATTGCACATGTCACATTGCACATGCCACATTGCACATGCACATTGCACATGTCACATCGCACAGTCACATGTCATATGTCACATCGCACAGTCACATGTCATATGTCACATCGCACAGGTCACATCGCACATGTCACATGTCACATGTCACATCGCACATGTTACACATCACATCGCACATGTCACATGTCACATCACACATGTCACATATCACATCGCACATGTCACATGTCACATTACAGATTGCACACGAGAAATATTTAATGAATCAAATTCCAATCAATTGTCATTGCTAAATCAATGATAAATTGAAATTTCAGAAATTAGAAATTAGAATATACTATAAAGTGTAATCTATGATGTGACGGTAGTACTAGCAAGTGATGCATCTATGGCTCAAAGGACGATGCTCCCTTTGCAACAATGCACCAAAAAATTGTCCTCTTTCTCATGTCTGTCCATCTGTCACACATATTTGTGCATCCATATTTCACCCATGTCTCCGTCATAGGCTCAAGCTCTCTCTAATGCTTCCTTTGTTCGTCTGAGCTTCGTTGTCCTCAATTTTGCATAGGTAGGCCCCTAACAAAGATACCTTTTCAATGATATTTTTCCATGCAGATGTTCGTGCAACATTGAAAGACAACCCACATTGTATAGAAACCTTCATGATGGCTTGTGTGACTTCTTCTTTAGTTGTTTTTGCAAGCTAGCATGTACGGAGGCTCCTCCAGGAGAGCAATGTGGATGTTGTTAAGATTCGTGCTCTACTCTTGTACTTTTTCTTAGTGGCTCATGCACTGTCTATAGGCGGCTTGAGATGCTTGAGTTTGGGGATTACATGAGCCACGTGAAAAGCTTGCATCTGCAATCTAGCTTGAGTTTGTGAAGATGCATTCTTTCTACCTTGAGATTTTTGAGCTACCCATTCGGCTCCATCGGCTCCACTATAGCCACATAGCTTGCAAGTCGAGCTCTCACTTTCCCTTGAGCCCAACTTGCCTTGGCTTGTGACATATTACCAACAATCTTGCTTTGCTTTGGACATGGTGATAGGAGGGGATAAGAGAGCAAGGAGGCATGCAAGGAATAGGAGGGGATAGCTTGAGCCCTGGGGTGTGTGTGTGCACACAAAGGTAACCCTTTTACCTTCTTCTCCACTTTGGCACCTTCAATGTAGTGGATTTCCGCGATTTTCCGCGATAGTAGCTCCCGAGTTTTTTGTTCCAAATGCCTCAATGAGGAAACAACCTCTTTTGATGCAAAAATTTCTTTCATTGCAATGGAGTGCATTGCGAATATCGTAGCATTGCAACGTTGCTTTGGAAACACATTGCAATGCAACATTGATTGATTGATTGGTTGATTGAGAGAGAGAGAGAGAGAGAGAGAGAGAGAGAGAGAGAGAGAGAGAGAGAGAGAGAGAGAGAGAGAGAGAGAGAGAGAGAGAGAGAGAGAGAGAGAGAGAGAGAGAGAGAGAGAGAGAGAGAGAGAGAGAGAGAGAGAGAGAGAGAGAGAGAGAGAGAGAGAGAGAGAGAGAGAGAGAGAGAGAGAGAGAGAGAGAGAGAGAGATGATATATTTACATCTGCAAAAGGCCAAAATGGCCTATGAGACCAAAAACTTACAGAGCTTGTGAATTTGATACAAAATCTGTGTATGCTAAACAACTATTAAAACTTAGTCCTGTAGTGAAACAGATAGAGAAGTGGGAGAAGGCATATAGTCTAGAGAGACTCTAGATATAGTGATGGCTAGAGGCTTGAGTGATACAATGAAGGGGTACAACCTCATGAGGCATAAGCATAAACCAACATCAGCCAGGGAAAGATCAAGGTGTAGGCAGTCCTCCATCTCATGGCAAGAACTTGATCACTAGACTCATTTGAAGCATAGTTACCTTGAGCATTGTTCCTCCTTTGGTAGCATTCATTTGCCTTATGTCCTAGCTTCCCACAAATGAAGCATCCATTGCCTCTGGATCCTCTACCTCTTCCTCTATTGTTCCTGCCTCTACCTCTTCCATTTGAAGATGAGCCTTCATTTGAGTCTTCTTGGTTGTCACTTTGCTTGCTTTGGCTTTGCCTTCCTCTTCCTCTACCTCTTGATGCTCTTTCTCTTCCTTTACCTACATATAGCATCTGACCTTGGGCACCTCTGCCCTTGCTTCCACCTTGCAATATTTCTTCATTAATCGTTTAAGTGTTCAATTGATCAAAATCAGTCATGTTTTCCCTAGCATACAATCAGGATATGAAGTTCCTCCACTTGTCATCATCTTTAAGACCATTAAGCACAAATGCAACCATGTCATCATCATCAATTGAATGTCCTATGGCTGCCAATGAGTCATGCATATGGAGATAGTAAACATGAGAAGGATGATACGTGGTACATAGATAGTGGATGTAGTGATCATGTCTTGTAGGGAGGACATGTTTTGCAATGTATAGGCTCCAAAGCAAAAAGGATGTGTAGAGACAGATGACAACATCGAGCATGAGATCAAACACATTGGACATGGCAAATTTCAGGATGGCAAGAAGACCAAGACACTATTTGAGGTATTATATGTCCCTACTATTACAAAGAATCTCATTTTTGTTGGTCAAATCGTAGATAAAGGATAAGTGCTTCATAAAGGACCCAAAGAATGGTTTCAACTTGAGGCAAAAGGAGAAAAGCATGGAAGGATGTTCACTCTCAATATCAAGCAAAACCCGAACAAGGTAATGTTCATCACTTCAAGAAATAAAAAGAATTGCAGATTTGGATTTGTGGCATAAAAGGATAGGAAAAGTCAAGATTGAAAAGCTAAAGATCATGGAGAAAAGTGCATTGGTAAAAGGGCTTCCAAACTTCTCAACATCACATCTTCATGAGGTATGTGAAGCTTGTCAATTTGGGAAGCAAACTAGATTGTCTTTCAAGTCAAGCAAGTATGTTTCTCCAAGGGTTTTGGATTTAGTGCATACAGATGTATGGGGACCTTCAAGAGAACCTTCACATGCAGGTAATAGGTACTTTGTTACCTTTATTGATGATTGTTGAAGGAAAATTTGGTTGTATATAATCAAGCAAAAATCAGATGTGTTTGAAGTATTCGAAAAGTACAAAGCACTTAATGAGAATGAAACAGGTCAGAGGATTAAAACCCTAAGGTCAGATGGAGGGGGGGAGTGATATTTCTCCAATGAGTTTACAAGGTTCTTAGAAGATGAAGGCATAAGGAGGCAATACACATGAAGGTATATCCCTCAACAAAATCATATTTCAGAAAGAAAGAATAGACAAATTGCAGAGGTAGCTAGATGCATGTTGAATGAGATGAATGTACCTTTCTCATATTGGGGTAATGCAGCAACCACAGTAGCATATATTATGAATAGGATACCAACTTCAAGAGTTCATGATCTTACTCCAGATGAGATATACTATCAAAGGAAACCATATTTACCTCATTTAAGGATTTTTGGTTGTATATGCTATGTTCATGTCCCACAAGAAGTTAGAGAAGGTAAACTTGATGCTAGGGCTGAAAAGTGCATTTTTGTTGATAAATAAAAATATGCAGAAGGGGTATAGGTGTCATAATCCAGTCACTAAGAATCTTAGAGTGTCAAGAGATGTTGTGTTTGATGAGTTAAAACCTTGGTATGGAGGTGTGAGTGATTTGTAGGATGACGACTTTGTACATTCTGATCAGGTACATGAGGAGAAAGTGCAAGTTAGCACTACATTGAGTGGACCAAACATGCCAAGTCCTTCGCAAAGCTCATCATCATGGAAGGGCAAGCAAAAGGAGTTAGAGCATACATCAGAATGTAGCCACAATAGAGGCGATGGAAGTAACTTGGTAAGAGATTCTCATTCAAGTGAAGATGAAGATGAATTTGAAGAAGTTGTAGCTCCTTAAGTGTAAAAGAAATGGACATGGAAGAAATATCGAATCACAGGTAGTGAAAGGAGATCATAAATGATAAAACTGTGAAGAGAGATGGTGGATGCAATCCAAAGATGAGTTGGTGCTGCTACAACCAGCTTTACACCAGCCAACGGAGACTTCAGAGATGATTAGAAGACCCTTTGAGCTTCCTAAATCCACCAAAATATCAGCCAAGTACTTTGGAACATGTATCCCAAAAGTTTAAGTCAAGACAGACTAGTTGCAAAATGACTAGCTCCCAAAACTTGCTATTTTTGGACATACACCTGCTTGAGAAAATGAACAGTGCTCCCAACCTGGTAGGAATTAGAAAAATTCCTTTTGGGCATAGCAAATAGACTTAGCAAGCTTCCCAATCCAAGTTAAAACACTTCAAATGATAGACTGAGCACTGAGAACAAGATTTATCAATTTCTGGAACATGCCCACTATTCTCGGGGGTCTGCAGAGATAGACCAGTAAGCAGTAAAATGCAGATATCTCCAAAACTATAAATCCAATGACCTTGAAAATTGATATGCAGAAACTAGACAATAAGAGCTATCCAACGCACGTTAAATCACTGAAAAAGGTTCAGTAGAACTCGAGATATGACCTTCTGAAGTTACTGCTCTGAGTATAGCAGAGAACAAAACAGAGAAGTAAATGATGATAAATGTATAGATTCACATATGATTACAACCACATTGGCAATGAATCTTTGCACAATGGGAGTAGAATGATAGAGCTATGGAGTAAGCTCTTCAATCTCTACAAAATGACATGAAGTGGTCACGTACAAAGCTTGCTAATCGCCTCTTCCTTCTTGCTCCTTTTATAGCTATTCTTGGAGGGAGTTTTGAATTCGAATTCGAATGGCTCCACCTAAAAGTGATCCCCAAAGTTAGGAGATATTCCCTCAACTCAAAAAGTCGTGTTTTTTGGTAGTTAGAGCCACGAAATTGCTTTTACATCATGCATGAGGTAAGCCATCCTTTTCCTTTTTCTTTTTTCAATTACAAGAGATAAAAATGAACTCTTTTACAAGAGGTGTTCACATGACTACTCATGTGACTTACAAATGAGGATGATATCAAATATATCAAACATGTAGGCTTGGGTAAAATGCACCAATAGCTCCCCCTCAAGCCTAACATGCTTGGCCTTCAAATAAGTCTTCAATTGTCCTTGATTTCTTGCAAGCCAATCATCAACTTGAATCTACTTAACTTCATACCATGAAGAGCTTTAGTCAACATGTCGGCACATTGCATATCTGTAGAGACATAGGATAGTTGAATATCCTTGCTCATTAGCTTCTCCCTTACATAATGGTAGTGGACTTCAATATGCTTGGTTCTAGCATGGTATACCGGATTAGCTGCTAGATGTAGTGAGCTTGTGTTGTCACAAAAAATGTGAGGTGTTGAAGAATGAAGTCCAAGATTTTTGTACAAAGACTTTAACCACATGATTTCTTGAGTTGCATTAGCCAAACCTCTATATTCAGCTTCACTAAAAGATAATGCCACGGTTGGTTGCTTCTTCAATGACCAAGAAATGATTTTTGAACCTGCAAATGATATATACCCGGATGTGCTTCTTCTATCATCTTGAGATCCGGCCCAATCTGCATCTGAGTAGACCTTTAGCTCAATATCTGAAGTATATGAATAAAACAAACCTTCATTCATGGTCCCCTTTAGGTACTTGAGGACTCTCTTGGTTGCTTCCATATGTGGTCTTCTTGGCTTATGCATAAACTGACTCAATATGCTAACACCATAGCATATATCCACCCTTGTGAGTGTTGCATAGTTCAAACTTCCAACCAAGCTTTGATAGCTTGTGATGTCTTCAATTGGCTCTCCTTCATAAGCACTAAGCTTATGATTTTGCTCCATAGGTGTACCTGCACACTTGGTATTTTCCATCTTGAACTTGACGAGCATGTCATGGACATACTTCCTTTGTGTGATGTATATACTTGAATCGGTGTAGATCAACTCCAATCCAAGAAAATAAGTGAGTGATCCGAGGTTACTTATTTTGAACTCCTCCTTCATTTGACTCTTTACCTGTTTGATTCTTTCAAGATCATTGCCTGTGATAATAATATCATCAACATACACACATAAATAGATCACTTCAGATCCATTCCTCTTTATGAACAAAGAGGTATCCGCCTTGCTAGCTTTGAATCCTTGGTCCTGCAAATAAGTCACCAATCTGAAATTCCAAGCTCTTGGAGCTTGCTTCAATCCATACAAAGCTTTCTTTAGTTTGCATACATAGTTAGGATGATGTGCATCCTCATATCCAGGAGGTTGTGCCATATACACTTCCTCAGAAATCCATCCATTCAAGAAAGCATTCTTTACATCAAGTTGATAAAGATTCCAATTTCTAGATGAAGCAAGACTAATGAGAACCCTAATTGTAGGCATTTTTGCAACAGGAGAGAAAGTCTCCTCATAATCAATACCATGGGTTTGAGCAAACCCTTTAGCAACTAACCTTGCTTTGTGTCTATTTATACTTCCATCTGGATTCCTCTTGATTTTGTATATCCATCGAGATCCGATTATCTTCATAGATGGCTTGTTAGGTACAAGCTCCCAAGTGTCATTCTCCTTCAAGGTGTCCATTTCTTCATCCATTGCATCTCTCCAAGCTTTCTTGCTTTGTGCTTCTTCAAATGTGGTAGGTTCTTCATTGGTTGAATCCTTCGCAATGTAGATTGAGCGCTTTGTGACCAAAGAAGTATCATAACCAAACCTCTCTGGTTTCTTCTTCTCCCTCGAAGACCTTCTAAGTGGTTGATGTGAGCTCTCGGGTCCATATGTAGCATCCTGCATCTTTGCTTTACCTTTGTTCTTCCATAGCTTTAGTCTTTCCAAGTCTTCTAGGTCAATCTCCGAATCACTTTCTTCAATCTGCTTTGGCTCCTTTGGTTGAAGTGATGGAAAATCTTCATCCAAGTCATAAGGGCTTCACTTTCCTGTCATCATCAAACCATGATTTGTTTTCATCAAAAATTACATCTCTACTCACAGAAAATCCTTTATTGGTTGGATTGTACAATCTATATCCTTTTTGGTTTTGGTCATAACCAATAAATACGCACTTCTCTGCCTTGGGATCCAATTTCCCTCCTACTTGAGAAGGAATGTGAGCATAGGCTAAGCAACCAAAGATTTTGCAATGCTCTAGACTAGGTCTTCTTCCATTCCACACTTCATATGGAGTGGTTCCATCTAGTGACTTAGATGGAAGTCTATTTATGAGATATGTGGTTGTAGACACAGCCTCTTCCCATAGGTAGTTTGGCAATCCCTTTTCGTTGAGCATGGACCTTGCAGCTTCGACAATAGCTCTGTTCCTCCTCTCTGCTACACCATTGAGTTCGGGTGTATACCTTGTAGCGACTTCCCTTTTAATGCCTCTTTCATGCAAGAAGGCATCAAATTCAAAAGAGAAGTATTCTCCTCCACCATCTGATCTGAGTCTTTTCAAAGTCCTACCTGTTTGGTTTTCAACAAGAGCAATATACTTCTTAAAGCAATTAAACACTTCATCCTTGTGCTTCATGAAAAACAGAATGGTCCACCTGCTACAATCATCTATGAAAGACACATAATATCTTGAGCCTGATATAGATGGCTCCTTACTTGGACCCCACACATCCGTGTACACTAGATCCAAAGGATTTTGATACATATATCCTTTCTTATTGAAAGGTTGTCTATGAGCCTTTCCGAGTTGACAAGCTTCACACTTATAAATCATGTGTTGCCTTGTGATATTAGGCAAACCAAGTACAGTTTGGTCCCTGCAAATCTGTTTGAGTGTCCTCTCACCAATGTGAGCAAGCCTTTTGTGCCATATCTCCAACTGTGTTAGAGTTTGAGATCCATAGCTAAACAAAGCTATGTTCTTTGTATCTTCCACTTCAAAAGTGAAAAGCCTTCCTATCTTTTCTCCTTTGGCAATCCTTCGAAAGCCTTGCCTTGGGTCTTCAACATATGCTCCAAATCGATTGAATCTAACCTTCAATCCTTTTTTCAACAATCTGTCCAACACTTATTAAATTTCTGGTAATTGTAGGGACATACAAGATTTTGCTTAAGAGGTTCATATTCCCAGCTGATGTCTTCACATTACCTATCTTCTCCACTGAGTGCTTTGTGTCATCTCCTGTCTGCACTTCATGCTTGTTATGAGGATCTTCCAAATCAAAAAGTAAAGCCACATTTCCTGCTATATGGTTCGAGCATCCCGAATCAATGTAAAATATGTGATCATCATCCTTACCCTTCTTCGCTGATAGATTCATAATCAATAATGAATCTTCTTGACTTTGGTCCTCTGCATAGTATTGTAATCTCTTCTTCCTCTATGGCCACTTTGATAGTTGTTGTTGTTGTTGTAATTGTTGTTGTTGTAGTTGTTGTTGTTGTAGCCTCCATTGTATCTACCTCTATTTGATCCATAGCCACCTCTATTGAATCCTCTTCCTCTTGAGTTCCTTGGATTCCTGAAACATTCTTCAGTAGTATGGTTAGATAAGCCACATATGTTGCAAGGTTGAGATGATTGGAATCTCCCCCTCCCTTGCTTTCCACCTCCTTCCTCTAGCTCTTCCTCTACCTGCAAAGTTTGCTTGGAAAGAGCTACCTTCATCTTCATTCTTCCTATTCTTTGACTTGTCCTTGACCTTAGCTTTATCAGAATATAAGGCAGAAGTTTGATTACCTCTTGAGGACTCACCACCTTTGCTAATCTTTGCTTCATGAGTGAAGAGTTGGCCCATGAGTGTGTTGAGGTCGGGTACATGCATATCCATGTATAAATCCATGGATGTTGTGAATGACTCCCACTTGTCGTCTGCTTTGATTCCATTCATGATTTGTCTTATGATTTGCTCCTCTTCAATTACCTCTCCAATGCTTCCAAGCTGGTCGGAAATCTCCTTCATCTTTGTGACATAATCAGTCACATTCTGCTTCGGGCTTTTCTTCATTGTTGTGAACTCCATCCACAATTGGTTCTTCCTTGCTCGAGTGTTGGAAGAGAAGAAAGAAGCAAGTGCATTCCACGTTTCTCTTGATGTCTTGCATCCCTTGACATGAGGTAAAAGAAAATCAGAGATTGAGTTTAGAATATAGGACCTTGCAAGTGCATCCTTCGAACACCAATTCGAAAGTCCTTCCACTTCTTCATGTTATGGTTGCCCTTTGTTCCTCATGGTTGGCATTGCTTCATCTCCGGATATGAATCCATAAAGATTCCTCCCTTGAAGGTAAGCCTCCATCCTTAGAGACCATGCCGGGTAGTTGTTTCGATCTAATTTGTCAATTGCTGATGGAAATCCATCTCCCATGTTGCTTGACTATGCTCTGATACCACTGTGAAGAGAGATGGGGGATGCAATCCAAAGATGAGTTTGTGCTGCTACAAGCTGCTTTACACTAGCCAACTGAGACTTCAGAGATGATTAGAAGACCCTTTGAGCTTCCTAAATGCACCAAAATATCAGCCAAGTACTTTGGAACATGTATCCCAAAAGTTTAAGTCAATACAGACTAGTTGCAAAATGATTAGCTCCCAAAACTTGCTATTTTTGGACATACACCTGCTGGAAAAAATGAACAGTGCTCTCAACCTGGTAGGAATTAGAAAAATTCCTTTTGGGCATAGCAAATAGACTTAGCAAGCTTCCCAATCCAAGTTAAAACACTTCAAATGATAGACTAAGCACTGAGAACAAGATTTATCAATTTCTGGAACATGCCCACTATTCTCGGGGGTCTGCAGAGATAGACGAGTGAGCAGTAAAATGCAGATATCTCCAAAACTATAAATCCAATGACCTTGAAAATTGATATGCAGAAACTAGACAGTAAGAGCTATCCAACGCACGTTAAATCACTGAAAAAAATTCAGTAGAACTCGAGATATGACCTTCTGAAGTTACTGCTTTGAGTGAGTATAGCAGAGAACAAAACGGAGAAGTAAATGATGATAAATGTATAGATTCACATATGATTACAACCACATTGGCAATGAATCTTTGCACAATGGGAGTAGAATGATAGAGCTATGGAGTGAGCTCTTCAATCTCTACAAAATGACATGAAGTGGTCACGTACAAGGCTTGCTAATCGCCTCTTCCTTCTTGCTCTTTTTATAGCTATTCTTGGAGGGAGTTTTGAATTCGAATTCGAATGGCTCCACCTAAAAGTGATCCCCAAAGTTAGGAGATATTCCCTCATCTCAAAAAGTCGTGGTTTTTGGTAGTTAGAGCCACGAAATTGCTTTTACATCATGCATGAGGTAAGCCATCCTTTTCCTTTTTCTTTTTTCAATTACAAGAGATAAAAATGAACTCTTTTACAAGAGGTGTTCACATGACTACTCATGTGACTTACAAATGAGGATGATATCAAATATATCAAGCATGTAGGCTTGGGTAAAATGCACCAACAAAAACATCCTATTCAAAAGCTAACTTATGATGGCTTTGTTGCAAAGCATTATGCTTATATGACACAGGTTATCAAAGATAAGGAACCATCAAGCTATGAAGAAGCTAGCCAATACAAGCAATACAAGGAATGGAGAGATGCTATGGATGAGGAGATTCAAGCTCTCAAGGGAAACCAAACTTGGGAATCGGGATCTAGAGAAGAAGGCATGAAGGTGATCACAAACAAATGTACAAAGTCAAAAGGAATTCAGATGGATCTTTAGCTAAGTACAAAGCAAGGTTAGTAGCTAAGGGCTACACACAAACATATGGGCTTGATTATGAAGAAACTTTTAGTCCTATTGCAAATAAGAATACAATTAGGACTTTGATTTCACTGATAGCTTGTAAAAGATGGACAATGTATCAATTAAACATTAAAAATGCTTTTCTTAATGGAAATTAGGAAGAAGTGGTTTATATGTATCAACCCATAGCTTATGAAGATAAGAAGAAGCATGATTTTGTATTTAGACTAAATAAGGCTTTGTATGGACTTAAGCAAGCACCTAGAGCATTGAATCGGAGAGTGGTTGAGTATCTCATGAAGTGTAGTTATGTTACAAGTGATTCAGATCCTTCACTCTACATCAAAAGGGTTGATGGAAAATTTATATACATGTGCATGTATGTTGATGATCTTATTATAAGAGATGATAACGATGCATGTATGAAAGAAATTAAGGCAAAGCTTGGGAAGGAATTTAAGATATCAGACCTTGGAATCCTCAAATACTTCTTGGGCATTGAGGTTATGTACAAAAATGATGGTCTCTACTTGATGCAAAGAAAATATTTGTTTGACGTGTTGTACAAGTTTAGAATGAGCGGATGCAAACGACTAAAGCAACCAATGGATGTAAACACCAAACTTAGCTCTACCCAAGCATAACTTCTTGAGGATATTCATACCTATAGGAGCCTAATAGGCTCACTTATATATGGAACCATAACTAGACCTGATTTGGCATTTAGTGTAGGAGTACTTTCTCAATACATGCATGCTCCTACTAATAATCATTAGAATGCTGCAAGGAGGATACTCAGGTACATCAAAGGTACAATAAATCAAGGACTTTCTTATGCTTATGGAGGATCATTAGAGCTCAAGGGATATGCAAATGCTAATTGGCCCGGCTCCAAAGATGATAGAAAGAGCACCACAGGTTATGTGATCATGCTAGGAAACAATTGTGTGTCATGGAGCTCAAAGAAGCAACCCACAATTGCTTTATCTTGAACCGAAGCTGAATATAGAGCCTTGATCCAAGCTACTTGTGAGATAATGTGGATGAAAAAGTTAATGAAAGACTTGAATGTGCAGGATGAATCAGTTCCTTTGTTTGGAGATAATATATCAAACATCTATTTTGCGAACGATCCTATGTTTCATGCAAGGAGCGAACACATCGATGTTCACTGTCACTTCATAAGGGAGAAGGTGCTTGAAAAGGAAGTGGATATTCATTGTAAGTACAAAGGAGCATGTAGCTGATATACTAACAAAGTTCTTAGATGTTGGAAAGCTCTCTAAGCTGAAGCAAGCCATACAACTCAAGGAACCAACTTCAAAAGCAAAAGGAACTTGAGCTTGAGGGGGAGTGTTAAAAGATATGCATTTCTAGGGCAAGCTCAGGCATCTGTTTTTTCACTAAATAGCTTCATTTGAAAACTTTTGAACCTTAGGAAAGGTAGATAACAAGTTTGAAGGGTTCTCCTTATCCAAAAGGAGGCAATAGACCACCAGAAAGCACTCCAATGAAGAGACAAAGTCACAAGGCAACTGAAGAGACAAGGAGGGCATGTGAAGAGACATGGAGGACATATGAAGAGTCATAGAAGGCTCTTATTGCTATATAAAGACTATCCAAGCTCATTCTAGGTGTGTGTCGATGCTAGGAAGTCGGGGTGCTGCATATATATGTGCCATCGAGCCATAGTCTCTCATAGATGCTCATATTCTCTTGTATATCTCTCCTACCCTTTCCAAAGGGTGCATCATTTTTGTAGCATCCTGTTAGGACTTCATTTTCTCTTTGTAGGAAGCTCCATTTTGAGACTTCTTGTACTTTCTGGAAAGCTTATAAAGCAATGATTCTATATTAAACAGAATTTTTGGAAAAATCTTCTTGTACTGTGAGATATAAGAATTTCTTTATCTACTGTTCTGTCTCGAAACCTGCTAGGAAAACTGGGCTGTCTTGTGTGACTGAGTTGACAGGTCTACAGGTGTCCAAATTCAGTGATTGATAGCTCATTGGAAAGCTCTTACTGTCTAGCTTCTGTGGCTAAAAGGGTTTGTTGATTGGATTCGCGAATTGTGGGTTATATCAGTTTTAGTGAGTACTGGTATGAGGGCAAATAGGTCTTGGGCAGGGTTGAAGCTTCTTGTTGTGCATTTGGAGGAGAAATCTTCCAACGGTGGTATTAGAGCTAGAGGCCGGAACAATACCGGGGGGGGAGAGAGAGAGAGAGAGAGAGAGAGAGAGAGAGAGAGAGAGAGAGAGAGAGAGAGAGAGAGAGAGAGAGAGAGAGAGAGAGAGAGAGAGAGAGAGAGAGAGAGAGAGAGAGAGAGAGAGAGAGAGAGAGAGAGAGAGAGAGATATTAACGTCCACTGGAGGCCGAAATCGACCTATGGGACCGATCAGATACATCAAAACATTACATTTCACTTGGGGGGGAAGCCCTCAAGGGGCTATAATAAAAGGGAAAAATCAAAATAAAAATAAAAAGGGGGGGGGGGGGGGGGGGGATGTGGCTTCCAAAGCACTCGAGAGACTCACATGTGTCATGAACCGAAAGAACTGCATTGTAAATGCTGATGGTAAGTTTTTGTGTGTTTTTGTCCTTTCAGCAGGGTGATGAGGATAAAGAGTCTATTACGAAGGTTTCCACATTGAATAGTAACTCGTCATCATCTAGTCTGGGAAAAGGTAGTTCATCTTTTGCAGAGGGTGAATTCTAGACATAGTTGGTAATTTCTTTTTGTCATTCTATGCAGATCAAGAAAACAATGGTTTTCGGCAGAGACTTTTCATGTCTCCAACAAATATCACACCAGAGATGACTCCTAGTGGGTCACCAAAAAGACCACCACTGCCAACACCACCGAGGGGAAGGTCAGCAGCAGTGTCTCCAAAAGTACAGTCAACAGCAGGGTCTCCACCCAAATGGCATTCTATATCTGATGGAAGGTTTTCTTTACCTGGTTCTCTACCGACAAGCAAACATTCAACTGCACCTAATTCACCCCCTCATGGAGGCTCACATTCAGGTACATTAGAGCTGTCTTGTTATGTCTGTAGTGCACTTTCAAATTCTGAGATAGGTTGACACATTCCCTTTTCTTTGTTCTACTGATATGGTTTGGAACTTCCAGCGCGAGCAACTAGAGTAGATGGGAAAGAATTCTTTCGGAAAGCTAGGTGCAAATCTTTTTGACATCTTCATACTTACAAGCCTGAAGAATAATTATCTGTGCTGGCATGTTATTATCAGTTTATTCTTTTCTAACATTGAAATGCTATTTTAGGAATCGCCTATCTTATGAGCAGTTCAGTGCTTTTCTTACAAACATAAAGCAGTTGAATGCACATCTTCAAACAAAAGAGGTACTGGAATTTCGATGGATTTAAGTATATCAGTACTTCTTCATTCCATCCTCCCTTTTGCTGTGTTCAAAGTTAAGAAATCTGATACTTCAGGAGGCCTTAAGGAAAGCTAGCGAAATCTTCGGTCCAGAAAATGAGGACTTGTACCATTCTTTTGAAGGTTTATTGAGACGTCATCTTCCCAGTCAAGGATAGTGGTTGTGATCTCTGATAAGGACGGCCACATTGAATGATAGCACTCTAGTTAGTAGGTATCCTTATTTCCTTCAATTTAGTGTGTACAATCCTTATGTCCCCTTACATTCTTTTTGTCCTTGTGGTGCTTTTCTCCCTTTCTTCCTTTTCCTCCCCCCCCTTGCCCCCTTTTTTGCCTCGAAAATCATTTTTTGACTGGCTAATAACAAAGGTAGGATAGCCAGCTCTTTTGTAGTTGTAACATACTATAATTGATTCTGTTGGTCTTTACTTCTATATTTTACAAAGCATAGTTTCCCATATGTGAACCTTATGTCAACATGTATGGGTTTGGAAATAAGTAAAAAGAAAACAGGAAAAGTCTGGGGATTTGATATGCAATGATTAACGTCCCTAATCTGGTGCTGTACTCTGCTTCTTCTTTGCTTTCCTTTATTTATTTTTTTGGTTTGAGAAAAGATTTCTTGACTGGTTAAGAACAAGGGTAGGAATAGCCACGTTTGCTCTTTTGTAGTGCTGAAGGTATGCTGAATAGTGTATGTAAGTATATATAGACACACACATATACATACATACATAAATACACTAGATACATATAAATATTATATATATGCTATATATATAAGTTTTAGATTTTTAGTATTTTTCTGTCAGAAGTATGATATCGCGTATGATATTTTAAATGAAATTCCATACTTTTTTCATATTTTCATACCCGTATGCGTTTGCCGTATGATTTACGTATGGAAAAACTATGTATATATATATGTGTGTGTGTGTGTGTGTGTATATATATATATATATATATATATATATATATATATATATATATATATATATATATATATATATATATATATATATATATATATATATATATATATATATATATATATATATATATACACACACACACACATACACACACACACATACATATATATATATATATATATATATATATATATATATATATATATATATATATATATATATATATATATATATATATATATATATATATATATATATATATATATACATATACATAGGATCTTTGGCCTAGAGGCGGGCGTTGATCTGATTTTTTGACCTGACTATACACATTTCTCATAATACTTATTCAACGACTTCGAGTTCCAATTTTGACAAGGTACGTGCTTCAACCTCTTCTTCAAATCTTGTTCCTTATCGTGTTTATAGTAGTGGAAGAGAAAGGTTCAAATTCTTAGCTAGATCTAATTTAATTTCTTTGCATTGCTTAGATAATGGTCATATTCATTGGTCTTCTTTCAAAACGGCCTTAGTCAATACTCATTACACTAATAATTCAATAAAAGCTCTTCTTCGTTTAAGGCGTTTAAGAAAAAAGCATTTGCATGAAGGTAATCCTTTAAGTCCAATTCATTGTTCACAAGTCATTTATGTGATCTATAATATTTATGATAGTTCATTTTTATATGTTGGTCAAATTTTTAGGACTTCATTTATTCGTTTTCAAGAGCATGTTCGAGAACCTAGGAAAATTCATTCCAAAAGAATTTTAATTGAAAAAGTAAAACCTCTTTGTGCATCCATAGCAAAATATGGTTTTGGATCGTTTTGTTGTTTTCCTTTGGAACACATAGAAGGTAATTTTAGAAACTGTAAAGAGTTTTACAAAGGAGCTTTGCCTAAGGAGTTATTTTGGATGCGAACTTTACATACCTTCTTTCCTAAAGGCTTCAATTTAGAAGGAAAATCTAGCCTTCATAATAGTAGATCTATCAATAAGAAAACTCCTATGTTATGGTGTAGATACCCAAAACTTTCCTCAACCATCCAATCTTCTCGACATACAGAAATTTGGGTTCCACATTGTAATATTAATGTTTTTGTTTCCTCTTCCCATAGGTTCCTTAGTTCACGCTATAGGTTAGATTCTTCTGATGAGGATTTCCCATCATCATCTTCTAATGAACATTTGTTTAGCTCTTTGGATGATCAATCTCTTAAGTTTAGTGATTTTAAAAGAAGATTAATTTTCTTGGATAGAATTATGCAAGAGGGGTCTTTTCTTTTTCTTTCAAAATCTTTGAAAAGTATAACAAAAGAGTCCTCTTTAAACTTCTATATATCTTGGAAAATTTTTCTCATGAGGATTTCAGTCTTAGAAAATCCCATAGTTTTCAACTTCGAATTCTTATATCCAAATTTCTAAAATCCTCTTGTGTTTCGCATAATCCTTTAATTTCAAGAAGAGTTTTACTAATTACTATCTTTACTTCTCCAGAAATGGATAAAGTTGGTTTGAACTCTATTTTGAAATCAAAAGAAGTGATAGAATCTCTTCCTTCTTATGTTAGAAAGCTTTGGGTCCATCCTTTGGTTACATACAAATATTTGAAAATTTTGGGTCAAAAAGCTTTCAATTACAATGATATTGGAAGAAATATGAAAAAGAAAGATAGATTGTCGATTTCTAGAAGATCTTGTTGTTGCAATAATGGTTCCTTTTCCTCTTTCGTAAACAAGGATTTGGGTCATATAGTTTCTGTCGATTGTCCTATTCTTCCTACTAGTAGCTTGAAAGAACTTCTTTCTATAGGAACAAAATATAGACTTCATACCTCTAAGGATGCTTGCATTCTTAAAGATATAGAAAAGGACATTGATAATTTCATTCTAAAATTTGAAGAATCTTTAGGTATTCGTGGAATTTTTACACATTGGAAATCAATAGTAATGAAGAAAGTTTTTATGAAGTTTGATATAGCTTTAGGGAGGAATTCCCCTTCGTTAGATAGCTTAGTTGTAAGTGATTTGACTTCACTAAAAAAATTTCATAGAAACTTTGTGATTTCTTATGTGGATAAATGTCCAAATAATTTTGTTTTTAGTTGTAAAAAGTTTTATGTAGAGTGTCTTATGAAAGAAACTCACTCCTCTACATATCAATTTTGCAATGTTTCTTCTGGAGAAGTTATTTCAAGTCATCAAGATTTTTTGTAAATCTTATGGTTTCAAATTGTATCAAAATTTACCATTTTTATATACAGTTTAAAAATTCCATAAGAACCCCATCAAACCGAGATTTATAGGTGCATCTTGTAATACTTCTCTCACGGATGTTTCCAAATGGTTAAGCAAATGTTTTAAAGCCATTTTACCTACTATTCATGATATTTGGAAGGAATTACTCAAAGATGCAGATGTGCCAACTTCTTCTAGTTGGATCTTAGATAATTCTCTAGGTGTTATTCCTGTAATAAAGTCTCAACTCTTCAAGAACTATAGAAGAAAAATCTGTTCCTTTGGGGCTTCAAACTTTTGATTTCGCCACTTTGTATACAAAGTTAGATTTGAATGATTTAAAACATAGGATTTCTTCTTTAGTTAGGAAAGTTTTCTCGTTTAAATTCACCAGAGATAGATGTAAGGCTCTTTTGGTAGAAAAATCTGCATTACATTTTCATTATTTATGGTTGAAATCTGAGTCTGTAGATATAGATAGTAAAAAGAAACGTTACACTAGAATAGTAGATGAAACCGACATTCATCTTTGGTTAGATTTTCTTTTAGAAAATTTGTATATTTCAGTTGGTGATACTTCATTCAAACAATGTATTGGAATTCCTATGGGTACAAATTGTGCTGTCGTTCTTGCTAATTTTTATCTTTTTACTTATGAATTTGAATTTATGGAAAGGCTTGTTTTAGCTAATACCTGTCCTATCATTATACACAAACTTTCCAATATTAGACGCTTTGTAGATGATCTGTTTGTTCTTGATTTCAGTTCTTTTCAAGATTTT
>CM035416.1:99298037-99353037 GCA_020310875.1 Ceratopteris richardii
TTCCCACAGGAGTAGGGGAAGGAGGGACATATCTTACAGTTGTGACTGCCTACTGCTTACAGAGATCCGAGCTCCAGTATATCCTGTCAACTTGGCCACAGGGCAACATCCTAATGGGGAGGCATATTTCTGATCTGTATTTCAAAGATTGGTATGCAGAAAGGTGTGAAGTTTGGTTCATCGATCTTAGAGAAAGAGAGTTCTGTGAATGGAGGGTCATATTTTGTTGGTTGACTTTATGTTTCTTGTTGGTGCTGAAGTCAGAATTGGAAAGCTCTTGGGCATTAGATTAACATGTTCCTGAAGTAGGAATAGGAGCTAAGATTGGATGGAGAATATATTAGCTCTGGATATGAATCTTCTGATTTATTTGACGTTTTTACCACATCTTATGGACGTCTTCCTTGTTTTGTTTGTTTGTTTTTTTTTTTTTGGTGTTTTTTGTAACATTGTGATGTGATTTTTGTTTTATTCCAAGTCACTTATCTTCTGGATACTTAACGATAATAGATCTGAAGGAGTTTGGGCTTGGGTTACAGGTTATTTTCTCATACACGCTGTTAAGATGACTGAGCTGGGAGGCTTCATTTTTCTAAACAACGAGGAGGAATATAACGAGCAAGTTGGAACTGATCATTTTGAGGAACCATCAATATGGTGGGTTTGAGGGGATGTTCTCCAATTATGTAGAACTTGACCACAAACATTTCAATTGTAAATGTCTATCAAGAGTATTTTGGAGATCATTGGTTCCATAAATATGCATGAGATAGTTGTTGCTAGATTATGATGATGACATATCTTTGCATGATTGTGTAAATCGTGATTACGTTGCACTCTATGTAATCAGACCATCCTAGTAACTAGTGCACATCATACAGTCTGTTTCTTTCAGAAGAAACAGGAACTAAGCTTTTAACAGAAGTACCATATGTTCTGGTTAAAATAATAGCATGAATGTGGGCTCTAAGGGAATATTTTTCTTAAATCTTTCTGCTGAAAAAAATTCATGCAATTTTGGTTTACAAGTGAAGAAGAAAAGCAACGTAAATGCGATATGATGATAAACAAAGAATAGCATTGATGTATGCTTATAGAAATGCGCTTAAATTTCGATTGCTTGCTGCAGTAAGTGATTGTAGTAGTAAAATATCAAATGAAGTGGCTAATGTGAGACATGAAAATGGAATATAGCAAGGTAAGACAATGTATGAAGATTGCAAATGAATTGTTGCAGTAAGTGATTGTGGTAGTAAAATATCAAATGAAGTGGCTAATGTGAGATAGAAAATGGAATATAGCAAGGTAAGACAATGTATGAAGATTGCAAATGAACATGTAGGCTTCTTTCAATAGTCAATGATGCAACTTCACATTCAAGCAAATGTAACGTTATACAAAGCAGTGTCATGAAATCACTTGGAAATCTTGCAAATTCCAACCATCAATTATAGCTTGTGATCCACAATCTCAACCTAAGAAAATATTAATCCAAATTTAATCACTTTTGAAGAGGGTAATGAACCTTTGAACAAACTTTGGCCTTCAGTTATTCTTGATTTGATATGCAGCTTGAGCTACCTAGTGGAAGGTTGCTCAATTTTTGAACAATCTCTTAATTTGATTCGAGGAATATGCTAGATAGGTACATATATTAGATGTTCAAGAAGTTATTGTTTACTTTTCACACATCATGTGAAGCATCCACCATCACACATCAAGGATCTTAGACATGAACACACAACTTATTGGGAAAGATGGATGGACACTCTAAGAAATGAGTAGGTACTGCCAAATCTTGCTTTGTACGAGCCCTTTGTAGCTTCAAAGTTGAGTTGTGGGCTCTATTAGCTTTCCAAAGACACTTTACAAGTGCCTATGTACTTTTGTAATGATGTGAGAAATGATTGAACCAAAATAGACTACTTCCAAGTTGAAGGATTAATGAAAACCTTCTATTTTTGTTCACATAATTGCTTCTTGTTATGCTCAGTGCTTCCAGTACGGTAGGAATTAGAAAAATTCCTTTTGGAGTCCAAATGGGTGTGTAGTGGATAGCATCGAACGACGTGGGGCAAAAGGCTTGGGTTTGATTTTTACTCGGTTGGACATTTCAATTCCTTGTCATTTTAACTTTCCTTGTACTCTCAAAAAAAAAAAAAAAAAAACCTTTTGGAGATATCAAATTAGCTTAATGAGCTAATGATTCCAAGTGGAATCACTTAAAATGATGCATTATACACAAAGCAATCAATTTAGCAATCAAATCATTCCCCTCCATTTTTAAGGACCTCTGCAGGGTTTGACTAGTGAGTACTTCGATGTGTTTTTCTCCAAATTGGCTGAATGGATTATCTTCCAAATTTTAAGCATGTAGAGAGCTTGGAGCTAATTCCAACAAGCTATAGAACTTTGAAAATGGTAAAGAATTGACTGAGATATGAGTAGTACAAGTTGACTGTTATGAGTGACTATGACCAAGAGACCATAGATGAAAAGTGTTGATCTATTGTATTAGAACACAATGTTGTACAAGATCATTAGCATGATAATCATTGCCTAATGATAATGAGTAGTGTAGGCTATAATGTAAGCCTCACTCTCTTACAATGTGGTCAAGGAGAACTCGGGGATGAAGCCACTCTACCACGAGTTTTTTATGGAGATCTTTTATAGATGTAATAATTGAATTTGAATTTGAATCCTCCATTGGCTCACTAAAAGTAGTCCTCTAATCTAGGAGATATTCTCTCAAGTAGAGTCGTGAATTTTCCAACTAATTAGTCCCATGTATTTAGTGGTGGTTACAAATTCTTTCAAGTCAAAAGTGACTTTTACAAATGGTAAAGGATAAAAAAAATTTCTAGGAATGGTTTTTATGGAGCTTCAATTGTACATAAATTCTAGTCAAATGTGTAGGCTTGCTATTTGCACCAACAACTCCCCCTCAAGCCAAACATTTTGGCTTGGTCTTTTTCTTCAATCTTCTTGAATGTCCTGCAATCCAATCATAGATTTAAACTTGCAAAGTTTTTTACCATCTAATGCTTTAGTCAACAAGTCTGCACATTGCATATTAGTTGATACATAAGCCAATTGAATTTCTTTTCTTAATAGCTTCTCTGTTACATAATGATAGTGGACCTCTATATGCTTGGTCCTAACATGATAAATAGGGTTTGTTGCATTAATGAGCTTGTATTATCTCCAAAAATCATTGGAGATGTAGTATGCAAACCTAAATATGTGTGTAACAATCTGATCCATGTGGCCTCTTGAGTAGCATTGACCAATCCTCTATACTCTGCCTTTGTAGAAGATTAAGCAACAGTAGGTTGCTTCTTTGAAGACCATGATATAGGTTTATCACCTGCAAAAGATAAGTAACATGAGGTACTCCTATCATCTTTGCAACCTGCCCAATGTACATCTGAATATATCTTGACGTCCAAGTCTGATGTATAAGGAAAATATAACCCTTGATTTTGAGTGTCCTTAAGGTACTTTAAAATCCTCTTGGAAGCCTCCAAATGAGGTGCCCTAGGTTTGTGCATAAATTGACTTAAAACACTTACTCCATAAGCAATATCAATCCTTGTCAATGTAGCATAGTTCAAGCTTCCCACTATGCTTTGGTAAGCTGCAATATTCTCAAGCACATCACCTTCATTAGCACTTAACTTTTGGTTTACCTCCATTGGAGTACTTGCAACTTTGGCATCTTGCAAATGAAACTTCTTCAACATGTCGTGTATATACTTTCTGTGAGTAATATAAATTCCAGAGTCAGTATAGACTAACTCAAGTCCAAGAAAATATTTTAGTGATCCAAGGTCACTAATTTTGAACTCCTATATCATCTGATTCTTGATTTGCTTGATGCCATTAGCATCATTACATGTGAGTATGATATCATCAACATATACACATAGGTATATTACCTCTGAATTACTCCTCTTAACAAACAGAGAAGTATTTGCTTTACTCATGATGAATCCTTGATCCTGAAGGTATGTAGTCAACCTATGGTTCCATGCCCTAGGTGCCTGCTTCAATCCATAAAGAACTTTGTTCAATTTACATACATATGTTACCTTGTTTGGATCCTCATAGCCAGGAGGTTGAGACATGTATACCTCCTCTGAAATCCATCCATTTAGAAATGCATTTTTTACGTCCTGCATTTTTTACGTCCAATTGATACACGTTTCAATTCTTTGATGCAGCCACACTTACCAATACCTTGATGGTTGGCATTTTGGCCACAGGTGAGAAGGTTTCTTCATCATCAACACCTTGGGTTTATGCAAAATCCTTAGCCATAAGTCTAGCTTTGTACGTGCTTATTGATCCATCAAAATTCCTCTTGCTCTTATAGATCCATCTAGAACCAATTACCTTCATAGACGACTCCTTTGGTACTAGTTCCCAAGTATCATTCTCCTTGAGTGCTTCAATTTCCTCATCCATAGCTTCCTTCCATTTTGCCTTGGTCTTTGCCTCTTCATATGATGATGGCTCTTCAAGTGACAAGTCTTTTGCAAGATAAACAGAGTGCTTAGTAACTAAGGAAGTGTCATACCCATATTTGATTGGCTTCTTGCTCTCCCATTGTGATCTTTTGATTGCTTGGTTGGATGATTCAGGTATATCTTCTAACCTAATTGACTTTGCCTTTGGACTTCCATGCCTTGAATTCTTCTAAGCTGATGAAGTCCTCATCATATGAGTTGATGTCTTCAATCTGATTAGGCTCCTTCTTAGTGAGGCTTGAAAACTCCTCTTCCAAGTCATTAGGTAGTTTTACTTTCTTGCATTCACTTTCAAACCAAGAGTCATTCTCATCAAAGACAACATCTCTACTGATCATGAATCCTTTGTTGGAAGGATTGTAAAACCTGTATCCTTTCTGATTCAAGTCATACCCTATGAATATGCACTTTTCTGCCTTAGGGTCTAGCTTACCTCTTATCTGAGAAGGGATATGCACATAAGCTACACATCCAAAGATCCTGCAATGGTCAAGTGAAGGTTTTCTACCATGCCATGCTTCATATGGGGTCATTCCATCAAGCGATTTGGATGGCAACCTGTTTACAAGATAAGTGGCAGTAGATACTCTCTCCGCCCACAAGTAGTTAGGGAGTTTTTTCTCGTTTAACATAGACCTAGCTATTTCAACAAGTAGTCTATTTCTCCTCTCTTCCACCCTATTTTTCTCAGGGGTATACCTTGTTGTAATTTCTCTCTTGATTCCTCTATCCTGCCAGAATGCATCAAACTCATTTGAGAAGTACTCACCTCCATTTGACCTTAATCTGTTCGGTTCTCAACAAGTGCAAGATACTTTTTAAAGTAATTGAATACTTCATCTTTGTGCTTCACAAAATATAAGACAGTCCACCTACTGAAGTCATCAATGAAAGATACATAATACCTTGATCCAACAATTGAGGGATTCTTACTTGGTCCCCATACATCTGTATGGACAAGCTCTAGATAGTCCTCATGCATGTAGCCTTTCCTTGAGAAGGGTAACTTGTGAGATTTTCCAAACTGATAAGCACCACACTTATAAATCATGTGTTGCTTAGATACATTAGGTATCTCGAGCACACATGATCTCTACATATTTGTTTTAAGGTTCTTTCACCATTATGCCCTAATCTCTAATGCCAAATTTCAATTTCTGATAGGGTTTGGTCTTTGTAGCTATAAAGTGCAATATTCCTTATATCTTTAAGTTCAAAAGTGAATAATCTACCTGTCTTTTCTCCTTTGGTAATTTTCTTGAATCTGGGGATCCTGCAAAACGCTCTATATTGGTTGGACCTGACCTGCAAACCCTTTTCCACAATTTGTCTAACACTCATCAAATTCTTGGTAATTGTAGGTACATATAGAACCCTGCTCAACAAATTTCTATTTCCATTAGAGGTCTTAACATTTCCTACTTTAATCACTGAGTGCTTGGTGTCGTCACCTGTTTGTACCTGATGGTTACCCTTTGGTTCCTCAAGGTCAGAGAGAAGAGCTACATTGCCTGCCACATGGTTTAAGCATCCTGAGTCAATGTAGAAGAGATGATCATCATTTATACTTGGTTTTGAAGTCATTCATAATCAAAAGAGAATCCTCTTGCTCGTTCTGTGTAGTTGTTGTTGTCTTTCCTTGATTTGTAGCCTCCTTAATAGTTGCTATTGTAGTTGTTGTAGCTGTTATTGTATCCTTGTTGATAATTGAATCTTCCTCTTGATTGTGTATATCCACCTCTTTGATAACCTCTACCTCTCTGATTCTTGAAGTTCTTGTAAAACTGTAAAACTCATCTGTAGTATGATTTGACAATCCACAAATATTACATGGTGAGGAGTTATAAGGTCTCCCCCTACCTTGCTTACCTCCTCTGCCCCTTCCTCTTGAGGTTCTACCTCTCCTTGCATAGTTGGCTTGGGAGGTAGCTCCTTCATCCTCAATCTTCTTGTTCTCCCCTTTCTCTTTGGACTTACTTTTATCAGTGTATAGGGAAGCAGAGCTATTACCTCTTGATGAATCTCCATTCTTGTTGAGCTTGGCTTCATGGGTAAATAGTTGCCCTATGAGAGTGGTAAGGTCTGGAATCTGCATGTCCATGTATAAGTCCATGGTAGTTGTGAAGCTCTCCCATTTGTGATCAGCTTTAATACCATTGATTACTTGTCTTACAATCTGCTCTTCAATTTCTTCTCCTATGCTTGCCAATTGATCTGCTACATCTTTGACTTTGGTCACATACTCTAAGATGCCTTGCTTGGGTTGCTTTCTTTGAGTTGTAAACTCAATCCACAATTGGTTCTTCCTAGCCCTTCTGTTGGAAGAGAAATAGGAAGACAATGTTTCCCAAGTCTCTTGGGATGTCTTACGGTTCCTAATGTGTGGAAGAAGAAAATCAGAAATTGAGTTAAGTAAGACCTTGCTAATGCATCTTTCGCACACCATGTGTTGAGTCTTTCATGCTCCTCTCTTGTGGGTTGTCCTTTGCTTCTGAATATGGGCATCTCCTCATCTCCTGAGATGTATCCATAAAGGCTCCTTCCTTGCAAGTCTCTCTTCATCCCCAAGGACCATGCTTGATAGTTGTTCCTGTCCAATTTATCAATAAAAGAAGGAAAACCATCTCCCATTTTACCTTAGGTTTGCTCTGATACCACTATTTGGGAAAGATGGATGGACACTCCAAGAAATGAGTGGGTACTGCCAAATCCTGCTTTGTACTAGCCCCTTGTAGCTTCAGAGTTGAGTTGTGGGCTCTATTAGCTTTCCAAAGACACTATACAAGTGCCTATGTACTTTGGAAATGATGATTGTATCAAAACAGACTACTTTCAAGTTGAAGGATTAGTGAAAACCTTCTATTTTTATTCACACACTTGCTGCTTGTTATGCTCAGTGCTTCCTGTATAGTAGGAATTAGAAAAATTCCTTTTGGAGATATCAAATTAGCTGAATGAGCTAATGATTCCAAGTGGAATCACTTAAAATGATGCACTATACACAGAGCAATCAATTTAGCAATCAAATCATTACCCTCAATTTTTTAGGACCTCTACAGGGTTTGGCCAGTGAGCACTTCGACGCGCTTTTCTTCAAATTGGCTGAATGGATTATCTTCCAAATTTGTCAGCATGTAGAGAACTTGGAGATAAGTCCAACAAGCTATAGAACTTTGAAAATGGTAAAGAATTGACTGAGATATGAGCAGTACAAGTTGACCGTTATGAGTGACTATGACGAAGAGACCATAGATGAAAAGTGTTGATATATTGTATTAGTACACAATGTTGTACAAGATAATTAGCATGATAATCACTGCTTAATGATAATGAGTAGTGTAGGCTATAATGTAAGCCTCACTCTCTTACAATGTGGTCAAGGAGAACTCGGGAATGAAGCCACTCTATCGCGAGTTTTTTTTTGGAGATCTTTTATAAATGTAATATTTGAATTTGAATTTGAATCCTCAATTGGCTCTCACTAAAAGTAGTCCTCTAATCTAGGAGATATTCTCTCAAGTAGAGTCGTGACTTTTCCAACTAACAAGTCCCACGAATTTAGTGGTGGTTACAAATATTCTTTCAAGAATGACTTTTACAAATGGTAAAGGATAAAAAAGCTTTCTAGCAATGGTTTCCATGGAGCTTCAATTATACATAAATTCTAGCCAAATGTGTAGGCTTGATATTTGCACCAACATAACTCACATCACAAAGAGAACTCACACATTCCTTACTCTTCTCAACCAACTACTACATGGAAGAATAGAGATGAAAATAGGATGTATTGTAAAGAAGATAGAATATAGATTCATACATACTCCCAAGATTATCAAGGTTGGTGAGAACTTTTCAAATCAAGGTTATATGCTCTCATCTATATTTCATACGCATGCACACACACACATACACACATACACACACACATGCACACACACATGCACACACATAGTAAGATTCAACATGCAAAGTTATTGGTTTTTTCAACCAGTCCACCTATCTCATCTCCATGTGTTTCTTTTGATATTGTTGCATCTCTCTTCTTGAAACAAAATTTTGCTTTGTGTTTTATCTCCACGAATTTTGCATGGGTCTAGGGATAACAATTTGCCACTGTGGTTTGGGTATTTGCTTTCTTTGCCTTTAACTTCCAAGACTTTTTCTTTGGTTTATATTGTTGCCACTTCTTTGTCAAGGTTAGGGCAAGTCTTGTTTCGTAGAATAATGACAATCATGTTGTAAGAATAGGGTACACTCTTCAAAATCATTGCTATTGTTGTTGGTCTTGAGGCTGAGGTGATCCATCCTAGCTAGTTGAGCTTCATAACTCTTGAATTTGTTAAGATGCCATACCATTGATGTTGAATCACTCATCTCTAGTTGATAAATAAGAGATTGTTGAGTCCTTGTATCAAATAAATCCTCCAATATAATACAAGCTTCACCTACACTTTTAATTCTTGTGATGGATGTATATATTCATTATTGAAACTGATACCTATGGTGGAAAAAGCATTTCTTTATTTCTAGAAATAGTTTTATTGCATCTGTGCTTAGCCTTGAGTTGATGTTGAAGCCTTTGTTGGTGTTGTAGGATTAGTTCTTCTTGTTTGGGTAGTTCCAACTCCAATTAATGAGGATGATGGAGCACTTTGAGCTTGATAGACATATAGAATTGTTGAGCATCTATTGTATATTAATGAATTCCTCCTACTTCAAGTTGCTTTACCTTTGGGTCAACCGCATTCCATAGACTAATGATCATGAGATAATGTTGGAGAGGTGTTTGCCATGTGGAGAATCACTTCCAATAAAATCTACTGGTACTATGCTTGAGGTTGCAATAATCTCTCAATCAAATACTTGAGCAAGTAGGTTGGTCAAGTAATACTCTACACACCGACACTCTTGCTTTGATACTAATATTTTGTTTTAAGGTCCGCATATAAAGGAAAGAGAGATAGAGAGAGAGAGAGAGTAGAGACAAGAGTGACACAATCACATATGGCTAGAGGAAATTACAATCATTCGAAATCACAATCATTGCCTATGTCTCTACTCTCTCTCTCTCTCTCCCCTTTATATGTGGGCCTAAAAAAAATATTAGTATCAATGTACGAGCGTGAGTGTGTAAAGTATTGTTTGACCAACCTACTTGCTCAAGTATTTGATTCAGAGATTATGGCAACCTCCAATATAGTACTAGTAGATTTTATTGGAAGCGATTCTCCACGAGTGTGAGTGATCCTACTATACAAAAACAAATGTATAACATAAGCTCCAAGCTTTGAGAACACCTATAACTCAAGATGGAAGTGTACAAGATGATGAGATATGAGCAATATGATGGGTCTTTATATAGGCAAACTACCCTCATCAAAACTTAAGCATCAAAAGTCTAAAAAAGCCTATAAAGTTGTTTTTCATAAGTTTTGGTGGAAATCGCAAGTGGTATCTTTTCAGGGTTTTTTAATATCTTTTGTTATTACATGGCTTAAGTTGTTAGCCATTGGATTGGATGCTCGAAGATTATGCTTAGTGTCATTGCTTTTGAGTGCCATTGCTTGTGGTCTTTGAAATTTACTTTTCAACCTTGACTTGAAATTTAGGCTTGACTTTTGATCAACATACATTTGTCAATACCCAAGTGTTGTGTATGGTTGGATAGCTCTCAAGGAGCTCTTTTGGAACATGTAATAAAAAATTTAGGCAAAATTTGACCACTTGACCAACTTGACTAGCCTTCTATGGATTTTGACCTTTAGTTTTTTTGACTTTGATTTGCAAATTGAGCTCCCTAATGGAAGGTGGTTGACTTTTCTAACAACGTGTGAGTGGCCATAATGACAAGAGCTTTATAGGAAAAATGAGGAAAATCAGCCCTCAAGCCTAGTTGATTGAAGGTATACTTGGATTGAGTTGATTGATATAGGGAAATCAATTGGATTGCTAGATGAATTCAAGCATACCCTAGAGATTTGTAGCTTTGTAAAGCTAGTTATTATGAGGTAGTCTTAGATAGATTATTAATGTGGAAATTGAAAATTGTGTAAGTTCCATATGTCTTCAACATCAAGGAATTAAGAGTAAGGACAATTTTGCAAATCACATTCATGGACATCTTATCAATGCCATGGAATGTTGTGCCACAAAATGAGGATGACTATGAAGGAGAAAAGGAGGAAGATGGAGAATCTCACATGGAAGAAGATGCAATTTTGTGCATTCATAGAGGAACAAAGAAAGAGGAAATCAAGTTGCTTATGGGTGAACTAAGAGTGAGTACAAATATACAAAGATGGATAGAGGACCATATGTACATGAAAATGTTATTCAATCGAAGAATTTGAATCATATTGATGGTTTGAAAATCGATCCAACTTGACCATAGCAATGAATGAGCAAACTATGATCGAATGTTGTGATCCTAATGGCCATGGTTGTATGAATAGGTTCATGATCACAGCCCTAGAAGAGATTGAGGAACCATTAAAAGAGGATTGCAAGATGATTATGGATCTCAAACTTTTGACAAAAGAAGATTTTTTAGAAGGGGTTGAAGCAAACATAAGTAGGAATATGCACCAGTCGAACAACCAATTTATAGACTAGTATAACCCATAGAGAACATGACAATGGTGAGAAAATAAGATATAGGCTTTCGGGGCAAGTGGTTAGCAAATCACACTTCTAGTTGGGAGGTTGAGTTCAAATCTCTTATAGATGTAACACCTAGTTCTCTCTCTATTGGGGTGTATGATTCTTTTCTACATTGTTGAGCTAACAACTTGCATCCCTTATAGGAAAGTCTAATTAGCTAACAACATTTATTGGTCTTGCCATCGCAAAACATATCACATGATTAGAAGCACACTCTTAACTGGAAATATAACTACATTTAATCTCTTTGATGTATGCACACTCTTAACTTTGCATTTCTTAAGGCACTACAACTATGGAATTCATTCATTTTGATGTTCTCTTTCATAAATTCTACTACTAGTAACTTATCAATCTGTTCTTTCATCTTGGATGAATATATATCATTGTATATGTAGGGTCTTTGTTTGCTTGCAATATCATGAGATGCCATATGAACCCAATGTACACAAGTCCTAGGATCCACTCCCTTCAAATAGGTATGTGTCCATGCAACACTATAACCATACTTATGGAGGGAAATAATTTGTTCTCGTTCCTAAGTACAACAGTATTCTCCACTTTCTATCATTATAACCACTTTCTATCATTATAACCACTTTCTTAGTGTTCTAACCTTCTTTATGAGCTTCCCTGAAGGAAGTCTCTGTCTTAGGTTAATACTCAATATCTTTCTTTCTTCAGTTCCATACCTTTTAAAAATTTCTAGAGTTTCAAAGGATCCATATTGACAATCCCTATAAAGGGAGAGCGAGAGAGAGTGTGCATGTGTTGCGTTTTGGTTTTAGTGATTTCTTGTAGGTACAACTTCATCTTCACTTCTAGGCACTTGCCTAGGTATGACATCATCATTTTGGGGATCCACGTCGACTTCCTTTGTCTGTCACCATATAGGAATCATTCCGAGTGTGCACCTACCCCCTGACAATGAGCTCTTCAGTGCCATCCTAGTGCTATAAATGCGTTAGAAGACTTGCATGTTTTTGGATTTGTCCCAAGATGCCAAAAACGTGATATGTGATAGACCATCTCTATCATGATAGACCTTGATCTGTCACGAATCGATTCTATCATGATGGATAGCCATCTGTCGCAACAGATCGACCCTCAATGGATATTGTCTATCGCGACAGACCTCGGTCTATCGTGACTGATCAAGAGACCTGAGTTACCCCTATGCCATGATAGATCACCATCTATTGCCACAAGGCCCCTGCATCATGATATAGCACCTCTCCATCGCGATAGAAGAATTTATACAGGCTGAATTTATGGTAGGCACTTTTCTATCGCGATTGACACCCTTTGTCTTGATGTATTGGTCTATCGTGATAGATCCCCATCTATCGCAATAGATCACCCCTACAATAGACCTCATCGATCCCTCTGTTGCAATAGACCAAAATAGGATATTCTGCCCAATTCCCTTTTTACTCCTTTAGAATGCACGCAAAGGGAATTGGGCAGAATACATGAACTTTAGATTGGGCAAACACCTTGGCAAAGTGGATCGACAAAGCCTATAGGTCATCTGAAGCTAGTGCTAGCCACGCAATCAGATCTACATCCAAAGCAATCGATTAGGTGCTCAATTATACTAACTCCTCAAGAGCTTAGAGAGATAAAACAAGAGAAGCTCTAAAGGTAACCTTCATACACAACCTAGGGAGAACGGACTAGAGGGCATACATCACAAAGAGAGGATGATGATTTCTCTCTACCTAGACAAAGAGAACACTCAAGAATGGTGATACCCTTGCACATGGTTACAACCATGAATAACTACTTTGATGGCAGAGAAGATCCCTATGATCATGTGGCCGAATTCAAGCAAGTGTTGAGAGAAAAAAAGCTATAGATGAAAACTTAAGAGAAGAGCTAGAGCTATCAGAAATCTATATTGGATTAGAATGCTCGGCTAGCACCACTTCAAAACATTCTTCATCACTTGAGGAACTAACTGAGTTAGTGGCACAAAAGTTAAGAGGAAACTTGCACAATAAAAAAAAATAGAAGGTCACAATGATCAAGTGTTGCTATACATGGCTAATGCTTGTGCCATGCAAACCTAGAATGCCTTAGGTCCAAGCTCATACTAGTGCACCATGGAGAGGAGATACACCAACCATATGACACAGGATTGTCGCTACAATAAGCAAACAGCCAGGCAAAGCTATCAATAGCCATTTCAGTTTCCATACACGTATCCAAACTAGTATCAACAACCCTACTATAGGCAAGAGAAGAACTAGCAACAACAATATCAAGCACAACGTAGGCCGCAACCAGTTCTAGGTCAAAAACCCCCACTCCCCTACAAATGTAATATTAGTCAAGTATGCACAGAGAGCAAGAAAAGGCTAGACCTTGAGTTCGATTCTTTACAAGAATTTTTGCATTTCATAGGTCCTTCGAAATCAAAGTCCATTCAAATGTGAACCCCAAAAATAATGATAAGAAACAAAGATTCAATGATACGTAGGAACATCGAGGTTTTAATGTACACTAATGTAGTGCCATCTCACTTTAAAAGAGCTTTTACCAGTAAAGCTAGAGTTGTGGAAACATGTAGCAAACCAAGTGCCAGAACTTGCTAGTTCCCACTCAAAGGTAGAATCCAATAGGAAAGTTCTTGAGATCAACATACATAAGATAAGAGATATGAGGGACGTGGAAGAAGGAAACACTTATCTTCTTATCATATGCCAAGGATACATGATCAAGGAAATCCTATACTCAGGAGCGAGAGTTGTCATTACCACCACATCTTTATGGAAACATTGGGGAAAACAGGCTTTGAGACCCACGACAATGAAATTGCAAATGGAAGAGGCACATATAGAAAAGCAATTAAGATTGGCGGATGGATCACTCTCACCACTTGCGGTGTAGAGATTGAATACACTTTTGCCATTTGTGAATTTGGAAAAATCATGCTTATGAAATGCTCTTGGGCAGATCCTTTACGAGTCAATTGCAAATCATGCAAGATAGGGAAGCAATTCTTTCTACTTACAACACATAAGGGTAACTATTGAGGTTAATCTCAATGATTACGCTCATAGAGATGTCCATCCTCATAGTGGAATCCCATTCACAAAACTTAGGAAGACACATAGCTAGTACATTTTATAGGTTTAAATTCTTCATGGGTGCACAAGGACACCCCTTACGGATGTGTAAGGTTACAAAAGAAGAGGAGAACTGATTAGAGGCCAAAAACATAGGAGCATTGAAGAACCCTAGATCAATACAAGACCCATCCTATGCACGTATGAGATTTCCAGACAAGGAGCTTGAACCTCATGATTGGGGAGAGATCTTAGCGAGAATGGACATAGTTTTGAATGAAGAACAATGGAATCCCAATTGTGGTGAGAACGACTATGACATATCAATATTCATGTGCAATCCAATAGTGGAAGAATGCTATTTTAGTAGGATCACATATGAACATGATAGCGAAGAATATCTCGAATCCATCACAATGGACCTTTTGTGATTCAAAAGAAGAATATTTTTACTTAATGTATGTGAGGACTTACAAGCAAAACAAGTCCAAGAACAATGTTCTACCAACCACCTAAGTTGAAATGGAAGGCAAGAAGAAGAAACGTGAAAAGAACCCATTGGTTCAAGAAGAAGAATATTTATTTTTTGAAGTGCTAGAAAACTTCAAAATGTATGAGATAGAAGATAGAAATATCATGGTTAAGATGTCAAGATGAGAGGCTCTTATGGGAGAATCCTACGATAACAAGGATTAGACAAAGAAGATACTAGTGAAATACTAGTGACCATGGAAGATGATGAAGAACGAAGCACATACATAGGAAAGGGCCTAAGCAGTGCAAAAGAGCAAGAATTGACAGATCCTTTGCAGGAATATCGAGATGTATTTGGTTGGACATATAAGGATTCGAAAGGAGTGGATCCAGACATTTGTTCACATAGGATCCCTATGACGTTAGAAGCCAAGCCCACAAAATAGAAGCCATACAGATAGTGACACATATGCAACTAAGATAAAAGAAAGATTGATTCATTGATAGAAGCTACATTTATTTATGAAATTGAGTATATCAGATGGGTATCCCTCATTGTGGTTGTGCCCAAGAAGAATGAGAAACTGCATGTGTGTATTAACTTGGAAAAGTTAATGCCACCACTATAAGAGATAGTTATCTGTTATTATCATGAAACGTCTATTGGAGCGCATAGCAAGTAAGGCAATTTATAGCTTCCTTGATGGATATTCTGGTTACAATCAAATAGCCATCACCCTTGAAGACCAACACAAGATGGCTTTTGCCACCGAATGGGGTATCTTTGCATTTTGTGTAATTCCTTTTTTGCTCAACAATGCAAAATGCTTCATTTCAAAGGCTCATGTGTCATAGTTTGAAAGAGTTATTGTGTAAGAATCTAGAGGTCTATGTGGATGATTTGTTTGCTCATTCCCACATATGATAGAATTACATCCCAAAACTTTGACAAATATTTGATAAAGGTAGAGAATACCAAGTGTGGTTAAATCTAGAAAAATATGTATTCATGGTTAGATAAGGAAAAGTCCTAGGTCATATTGTGTCAAAGGTTTGAATGGCAACACATGAGGACAAAGTGAGAACCATAACAGAGTTACCAAGGCTTAGAACAATGAAGGAAGTATAGACATTCATGGGCCATTGTGGATATTATCAACGAATCATCGACATGTAAGCAATCATAGCTAAACCCTTGTATAATCTTCTTACTAATTTTAAGTGGAATGAACAGTGTGAAAATTCATTCATGGATTTAAAACAACATTTGTGCTCAACCTCGATATTGACAACATACAAAACAAGCCTTTCCATAACCACATCGATACCTCTAATTTTGCTATTAGATGCATGCTAGCACAACCTTTTGGTGAATTGAAACATAGATCTACCCATAGAATATGCAAGTAGACAACTAAACACAATGAAAAGGAAATATACGATAACTGAATGTGAAGGATTAGGAACGATGTATGCAGTCAAGAAGTTCAAACACTATCTTTCGGCCAACAAGTTCAAGTTTTTCACCGATCATCAAGCACCCTTATATTTGGTGAATAAGCCTTGCAATACATGACATCTAGTAAGATGGTTTCTTTTACTAATGGAATATGATTTTGAAGTAGTTTTTAGGAAAGGAAAGACCCACCTTAGGGCATATCACCTTTCATTACCGACTTCAAGAGGATCCCCACAAGGTGTGTCATATGATCTTCCTTATGCATATTTGTTCAACCTTGAAGTGGTTCAAAATTGGGCAAGAAAACTTGTAGCAATCTTGAGATATGGACCCAAGCACTCTATACTAAGAACACAAGAGAAGGAAGTGATAAGATCTTAGAAATATTATATATTAGTAGGAAGCATTTACAAACAAGATGGACGAGGACTGTTAACTTGTTGTGTAGAGAAAGAAGAGCATACAAAGTGGCTGCAATAAGTACATGTAGGTGCATTAGGGCCACATCAATCTAAACAAAGAACCCTCGAGACACTGAAGAGATTAGGTGTATATTGGTCGATGATGGAATCATACATCTATAAGTTGTTTAAGGAATGTCCATCTTGTATAAACAGACCCCCAATAGAACATGTGACACTATGTCAAGTGTTGCTAATACCAGAGTGGCACAATCCTCTAGTTGACTTCTTAAAAGCAAAGACTTTCCCTAAAGAGATGACGCTAGCTCGACAAAGAAGCCTAGAACTAGAAGCACAAGATTATGCACTAATGCAGAGATTTTGCACAAATGCAAGTGATGGATATATGAGATTATGCATACATGAAAGAAAGTATTTAAGAATATTGGAAAGTTATGCACAATGGTATTGCACATGGATACTTTAGACCTAATCGCGTGATCAAAGCCATTGTGTTTTCAAGTCTTTGGTGGCCCACACTTCACATGGATGCTCATACCTATGTGAAACATTGTGACACGTGTTAGAGAGCTCAATATCCTATATGAAAGGATGAGATGCCACTGAGATCCATGATGGGAGGTGTGCATTTTCCAAAGGGAGTATAATGGGTAGAAGTGAGAGCTACATGTAAGAATGACATAAAGAACACTACTAATTTCGTGTTTGAGAATGCCTTTAGAAGGTACAAATTTCCCATACAACTAGTTAGTGATAGAGGAACACATTTTTTAAATGAAGTCATTGAATATCTATTACAAGATTTGATGGCAATTCACAAGAAATCAATACCATAGCACCCCTGGGCTAATGGACAACTGAAAAGTACTAACAAAGCCTTATGTAATTTGGCAAAGCTCATAGATAGAAAACACTTTGATTAGGATAAATATCTACATCATCTTGTTTGGGCACATCAAATTGTTACACTTATGTGTTCCTTGAGTAGCTTTGATGTGAACCTTTTCCTTATTCATGGACAATTTTTACTCTAGTGTTGGCTAGAGGCTTTTTCCCCATGTTACCACATACATGATTCACTCATATGTGGTGGTACTTTGTAAATAGGGATATTATTCAACTCTTACTTTAGTTCAGTTCGTTGTCAATAGAGAGAGCTATTCCAACCATCCATCTTCTCCCTGCGTCTTGCTGCGTTTGTGCTCCTTGTGTGTGCTTCTTGTGTATCTCTCGCACTTCTACACACACTAAACAATGGTATCAGAACAAGTTCAACTCCTTCTCAAGTTTCGCTTTTTTGCGCCATGGCGCGTGCACTTTTAATAGTGCAAATTGACTTTGGAGCATAAAACAGTGAATTTCAGTAGCCAAGAAACATTTCCATCAGGTGCTTTGGGGTTTACCCCCCATTTCAAAGCCATTTGTGTAGTCAAAACCATCATTAGAGTGACGGTTTGTGAGCTGAAATTTCAACATTCATTTCAGCTAAACATTTTGTCATATTCTTGTTCCTCCGTGAAATTGTGGGCAACAATGACTTGTTTGGCATGCTTCAAGCTGAAGATAAGCTTGATAAGACCAACTATCCAATGTGATCTTACATGATGAAACATGTTCTTGTTGCAAAACAACTTTGGAACATAGTGGCAGATGTAGATCGAAGACCTACGGGTTCTTCTACTTCACATTCTACTGTCACGGTTGGAGCTTCTTCTTCAAGTACAATGGTTTCTCCTTCTCCATCTACACAGGAGTAGCTTAGATGGATGGAGAAGATGCACAAGCTCATGCATTAATTGCGCTTTTTGTAAAGCATCATATAGTTCCACACATTCGGTCATGTTCTACATCAAGACATGCATGGGACACTCTTGCTTCTTTGTATGCCATGCGTAATGAAGCACATGTTACATACTTGAGGAAGCAACTTGAGGATGTATGTATGGCTGAAAATGAGTGAGTGGATGTGTATGTGACATGCATTAAGGATTCAAAAGAGCAATTGACAAACATAGATGAGATTATCTACATTGTTGAAAGGATTAGCAGAATCTTTTCAAGGCTTTGTTGCTTCACTACGTTTGGTTCCAAAAGAGAATCTCAATATGTATGCATTTGATGAGGTTGTGTCTCTTCTTTTCAAGAAGAGCAATCTAGAGTGAATAGGAGTGGTTTGATTGAGGGAACACAAGCAATTGCTATCTCATATAAGGGGAAAAGCAAGTATGGTTTAGCTTTGGGTTCATCAAAACCAAAGCCTCAACTTTCGTCTTCCACTCATTCCTCTAATGATGCTGATTTGCAAAAGAAGAAGAGATGCAAATATTGTCGAAAGGCTTGTCATACTATTGATGAGTGTAGAAAGCTTGCTAAGAGCAATGAAAAGAAGAAGCCATCCGGCATGTCTATTGCTGAAAATCCAACAAATGCAAAGAATGATGAAGCTAACATGGCTCAATATTTTTGGGCATGTGTTGTTACATGTCCTTATGATGCATCTTTGCATTCTAAATGTATGGTTGTAAGTGAGGCTGATTCGGATTGGTTCTTTGATAGTGGTGCTTCAAAACACATAACATCATGCAAAATATTTTTTGCATCTTTGAAAGATACACCCAAAGGAGGACATGTGGTGTGTGCAAACAATGCTTCTTATCCTATCATTGGAGTAGGAGAAATTGAGCTTAGGGTTGCAAATGGAGGTGTGATTCAACAATGCGGATGTTATCGTGATGGCCGGTACATTATGTAATGGTTTGTATTGCATGGATTCATACAAGAGGGCTGCCTCAAATGCCTTGGTTGCTCATACTTCTTCAATGGCTGAAATGGAGCTTTGGCGTGCTCGTTTTGGTCACTTGAACTTCAATAGTTTGCTTTACTTGCAAAAGAAGGACATGGTTGTTGGTTTGCCAACACTTGAGTCCATTGAAAAGCATGCATGTGAAGGTTGCATTCTTGGAAAAATGCATCGTGCTTCTTTTCCAAAAGATAGTCATACACACACTACAAGAAAATTGCAGCTTGTTCATAGTGATGTATGTGGTATGTCAAGACTCCATCTTTTGGGAAGCATGTATATTTTGTTATCTTCATTGATGATGCTATGTGCCACACATGGGTGTATCCAAAAAAAGAAAATAACGAGGTATTTTCTTGCTTCAAAGAATTTTTAGCTATGGCCGAAAATTTTTCTTCACAAAAGCTAATGTACGATGCCATATACACCTCAGCAAATGGTGTTGCCGAGTGTAAAAATAGAACACTTCTTGAAATGGCATGATGTATGGTTAAAGCATCTTCTCATTAGGGGAAAAAATGAACCCTCCATGGGCCTTTTAGATTAAGGAGTGTGTTAGTGATGGAGCAATGAGAAGATGGTGGTGGACACAGTCTAGTCCCTTAATCACATAGGCTAGGCATAGGATTCCCTCGTTTTTGTGTGGTTAAAGAGGAGAACACCACTAAGAAAATGTGGTTTTGCTTATTGGAATGGTTTTGAATGCAAAACTCAAGGCATCCTTGCATATAGGCCCTTGGATTAGGAAGACATCTTATGGCTAAGATTAGAGGAAGAAGGAAAAAGGTGCCTTTGAATGCATGCCCTTGGATTAGGCCCACGATCGAACGATTTATCTTGAATTTCGGATATGAGCGGCACCTTCATTGTGAAGCATTGGATAGATAGATGATCTAATGGACTAGATTGAAGGCCCCAAGGATGAGGGCGCCTTTGTCCTCAACCATCTGATGGAAAAGAAATCCGATGGTCCACGGTAGTGCCCGAAAAAGGATCAACGCCATTTGCGCTCTATCCTTAGATTTGAGCTCAATCCAATGTTGCACAACACTCCCCAAAAAAGGATCAACCCAAAATGCGCTTTACCGTCCGATTCGACGTCACTCGAATGGCCCAGATTTGTGCAGAGCATTTGCGAAAAAGCCTGCTTGAAAGATCCAAATCCCATGAATTCTCTATGACATTCTCTCTCTAGAGACCCATTAAGATTAATGTAAGCCATGGATTTCAAGCATCCAAAGGCTCAAGAAATTTCCATTTGAAAATTCAAATACAAAATCTATTAAATATTATTTTATTCAAGAATACCACTAGTGGTTTTTAATATCCCTTTAATAACCTAGATTAAGCATTTTAATCCCTAAAAATTAGGAATCCTTACAAGGCCCATGCAGGGCTCACTTTTTCCCCTAATGTTGATAAGTTTTGGATGGAAGTGGTCATGTGTGCAAACTATGTGTTGAATCACTACACAACAAAAGCATTGAGAGTCATCACTCCTTATGAGGCTTGGAATGGTCATACGCCTATGGTCAGTCATATGTGTGTGTTTGGTTGTTTGGCATATGCTCTTGTGCCATCACAACAATGTCACAAACTTGATGACAAGGCAAAGAAATGTATATTTGTTGGTTATAGTGCTGAAAGTAAGGAATATCATTTGTACCATCCATTGACGGACACAATTATTGTGAGTCGAGATGTGGTATTTGCTAAAAGTTTCGTTTTCCCTCTACCTGAATGCAAAAAACAACCAACAGTTAGCTCACAAGATGTGTTTGATACACTCATGCCTTTGTTCCAAAATGGTGCATTTGACTATGGAAATGTAGACAGCCAACTGAGGCTCAAAGGGCTGAAAAATGCGAGCAAAATAGAGCTCAAAATGTAGAGAATTTGGAGCCAAACATGGCTGAAATATTTCAGCCAAAAAATATCAAAACTGCTGGAAATTTCCAGTCACATATGGCTGAACATTTGTGTCGAAATATGGCTGAAAATGAGCATGAAATTCAGCCCACGCATGATGTACATGTTGATGATGTATTACATAATGAACGCATGTCTATCGAGAATGCACAAAGTATGCCAAAGTGGTAGAAACAAACTTTGCAGGACAACAAGTTGAGTGCACCTTTACTTGGTAGAACAAGATCAAGCTCTCGCCATGCATCAAGTAATTTTGTGGATTATTCCCTTATTGCTACATCATGTAATGAAGAGCCACTTACTTTTGAAGATGCATGTGACAATCCACATTGGATGAGTGCTATGCAATCAGAAATGGATTCGATACATAGAAATGGTACTTGGGAGTTATGTGAATTGCCAAAAAGAAAAAAATGCCATTGGTGCAAAGTGGGTTTACAAGATTAAGAGAAACTCTGATGGTATCATTGATCACTACAAAGCTAGATTGGTTGCCAAAGTATATGCACAACAATATGGCATTGACTATGAGGAAGCTTTTGCACCTACATCACACATGACTACCATTCGTACCGTGGTTGCATTGGCTACCCATCGAGATTGCAAAGTGCATCAATTGGACATGAAAACAACCTTCTTGAATGGTGATTTGCAAGAAGAGGTCTATGTGAATCAACCTCCTGTATTTGCTATGAAAAGGAAAGAGCATATGGTTTGTCGCTTGCATAAAGCCTTGTATGGTCTCAAGAAAGCTCCACGTGCATGGTATGATAAAATCTATAGGCACTTGATTGCTCTTTGCTTCACATGTAGTCCAATTGAAAGTACACTCTATGTATGCAGAAGTGGGACTAATCTTACAATGCTTGTTCTTTATGTTGATGACATACTCTTGAGTGGGTCATTTGATGCAAAACTTGACATTCTTATGGCTAATTTGCAGCATACTTTTGATATCACTTATCTTGGTCTTTTGAGCTACTATCTTGGCATCCAATTCGTATCCGTTGAGGGGGAATTGTTATGCATCAAGCAAGCCAGTTTCCACACTAATTGAGATAGGATTCAGGTTCTCAGTTGAGGATTCTAGTGATGCATTCGACACTTCCCTTTATCAGCAAGGTGTGGGATGTCTTATATATGCATGCAACACAAGGCCAAATATACAATATGTAGTTTCCGAGTTGAGTCGATTCATGCATAGCCCTGACACTAAGCATTGGCAAGCCGTGAAACGTGCATTTAGATATCTCAAAGGCACTTTGAGTCTAGGTCTCTTTTATGGAAGAGATATTCAGCCATGCTTGCATGCTCTATCACTCATGAAAATCTTTACACTATGTTGTGAGATCTAACTTTCTCAAGTACTGGAAAAATGTCTACTGAGAAAACTGTAACTGTTAACTAACTTTCATAGTAACATGAAATCACTCAAATTTCTTCACATACTAAGAATGCGCTCAAACTTCCACATGAACATGTGTTTTCTATTAGAGAAGATGTGTACAAAAATAGCTTGGCCTCACTTTGCTCAAAGCTATGGAAAACTCTCCTACTCTGAGTAGTTATTCCTTACCATCTCTCTCAGATGAATACCCGACAGTTCAGGTTATATTATTCATCTCTACATACGCAATCTCTGGCGTCTTCTATATCACTATCCTCAGTTTCTATATGCGCTATTCTATTCCGGTTCTTCTGCACCTATATATTGCTCCATTCTTCTCTCTCATATATATACATTTTGATCCGAGATTCAAAACTCGTATTTCTGGAAGTTTCTATGAACTATATTACAGTCGTGAATTTGTCCCTTCACTAAGGCTTGATTTTTTGAATGCTTTGTTTCTGCTTCTCTTTGTCTTTCTTCATCTTTATGTCTGTTTGTATGTCAAACTTGTGAGTGATTCTTCAACAACTCCCCCTCAATCACTAATTTGCATTCTCTGATCTTTCATATATTCTTCTTTTCTTTTATACCTGCCATTTCTTTGAATCTGCTTGTTTTTACTCCATCTAAGCTCTTTGTCAGAATATCTGCTATCTGATCTTTTGTAGATGTGTATACTATTTCAATCTCTTTTTCCATTACCTTTTCCCTCAGGAAATGATATTGAATCTCTATGTGTTTTGTTCTTGCATGAAATACTGGATTTGCTGCTAGATATAACGAGCTCATATTATCTCCATGTATGATAGGTATACCTTGATCAATACCCATGCTTTTGAACAAGGTCTGCATCCATATCACTTCTTTAACTGCTTCCACAAGTCCTTTATATTCTGCTTCTGTTGACGATAAAGCCACTGTATGTTGCTTCTTCGAACACCAGCTTACAAGCTTATCTCCTAGGTATATCATATACCCATGTGTTGACCTTCTGTCATCTTGACTTCCTGCCCAGTCTGAGTCACTGTATGCTCTCAGCTTTATATATGATGTAAAAGAATAATATAATCCTTCTTTTATAGTTCTTTTCATATATCTAAGAACTCTTTGTCCTGCAACCCAATGTTGATCCTTCGGACAATGCATGAACTGTGAAAGAACTCCTACTGCATAACTAAGATCTGGTCTTATTAGCGTAGCATAAATCAAGCTTCCCACTATGGATTGATACTTTCTCATATCTTTAAACTCTGCACCATCATATTTGCTGAGTTTATGATTTACTTCAAGCGGTGTTGAAGCTTCTGTGCAATTCTCCATGTTAAACTTCTTCAGTAAGTTTAAGAGATACCTTTCTTGCGAAACATATACACCATGATCTGTATATGTAACTTCCATTCCAAGAAAGTATGATAACTTTCCTAGATCACTGATCTTGAACTCCTTTTCAAGCAATCTCTTTACCTCCTTGATTCCTTCATCTGAGGTACCTGTGATTATAATATCATCTACATAAATACAAATGTAGATCATACCTTCATCTGTTCTCTTAATGAGTAGACTTGCATCAACCTTTGAGCTTTGGTATCCAAGGTCATTGAGATACTTCACAAGTCTGTAATTCCAAGCTCTTGGAGCTTGCTTCAATCCATAGAGAGCTCTTCTTAATCTACAAACATGATCTGGGTAACTGGAACTTACAAACCCTTCAGGTTGTTCCATGTAAACTTCATCTGATATATATCCATTCAAAAATGCATTCTTGATATCCAGCTGACTTAGCTTCCATCCTTTTGATGCTGCTATAGCAATCAATGTCCTTATGGTTGACATCTTTGCCATCGGACTAAATGTCTCATCATAATCTATGCCATGCGTCTGAGCATAGCCTTTGACCACCAGTCTAGCTTTGTATCTGGCTATCCTTCCATCTGCAAGTTTCTTAACTTTGTAAACCCATTTATTTCCAATCACTTTCTTACCATTTGGTTTTGGAACAAGTTCCCAAGTCTTGTTCTCTTCCAACGCATTGAACTCTTCCTTCATTGCTTCTTCCCATTGTTTCTTACCTTTTGCTTCACTGTAATTATGAGGTTCTTAATCTTCCTTTACTAAGTAAGCATAGTTTTTCTGAGTCAAATAAGAAGTGTCATAGGAATACCTTGTTGGTTGTTTCCTTACTTTGTTTGACCTTCTTAGCTCATATTCTTCATGTGTATCTGAATACACATCTTCATCAAATCTTGGTCCATCTTCATTTCTCATACTTGATCCGATCCTGGACGTACTTGCCTGCATATGATCTTCATCTCCATTTACCTGCATATGTGATTTACCTTTTTCAATTCTTCTTATCTCTTCTTCAAGTGTTTCAACACTATGCTCTTTATGTGTATACCAACTCTTTCCTTCATCAAATGTCACATCTCTGGAAACAATAAACTGTTTGGTTAGAGGACTCCATAGTCTATAACCCATTTGCTTTTCATCATATCCGATGAACACATATTTTTCAGCTTTTGGTTCAAGCTTATGTCTCAGTTGTGATGGTACATAAGCATAAGCAGTTGATCCAAACACTTTGTAATGATCGAGTGTTTGTTTCTTATCCCACCATGCTTCATAAGGGGTCATCCCATTTAAAGTTGTACATGGTAATTTATTTACCAGATAAGTTGCTGTGTTTACAGCCTCAACCCAAAGATAATTTGGACAATTCTTCTCCTTTAGCTTTGCTCTTGCAAACTCAACTAGAGTTCGGTTTCTTTTTTTTTGCTACTCCATTTTGTTGCGGTGTATACCTGCAAGTTATTTCTCTTTTGATACGTGCATTCCACAGATAATCATTGAACTCTCGAGAAAAATATTCTCCTCCTCCATCAGACCTTAGTGTTTTGAGTTTCTGTCCTGTAAATCTTTCAGCATATGCCTGAAAATGTCTGAAAGCTCCAAACACTTCTGACTTCTCTTTCAAAACATAAAGAGTTATCCATCTTGTTGCATCATCAATAAAAAGAACATAATACCTTGAGCCGCTGATAGATCCTTCTTTTGTTGGTCCCCATACATCTGTATGTATGAGCTCTAGCAAACCATCGTGTTTGTAACCATTCTTCTGAAATGGTAACCTGTGAGCTTTTCCCATCTGACAGGCTTCACACTTGTGAATCATATGTTGATTCTTCATATTTGGTAATCCTCTCAACCTCCTCCCCTTGCATCTCATAATGTAAATAGTACATTTACTATCTTACTTCAGTGTGCACATCAACTAAAAAAAGAATACCACCAATTAGAAGAGTGCACCGTTGCCTTCCAGGTAGAATCTCAGCGCCTACAGAATAGAGTCAACATCTTGGAAGCAGATTACCAAACACTCCTAGTAGAACATCCCACTTTACAATATGCTCACACCGAATTGGGGTCAAAGATATCTACGATGGATGATCAAGCAGTCAAGGATCTGGAAAATGTGCTTCAAGCGTAGATGCTATCCAATGCTACACTCAAACACAATCTCGGGCTACTATGAAAGCACATGGCAGTAGCCTTAGAAGAGAACAAGCGGCTTCAACAACAAAATCAGGACAATTTTGAAGGAGCTATGGAAGGAACCTCGGGAGCAGACATTAGTCCTACAAAGTATAGAGCAGTCCCATCTGAAGACATTCGGATCTTACTTAAGGAGCATGCAAATTTTTTGGAGTCATATGAAAAGTTAGAATCGGAATGTGCTGAACTAAAGAAGCAGCTAGCCAATGCCCACACAACTCAACAAGAGTCGCTAATCTCACAACAATCTACAAAAGAATTAGAAACCCTCCGGAAGTAGATGACATAACTACAAGCATGTCTCTTACCATATGAAAGGCCACCCTCTCTAGTTGAAGAACCAAAACCTGACACAGTGGTGGAAATTCCTATCGATGAAAGCTACAAAGAACCATACGAGCCGATGCCAGTACTTGGCGGTCGAGTTACTGAGGAAGGATGTGACACTTTAGAAATTGGAGTTCCAGATTGGCTCAAAGTGTTGAGAGAGTGGGACAAACACACGACAATCGTGTCACAGTGCAAATTCAATCCCTCACAAACCTGGAAGAAACTGTTCTTAGATCTTCTTACTTTCAGCACCTATCCCATCAACGGTTGATCACAACATCCGAACCGCAATACGTGCCTTACTATGTCTTGCTACATGACTATAATGCAGAAATTAAACGACATACAGGGAAGCAGCCCACATTCGCCACTCAATTTGAGCCAGATGACTTATCGAAAGATGCACGCACTGGCTCAATCTTCCAATCTAATTGGCATGAACGGCTACTCACTGACTACCCTGAGATGAGGAGCACCTGGGCTACCATGCCACTGTATATCAAGTATAACCCATGCTATTGCCTAATGGTCCATCACAGATCATGGCAAGCTTTTGAAATCAAAGTATGCAACAATAAAGAATGCTCTGCCTAGGTCAACTATCCATATTTTGCTCCACCTCGAGGGCTGCCAACCGTAGCATACATGATATCCATGATTCTTCACTGGTCTACACACTTAAAGAATGTGCCCGACATAGCAGCAAAGATGTGTATGAAAATATTTGAGCTCATGATAATCGTCTTCAAAACCTTTCGAAAGGTCTAGGATCCATACATCTCCACCCCGGGATTTTCCTAAAGTAACAAGGAATTAGTCCACGACATGAGCCAAACCCCCTCGGTGAACATAATCTTTGCCTTGCATGCACGAATAAAGTATTTACCTATGTGCTTTAAGCAAACCCTTGAAGAAATGTTCTATACAGGGTTCTGGGAGTATCATTCCGAGATTTTCACTCCCAGACCAACACATTTGCTACATCTCTTCGTAGTAGAGCAAGCCATTCACGCCGATCAGCTATGCGTGCCACATTCGAACATTCAAGATCCAATCGATTGGGATCAGTTCATGACTGATTTGGCTCAAGGACTACGCATTCAGGAACACCAGCTTGTCACTCACGTTATGGAATATTACATCTAGCACTCCCAGCAACAAGGGTCTGTCAAGGATGACAGATGCGAGTGAGGGGGGGGTGTTGGTAGCAGCCAGGGCACTTAAGGACTTACAAGACAAGGAAGACAACGAAAAGAGTCAGAGCAAAGAGAAGGACTAAGTAGGCAAAGTAGTCAATGCACATCCGACAAATAGACTATATTTTTTCATGAAGAAATATTTCCCAAATAGTGATCTTAGTCACTTCACACCATTGTAAATACCATTTTTTTATTATTCCTACTCCATTTTGTGCAACTTGAGGAGTCCTCGAGCTTGAGGAGTATGAGTAGTATTTATGTACCAATTTTCATAATTTTCAGAGCTCGTTTGAGCCTCCAAAATAGCCTAGGAACCTAATTTTTAACTAGGATGGACATGACCAAAGCTAGTCAAAAACTAAAAATAGAGCTAGGGAGCTCATTTTTGGGGTTAGCTTGTTGTAGATTTGAACTTTGTATGAGAACTCTTTTGTAATGGACGCTAGTCCTTTGTTCCTCTCTTTGTTCATGCCTTGTGTGCGTGTGTGTGTGTATGTGTGTGCATGCTAGTGTGCTTCTCACTCATGCACTTGTGCCATCACTTGATCATAGATTTCATACTAGTCCTCATGGCTCCACGGATTGACAATTATGAGGTGGATCTCCTCACGTTGGTACTTGCCATTGTGCTATAGTGACACCAGAGACTCATGCATATCTTGGTTGAGCAAGAAGCAACCTACAATGGCGACATTGAGTTGTGAAGCTAAGTACATGGCAGGTTTCACAGCGATAGTGGAGTGTATATGGCTGAGATGCCTATTGATGGATCTTTGCATGGGAATTGATGCTACTACATATATTCTCAATGATAGTCAGAGTGCATTGGCTATTGCACGAAACCCAGAGTTTCATGCACGGACCAAACATGTTGAGGTGCATTATCATTATGTGAGAGACTGCCTTCAAGCAGGAGATATTGATTTGGTATATGTGCCTACACAAGATAATGTGGCAAACATATTCACCAAAGCTCTTCCACAAGAAAAATTTGAAGCTTTTCGCAAAGCTTTAGGCTTATTACCTTATGGGGGCTAATCTGTCACTCCTTGTATGTGTTCACATCATTCGATCTAGGGGGGCTTGTTACACTTATGTGTTCCTTGAGTAGCTTTGATGTGAAACTTTTCCCTATACATGGGCACTTTTTACTCTAGTGCTCGCTAGAGGTCTTTTCCCCAATGTGTTACCACATACATGGTTCACTCATATGTGGTGGTACTTTGTACTTAGGGATATTATTAAGATCTTACTTCAGTTCAATTCATCGTCAATAGAGAGAGCTATTCCAGCCATCGATCTTCTCTGTGTGTCATGTTGCGTTTGTGATCCTTGTGTGTGCTTCTCGTGTGTCTCTCACACTTCTACACACACCCAACACAATGGCCTATAAAATGGTATTCAATGCAACTCCCTTTTAGATGGTATTTGGCCAAAATGTAGTGATACCACTAGATTTCTTGATACCCACTTTAAAAGTAGCACAAGAGCATCAATGGACGGGCCACGAGCTATCTCTAGGATAATGGATCTAGAACATCTAGGAGAGACAAGGTTGAGAGCAACTGTATGAATATACATAGCAAAGAAATGAAAAAAGGCTTATTTTGGTGCATATGTAAAAGTCAAAGGCTTAAAAGTTGGTGATTTATTGTTACTGTATATCTTGAAACAATATGCTCGTAAGTTAGAAAAACATGGTTATGGACCTATGATTATCAATGCCATAAGGTATTCATGTTATAAAGACATGAAAATACAAGTGAATCCAATTGAGACCTACCTCATAGGATTAGGAGTGGAAACCCCTCACATTGGTGAGGTGGAAGTTCGTATCCTGATACATGACATCCCCTTGATAGTAAAGCTATTAGTTTTCCATGATGATGATCTCACACAATCTTTAATATTGGTCCAAGAATGGATCTATGACCATGCAATCAACTTGACACTTCAAAGATGTCTTCTTCAAGTTTGGTTCAATAAACAAGGTCTTACGATAGAGTTGGAATCTCTTGAGTCCCCTAACTCTGAATTAACAATAAAGATGAAGAATCTTGGGTGTTTGGGCTCTCAATCCATTGTTGATGTGACAAATGATGCAAATCTGAGTCCAAGGGGCTTCCTTCTCGACCCAAACCCGCATGAAACTTGAGATGCACGAAGGGACTTAGAAAAAGGGCCTTTGCCCGAGAGTAACCCGAAACGAAAGGACTCCAACTTAGAACGCCTGGAAGCATAACCAACTTAGAGAAACGGCCCGAAGGCCTAAGCAAGCGGAAGCTAACATATTCTCAAAGAGTTGAGAACGGCTGCACGTAGACACGCACGTTCTCGCAGGGCACCGTCAAAATGATGGAACACTCACCCGAGTGCGAAGTGGACGTTTATTCCAAAACCTACAAGGGGAAAGCCATCATGCTCAAGCCAACCCCAAAAGGACCTCAACTCGAAGATAAGAGGTGGCTGTCCAAGACGAGCTGACCTCACGACACACAACCGACAAGGGACCCAAGACTCACCGAGACGAGGCGGGGGACACTCCCGTTATCAGGCATCTACCCACGACTCTAGAGACAACCGACATTCTCAAGAACGGTGAGGAGCGGAAGGCTCGGCACACATGCCCATAGTGCTTCTTAGCCCGCACGTTGGAGGGCACTCCAGGCTAGTCTGTAGTGCAGAGGATGTTACGGAACCCACTCCCCTTATAGTTGTGCACAATTGGCGCAACAGGGCACACTACCCAAGCACCAGAGGGGCTGGATAGAAATACAAGACCGTCACAGTTGAGCTAGAGACTCTCAAATTCTCTAGTTCTATGCATCTACCCCCATTTTTTTTTATAGAATGCCTCCCTTCATGATGGACAAGTCGTGCAAGTGTTGGAACTCAATTTACAAAGAAAATTCTATTAATGGAGGCTCAATCGCAGCAAAATGTAAAACAACTACCAAATAGCCACAAGAAACGATGCTTGCCTACGACCTTCCAAGCCAACCAACACAAAAAGCAACTTATTCTAGGCACAAAGTAGGTGTGGGTGAAGAAAGTTGAACAACTGATTGTCCATCAAAACCATTTTCGATAGAGCAAAAGTAGAAGACAAACCAGAGGTTGAAATCCATGATGAAGGGATATTAACTACTAACAATTCAACAAATTTGGATCTTTAAGTAATCGAGGACGGCATGCCCTAGTGGCTCATGTATTTGGGTGCCTAAGAATTGCTTGTAGGTCTAGATCATAGTGGATCATCCACCTTAGGAAGTTATGCCTTCTCATTCTCACTCTACACGTAGACCAAAAACCATCTCATACATGAAGCCTTGTACTTATCCTCCCATAACAATATGGAAATGGGTGGATAGAAAACCCCATGACCAACCACCTTACTCGAAAAATGCATTGGAAGAAGTGTGGTGCAAAAAGTGGAGGGAGGTCTTGAGCTAAGTGCTCAAGGGTATGCTAACGAAGAGGTTTCCTAATCCATCATGGTTATGGTCTTGCAAAAGTAAGGATTCTTACCATGGTGAATGGTCGATCGATGTTTATCTCTTTGTGTTGTACACCCATCATTTTGATGGACGATGGGCTGGTCTATCGTTGTCAATGAATGCCCTTGTTGATGGTCCAAGAATGAAATTCTTCGAGCGCCTAGTCCCGTCCCCTCTCTTCAAAGCAACATTTGCCAAATACTGAGAATTGAATTTCTTTATATTACTTGACAAATAGCATTGGGTAACTACACCAAGCTTAGTTTCACATATTCTCTTTAGCTCACCATAAGCAAGAGTCTTCTCACCCAGTATACATACAAGGATTTCTAGGGTACTAGAACTACCCCTTACAGATATCTCCTTGGATGCTCTTGTACATAGAATAGTTAAGCATCACTCAAGTTGCAGACGTTCAAGCTCTTCCCCCCTACCATGGTAAGGGGGAACAATAGTTATGGATGCCATGTTCATGCCAAGTTCTGGACATCTACTAGATAAGGCAACAATAATATCATCTGCTAGCCGAGACACACTTCTATCCAAACTGATACTTGCCTAGTTATCAATGATTCCACCTTCAACGAAGCATGAATCATTCATGTCTCATGAGCCAAACCTGGGAACACGCTTTCTCTCTCTCTCTTTTGAAACAATGTCACCGAACAAGAAGAAAGTTGTTAGTATCAATAAAAGTAATGTACATATGTCAAATCTATCTCATGTGCCTGAGATTCTCAAATGTGTCTATGCACGGCCGTGTAATGTGGTGCTATATTAATGCATACTTTGGAAATGCATGACCTGAATGGTGCAAAAGACAAGGTTATGCCAAAGGCACATGGTTGTCGCACATCACGGCTTCTGATGTTACTTGGGGACGTTGATGCAAGCTATACTTAGAGGTGTCCATTGGACCTTGAGATGACAACTGGTCGTTCCTCCTTATAGTGATTCATTTGAGAACCATGTTCGGCTGCGTAGAGATCACCTTGGGCTTCATCTTTGGATGGTTTGTTAAATTTTGTATCCCATGTGGTTGGTTCTTTGGTTCTATGGGGACTATTGTTGCTTTTGGCTTCCAAACCCATACCATTTTTTATTTTCTTCTTATGATGCTTGAAGAGGTGAGTTGATCTGCTTTTGAGCTCTGTACTTTTTTCATGATATTTCTTCTCCTAGGCTTCTTTGTTGGGACTTTTCTCATGCGTGAGGGCCTAGAGTTTTGTGTATGTAAGAGTTCCTTGGGCACCCACATTGCTAATTGTCCTTGTTGAGCTGCAACTAATTCCTTAGGCACCCAAATTTGCCGGATACCTTGTGGTTGAGTTTGTCATAGTTTCTTGGTTCTTCTTTTATCATGGTTGGATTGCCTGGATTGGAACTATGGGAGCAAGGCTGGTGGTTGTCCTCCTTTTCATACCCAAATCTGCTTCATACCCGGAACTACTTTCTTTTTGAATTTTATTTGTTTTGCTATAGTAGTTTCCTTGTACAACTCTGCTTGCCTCTGTGGGTGAACTACTATGGCTACATTAATCTTTGAAGAAGAAGAGAGATCCACGTGCCTTTGAGCCTATTCTTCTAGGATTGTGACCTTTTGCATCATAGAGTTGTTGACACACTCAACAAATTCTTCTCAAGGAATAATCTTAGAAGAACTAAAAGAATGTATGACACCTAGATTTGTGAACATGCAGTTCTCTAATTCTAATGTAATGCATTGTTCATGTACCCAAACTTGAAGAAGTTGACTTCTTAAGTTCAAGTTGACTGCATGTTCATAGATCCAAATTGTGTGCCTTTTGTCTCTCTCAACCTTTCTGAGAGAAAAGGAAGATGCACAATGGAAGGAAGTGGATTCTTAATTACAATTTCTGTCAATGATCTTACAAGCTTCCTTTCTCGAAATGACTAGCCTAAAAAATGCACTCTATAGCTCTATTTATAGTTTTCAACTAGCTTTGGCTAGTTTCAAACATACTGGCCAGAATAATTAAAAATTAGGTTCTAAAGCTAATTTGGGGTATCTAATGAGCTCAAAAAGTTATGAAAATTTGTATGTAGATTCTACCGAAGCTCTCAAGTTTGAGGACTCCTTTGCTTCTATATGATCAATGTCTACCCCTCATGATTGTATGCACATTTTGTAAGGCCCCCATTATGAGGAGAAGCCAAGTGTGCATTACCCAATTGATGGGAATCCCAACTTGCATGTTGGATGAAGGTCATATTGGACCATGTAAGGTATTGTAAGGAAAGGGAGTTACCAAGGTCCCCAATTGTGGGGTCCGGGGCAACGTTGAGCAGCCCCGACTGGGGGTCCAAGGGGCCAATGGGAATATTCCATGGAATATTCCCTATCGGAGTCAAAAATCATTTATATTTGTTAGGTCGGTTCAACTGTCCTAAACCATGTATGGCAATTACGTGGGTAGTGGCCACCCACGCTCTACCATCCCATGTATAGCCATCCACGGAAGGCCACCCATGATCCTATATATACATGACGTCTGCACTACGTGAGACATCGAATTGAGCCAGCATACCTCTACCTTGTATCTCTCTATCTAGAGTTGTCTAGATCACCATTTAAGCTCTACCTTGAGAGCGCACGGGTGGACAATGCCATCATCTTTGTACTTGCTGTTAATAGAAAATTGTTGAGATTCTCTTATATCTGTTATCTTCTCTGCTAGTGCTCTTGTGTTATATTTCGTAACTATTCTCTTACAACGAAAGCATGTGAATGAAGAAAAGAAAGGGGTGTGTGGAAACAAGTGGCATTGATTCATAGTTTTCAAATATCAATAATTTTTCAACATTCAAACAATGATTTTTATTAGTACATTTTTTAATACAAAAACCTATTTTTATTGAAATGCTCCATTTTTGTCCCCCTCAATGTTTATCGATGATAAATCAAGTAGGTCTCAGTCCTATGCCCATCTGTTGAAGATGCCAGTTGAGCTGCTCTCTTCCAAGTGCCTTAGTGAATATGTCATCACAATTTGCCTTTGTTGGGCAATATTCTAGCTCCACAATTTCATCTTCAATTAGCTCACAAATATAATGGTACATTACTTCTATGTTCTTGGTGCGAGCATGAAATACTGGGTTCTTTGCAATATCCATACAACTTTGATTATCATACTTGAGTAAAATCACCATATTTGATGGAAAGCCTAGATCTGCAAGAATTCTCCTTAACCAGACTATCTCACAAGAAGCAAAACAAGCTGCTTTGTACTCTGCTTCAGTGGAGGAGAGTGGTAGAGTTGGTTGCTTCCTACTTACCCAAGAAAATATTCCTGAGCCAAGTGAGAAACAATTCCAAAAACTGATTTTCTAGAATCACAATCCCCAGCCCAATCTGAATCACAATATCCTTGAAGTGTATCACCTGTGGTATAAAAAATACCAAAATCCAAGGTTCGTGCAATGTACCTTAGATTTCGCATTCCAGCATTGTAGTGACTCAGGTTTGTTGGAAAACCTGCTTAGCACTCCAACAACATAGCAAATGTCTGGTCTAGTGTTGTACAAAAAAATAAGACTTCCAATGAGCTTCCTGTACTTCTTAGCATCTACATCAGGCATGTTATCATCCATATATAGCTTATGATTTACCTCCATAGGTGTGCTAGTTGGTTTGCAATCCATCATTCCAAATGCCTTGAGAATTTCTTTGGCATATTTTTGTTGTGAGATGAAAATGCCATCCTTCCTTTGCCATAATTCAACTCCCAGACAAAAATGGAGTAGCGCTAAGTCTGTCATTTCAAACTTAGTTCCCAAGCTGATCCGAGTTTGATTGATGAGTTCGTGATGATCTCCTATAATGATCAATTCATATACATATACAATGACAACAAGTAGCTTGCTATCCCTTTTCATTACATACAAGTTAGCATCAGAAGTACTTCTTTCAAAACCCATATTTTTGAAAAAATTATCTATCCGTTGGTACCAAGCCCGTGGAGCTTGCTTAAGTCCATACAAAGCTTTCTTAAACCTGCAAACTTTATTTTTTGAATTGGGCACCTCAAAACGTGGTGGTTGAGATACATATACCTCCTCCTTGAGATGACCATTCAAAAATGCAGATTTGACATCCATTTGGAAAATAGGCTAGGCCTACCGTCCGAATAGTTGTCATGCGTGCTATTAGTGCAAAAGTTTCTTGAACATCAAATCCTTTGATCTGTGAAAAACCCTATGCAAATAATCTTGCCTTATACTTTTCTAATGTTCCATCTGCTTTATACTTAGCTTTCCAAATCCATTTAGTACCTATTACCTTCTTCTTTGGAGGCAAGTCTACTAGATCCCATGTATCATTTTTGAGTATACTATCATACTCATACTGCATTGCCGCTCTCCAACCTAGATCATCAAGGGCTTCTTCAATGGTGGTAGATTCCTTTATTGAGCCCATGATATCCGCCATTAGAGCCATGTTAATAGTGTAATTTGAGGCTCTTCTTTGCTCCTCTATTCTCTTTGATCTTCGTAATCCATTCGAGGATGATTCTGGTACATCTACATGTGGATTGTGATCATCAAAGAGCTGTTGTGCCCACTTCGGTAGTGGCTTACGCTGTGCAACTACAACTTGTTGGCTTTTTATTGAGGAAATTTCTCTATCAGATGTTTCCTCCTCCTCAACTTTAACCTGTCTTTTGTTAGGCACAAGGTGAGATATTTCTCTGTTTGATGAGATAGTAGATTTACCTTTATCTCCTACTAAGTGTGGTCTTTCATCAAACACCACATCTCGACTGACAGAAATCTTCCTTGCCTCAGGATCCCACAACCTATATGCTTTAGATTCTTCACTATATCCTATGAAGACACACTTTTTTCTTTTTGAATCCAACTTTGATCTTGTTGAATAAGGAATATGTGCATAACAAAAACAACCAAAAATTTTGACATGCAAAACTAAAGTCTTTTTGCCAAAATATGCTTCTTGAGGAGTCATCCCCTTCAGTGCTTTTGTGTAGCTTCGATTCAGGATGTAGAATGTTGTATTGACTACTTCTGCCCAGAATGAATCAGGCATGTCTTGAGCCTTTATCATACAACAAGCCATTTCCACTATTGTCCTGTTCTTGCGCTCAACAATGCCATTTTGTTGAGGTGTATGAGTTGTGGAAAGTTGCCTTTTCACACCATGGTCCGTACAGTAATTATTGAATTCTGTTGACAAAAATTCATCTCCTCTATCTGTTTTGAATTTCTTTAGTTTCCTTCCTGATTCATTTTCCACATACTTATGCCATGTTTTAAATTTTTCAAAAGCATGAGCCTTCTCTCGAATGAAATAAACCCACATCTTTCTACTATAATCGTCGACTAACAACAAAAAGTAGAAAGATCCTCCTAAAGCAGGTGTAGATATTTTACCACAGAGATCAACATGTACCAACTCTAGAGGAGCTTGAGATCAATTGCTGGTCTCTCTTGGAAATGCCTTTCATTGTTGCTTGCCCATCATACAAGCTTCACAAGGTTCTTGCAACTCTGAAAATGCAGCCAAACGAGCAACCATCCCTATACTTTGCATCTCCTTCAAAACTGTTGGTGTAATTTGCAAGCCTACACATTTGGCTCAAAGGATGCATTGAAGTCTACACATACATGAAGAAGCATAGGAACATATGCTAGTGGTTAATTACCACTTTACCTCATTGTAAAAGTCAAATTGACTTAGAATCTTTTGTGATCACCTACCAAAGTGAGTCGTGGAAAAAGTAGCTCATTTGATTGAAGGAATATCTCCAAGCATTTAGGAGCTTGATCATAGGGAGCCAAAATTTGAATTTGAATTCAAATCTTTGCTCATCACATATAAAAAGTGAACTTGAAAAGTCGCGGTGAGAGAGAGATCATTCCCGAGTCTCATTCAACTGAGTTTGAGTGTGTGTGAGGACTATACACCATTAGGCAATGTCATTCATGCCAATGGGATTGTGTACAAGTGTTAATTAATAGATACATTTACATCATTAATCTTTGAGTTCTCTGTTAGTCTACTCAAAAGTCTGTCAACTTGTCAAGGGCATATCTCGGTCAATTCTCCACCAAATCGAGTGATTCAAAGCTTGTTAGATTCAGCTCAAAGTCATCTCTACATACTGTCAAATTTTGAAGTGATTTCTCTTAGCATAGTTTATCTTTTTACATCATTCCACTTGCAAATGATAGCTTACTAAGCTAATTAAATACCCCTAGAAGGAATTTTATCAATTTCTAGTGTACTGGTCACACTAAGCAAAACAGTCAGCAGGTGTCAAGACTAAAATAGAAGGTTTTCTTGAGTTTGTGAACTTCAAAGTTATCTGTTTTGGTTCAATCATTACACACATCACTTCCAAAGCACATAGGACATTTTTTGGTGTTATTGGAAAGCTAAGAAGGTCTACTTATCAACTCTGAAGCAAAAGAGGGCTGGTACAAAGCAGGTTTAGCAGTACCTACTCAGTCTCTTGGAGCATCCATCCATCTATCCCAACAGTGGTATCAGAGCAATAGAGGTAAAATGGGAGATGGTTTTCCTTCATTTATTGATAAATTGGACAGGAACAACCATCAAGCTTGGTCTCTAAGGATGAAGACCTACTTACAAGGAAGGAGTCTCTATGGATACATCTCAGGAGATGAGGAATTGCCCTCATTCAAAGCAAGAGGATTACCAACCAAGGAAGAACAAGAAAAGCTCAACACATGGTATGCTAAGGATGCATTGGCAAGGTCATATTTACTCAACTCTATCTCTGACTTTCTTTTGCCACATATCAGAAATTGTAAGACATCCCAAGAAACTTGGGAAACCTTGTCATCATATTTTTCCTCCAATACAAGGGCTAGGAAAAATCAGTTGTGGATTGAATTCACAACACTAAGGAAGCAACCTAAGCAAGCTGTTTCAGAATTTGTGACCAAGATCAAAGATGTTGCAGATCAGTTAGCAAGCATAGGAGAAGAGATTGAAGAAGAACAAATTGTAAGGCAAGTGATCAATGGAATCAAGGCTGATGACAAATGGGAAAGCTTCACCACTACAATGGATCTCTACATGGACATGCACACTCCAGATCTTACAACTCTCATGGGACAACTATTTACACATGAAGCAAAGCTCACAAAAAATGGAGATACATCCAAAGGTAATAACTCTTCTGCCCTATACACTGATAAGAAGTCTAAGGATAAAGGCAAGAGCAAGAAGATGGAAGATGAAGGCTCTACCTCCCAAGCCAACTATGCAGGCAGAGGCACATCTTCAAGAGGAAGGGGCAGTCGATTCCCGGTGAAACCGTTTTTTGAGCCTAATCAGATGAGTGTTTCAGGAATTACAAAAATCAAAGAGGAAGAGGCTACCAAAGAGGTGGATACTCACAGTCAAGAGGAACGTTCAACCATCACCAAGGCCACAACAACAATTACAACAATAATTACAACAACAATTACAATGGAAACTACCAAGGAGGATTCAAAACCAGAAAGGACTACAACAACTACACAGAGGAGAAGGATGACTCTCTTCTGATCATGAACATGACTTCAAAGTGAGGTACAAATGATGACCACCTATTCTACATTGATTCAAGGTGCTCAAATCATGTGGCTGGCAATGTGGCACTACTCTCTGATCTTGAGGAACCAAAAGGTAAACATCAAGTCCAAACAGGTGATGATACAAAGCATTCAGTAGTTAAAGTTGGAAATGTTAAGACTTGTGATGGTAATCAGGATTTGTTGAGCAGGGTACTCTATGTACCAACCATTACCAAAAATTTGATGAGTGTTGGTCAGATTGTGGAGAAAGGTTTGCACGTCAGATTCAATCAATATGGAGCATATGTGGAGGACCCAAGACATGGGTTCAAGAGGATTGCTAAAGGAGAAAAATCAGGTAGACTATTCACTTTTGAGTTGGAAGATACAAAGAATATTGCACTATACAGTTATAAAGATCAAACACTTTCACAGCTTGAGATTTGGTACAAAAGGTTAGGGCACATAGGAGAAAGAACCTTGAAACAAATGTGCAGGGACCAATGTGTGCTTGGGATACCTAATGTATCCAAGCAACATATGATTTACAAGTGTGGTGCTTGTCAATTTGGTAAGTCTCACAGGTTACCCTTCTCCAAGAAAGGATATATGCATGAAGATTACCTAGATCTTCTACACACAGATGTTTGGGGACCTAGCAAAGGCCCCTCAGTCTCAGGATCAAGGTACTATGTGTCTTTCATTGATGATTATAGCAGATGGACTGTATTATACTTCATGAAGCACAAGGATGAGGTATTTAATTGTTTTAAGAAATATCTTGCATTAGTTGAAAACCAGACAGGAAGGAATTTGAAGAGGCTAAGGTCAGATGGAGGAGGTGAGTACTTCTCCAGTGAATTTGAAGATTTCTTGCAGGACAGAGGCATCAAAAGAGAGATAACCACAAGGTATTCTCCTGAACAGAATGGGGTAGTTGAGAGAAGAAATAGGTTAATTGTTGAGATAGCTAGATCTATGCTTAATGAGAAGAAGCTACCTAACTATCTATGGGCAGAGAGTGTTTCTACTGCCACTTACCTCATAAACAGGTTACCATCTAAGTCACTTGATGGTATGACACCCTAAGAAGCATGGCATGGTAAGCGACCATCATTAGATCACTGCAAAATATTTGGATGTGTAGCATATGTGCACATTCCTTCTCAGATAAGAGGTAAGCTAGACCCAAAGGCTGAAAAATGTATTTTCATTGGGTATGATTTAAATAAAAAAGGTTACAGGTTTTATAATCCTACCAATAAGGGATTTATGCTAAGCAGAGATGTGATCTTTGATGAAAATGATTCTTGGTATGAGAATGAATGCAGGAAGGTCAAACTACCCTATGATTTAGAAGAGGAATTTCCAAAACTTGCAAAGGAGGAACCTACTCAGAATGAAGCCTCAAGTTCAGATGATGAAGACACTATCAACCTTGAAGAATTCAAAGCATGGAAGTCCAAGGGCAAAATGAAGATGAAGAAGCTTGAAGACATACTTGAATCATCAACTCAATCAATCAGAAGATCTCAAAGATAAAGCAAGAAACCTATCAGATATGGGTATGATACATCTCTTGTTACTAAACATTCATATCAGAAGATCTCAAAGAGAAAGCAAGAAACCTATCAGATATGGGTATGATACATCTCTTGCCAAAGATTTGTCAAATGAAGAACCAGGTTCATATGAAGAAGCAATAACCAAATCAGAATGGAAAGAAGCTATGGATGAGGAGATTGAAGCACTCAAGAAGAGTGACACATGGGAGTTAGTACCCAAGAAGGATTCTATGAAGGTAATAGGATCCAGATGGATCTATAAGTTGAAAAGAAATTTTGATGGAACAATTAATAGGTACAAAGCCAGATTGGTAGCCAAGGGTTTTGCACAAACCCAAGGCATTGACTATGAAGAGACATTTTCTCCTGTGGCCAAGATGCCAACAATCAGAGTGTTGGTAACTGTGGCTGCATCAAAGAGTTGGAACATGTACCAATTGGATGTCAAGAATGCTTTCTTGAATGGATGGATTTCAGAAGAAGTTTATATGTCACAACCTCCTGGCTATGAGGACCCTAAGAAGGGAACTTATGTTTGCAAATTAAAGAAGGCTTTATATGGATTGAAGTAGGCACCTAGGGCATGGAATTATAAGTTAACCACATACCTCCAAGACCAAGGTTTTGTCATGAGCAAGGCTGACACTTCTCTGTTCATTAAGAGAAGTAATTCAGAGGTAATCTATCTCTGTGTTTATGTTGATGACATCATCATTACAAGTAATGATGTCAATGGAATCAGGTATATCAAAAGCCAGATGATGAAGGAGTTCAAGATCAATGATCTTGGTTTATTGAAGTATTTTCTAGGGCTTGAATTAGTTTACACTAATTCAGGGATATACATTACTCAGGAAAAGTATGTACAAGATATGTTGAAGAAGTTTCACTTGCAGGATGCTAAAGTAGCAAGCACTCCAATGGAGGTGAACCTAAAGCTAAGTGCCCATGAAGGTGATGAAGTCAAAGACATTACAGGTTATCAAAGTATGGTGGGTAGCTTGAACTATGCTACTCTTACAAGAATTGATATTGCATATGGAGTAAGTGTGCTAAGTCAATTTATGCGCAAGCCAAGGATACCTCACTTAGAGGCTGCCAAGAGAATCTTGAAGTATCTCAAGGGTACACAGAACCATGGTTTGTATTTCCCTTACACTTCAGATATTGATATAAAAGTTTATTCAGATGCAGATTGGGCAGGATGCAAGGATGATAGGAGAAGCACTTCTGGATATATTTCTTTTGCAGGTGACAAACCAATTTCATGGTCTTCAAAGAAGCAACCTACTGTTGCTTTGTCTTCCACAGAAGCAGAGTATAGAGGACTAGCTAATGCCACACAAGAAGCAATTTGGATTAAGCTTTTGCATATAGAATTGGGCTTATATACTGGGTCACCAATTATCTTTGGGGATAATACAAGTTCTCTTCACCTTGCAACTAATCCTATCTATCATGCTAGGACTAAACACATAGAGGTTCATTACCATTATGTGAGAGAGAAGTTGATAAGCAAGGAGATTCAACTTACCTATGTATCAATCAACATGCAATCTGTAGATTTGTTGACTAAGGCTTTGGATGGAACAAAACTTTGCAGGTTCAAATCCATGATTGGATTGCAGAATATACTTGAAGATTAAAGATGAAGACTTAAGCCAAAATATTTGGCTTGAGGGGGAGCTGTTGGTGTAATTTGAAAGCCTACACATTTGGCTCAAAGGATGCATTAAATTCTACACATACATGAAGAAGCATAGGAACATATGCTAGTGGTTAACTACCACTTTACCTCATTGTAAAAGTCAAATTGACTTAGAATCTTTTGTAATCACCTACCAAAGTGAGTTGTGGAAAAAGTAGCTCATTTGATTGAAGGAATATCTCCAAGAATTTAGGAGCTTGATCATAGGGAGCCAAAATTTGAATTTGAATTCAAATCTTTGCTCATCACATATAAAAAGTGAACTTGAAAAGTCGCGGTGAGAGAGAGATCATTCCCGAGTCTCATTCAACTGAGTTTGAGTGTGTGTGAGGACTATACCATATCCTACACCTCTATACACCATTAGGCAATGTCATTCATGCCAATGGGATTGTATACAAGTGTTAATTAATAGATACATTTACATCATTAATCTCTAAGTTCTCTGTTAGTCTACTCAACTGTCAACTTGTCAAGGGCATATCTCGGCCAATTCTCCACGAGATCGAGTGATTCAAAGCTTGTTAGATTCAGCTCAAAGTAATCTACATGCTGTCAAAGTTTGAAGTGATTCGATTCAGCCATTTCAGAGAAATCTGGGTCGAGGGGAACTCTGGTCAATTTCTACTACAGTCCTAAAAAGTCGGGGGTATAGCTAAACTTGCTAAATTGATTTCTCTTAGCATAGTTTATCTTTTTACTCACTTGAAAATGGTAGCTTACTAAGCTAATTAAATACCCCTAGAAGGAATTTTTATCAATTTCTACTGTACTGGTCACGCTGAGCAAAACAGTCAGTAGGTGTCAAGACTAAAATAGAAGGTTTTCTTGAGTTTGTGAACTTCAAAGTTATCTGTTTTGGTTCAATCATTACACACATCACTTCCAAAGCACATAGGACATTTTTTGGTGTTATTGGGAAGCTAAGAAGGTCTACTTATCAACTCTGAAGCAAAAGAGGGCTAGTACAAAGCAGGTTGAGCAGTACCTACTCAGTCTCTTGGAGCATCCATCCATCTATCCCAACAAAAACTGCAAATCCAAAATTCCCAAATTGTTGGTGCCATAACCTCCTTACATCTTTATCTTCTGATTAATACTAGAGTTTTGCTTTTACTCTTGGATTGATGATGAAAGGTCATCCAAATGCCTTAACATTTGAGGAGTTAGTCTCTATTTTGTTGTAGGAAGATCTATCTAAGCAGAACAGGTCCATTATGCATGTTGTAGATCAAGCTTTATTGGCTAGTCAGAAGAACAAAGGTAAATGGAGCTCATCTACTAGTAAGCAAAAATCTATTATTTTTTCATAATCAAAGAAGGATGATAGAGACGAGAAGAAACTAGAAAAGCAAAAATTGTTATGCAAACACTGTAAAGGAAATGATCATGTCATAAAGAGTTTTCCAAAATTGGCCGTAAAAGAGGCAAAGAAAAAAGAGGCTCGAATGGTTGTTGTAGAAGCCTCTACACCCAAATAAGAGTCTGCAAATTTTGTGTAGAATAAAGAATGGGTGTTTACTATTGTTTGCAGTTATGAACCGTCTTCTCATGAACATTGTCAGTCTGTAGTAGACTCAGATGTTTGGTGCTTTGATAGTGGGGCAACCAAACATATTACCTCGCATTGTAGTTTCTTCACTTTGCTTGAGCTTGCCCCTACAGGGAATACTGTCACATGCACCAACAACTCCTATTATCTTGTAATGGGAGATGGTAAGATCATTCTCACTACTATTATGGTAGTTCTTTTACATTGTTGGATGCTTTATTTGTGCCAAGGATCAAGAAAAATCTGTTATCAATTTTAGCATTAACCAAGATCGACTTGGTTGTGAAATTTCTTGATGATAGATGTAAAGTTCATGACATGTCAAATGGCAATGTCATTATTGCTTCTGACATTTTATGTCATGGGATATATAAGCTCATAAATTATGCAAGATCTGTAAATGAGTCAGTATGTGAAGTTCAAGATTCTTAGGCTATGTCAGATGCAAACCTTTGGCATGCATGCTTTGGTCATTTGAATTTTGCTAGTTTGCTACACATGCAAAAATATGAAATGGTGTCCTCTCTACCCAAAATTGAGTCACCTGGTAAACATGTCTGTGAAGGTTGTATTTTGTGCAAAATGTAGCATTCCGTCTTCCCAAAAGATGGTTTAGTGGGAGCTACTCAGAAATTGTAGCTTGTTCACAATCATGTTTGTGGTCCTATGCAGACACCTTCATTTGGGGACTATCTTTACATCGTGAATTTCATTGATGATTTTTCCAAGCATGCATGGGTATATCCGCTGAAACCAAAGTTAGAAGTGTTTACGTGCTTCAAACAGTTTCTGATTTTGGCTGAAAATCTACCAGCATGTAAAATGGGCACCCTCTATTTTGATCAAGGGGGGAAACATACATCATCTAATTTTAATGCATTTCTCACTGAAGATGGGATAAAATATCAATATATAATGCCATATACAACTCAATGGATTGGAGTTTCTAAAAGGAAGAACAAGTCACTCATGGAGACAACAAGGTGTATGGTCAAGAGTCAAGCTTTACCACATAGTTTTTGGCTTGAGGCTTAGGCTGTTATGTGTGCAACATACGTACTTAATAGGTGTCCCACTAAAGCACTGTAGTTTATCACTCCATATGAGGCTTGACATCATTGCAAGACATCTATTGCTCACCTGTGTGTCTCTAGTTGTCTCACATATGCATTAGTGCTTGAACAACAATGAAAGAAATCAGATAATAAAGCCATGAAATGTATTTTTGTTGGGTAGATTTCTAAAAGCGAAGGCTATCGTCTCTATGATCCACATAATAGACGCATTTTGGTTAGCCATGATGTTGTTTTTGTGGAAGATGCTAATCAGACATTAATTTCATGTACTAAAGAGACATCAGTTAACTCCAAAGATGTGTAGGATACTTTGCTACCTCCTTTTAAGTGGGCAACATTGGGAAAAAAAGTGAACCCTGCATGGGCCTTGTAAGGATTCCTAATTTTTAGGGATTAAGCTTAATCTTGTACTTTGTTAAGGGGACAAAGTGCATTTAATAGAGCACTTTTTGGTAGGCTGAAGTAGGCTTTTTTTTAGGCTGAGCTAGGACCTTCTTTCTCTTCTACACATAGAGAGAGAGAAAAACCACTTTCCACCTCATCAAATCCGTCCATCTTTATGAATAAAAAAATGAGTTTTCAGAAAAAGTCTCTTTTTCAGCTATTCTTTATTCAAAATGGCCCATACTTTTATGTATATGTCAGAACTTAATTTTTTTAGTGTTATTTTTATAAAAAATACTTAAAAAACATACTTTTCAAAATCCCTCCAAAAGTTAAGTGCCATATCATCAAACTCGTAACTTTGGTTGCCCCAAAACATGAATGTTTGAAAAAAAAACTCATTTTCCCTCTAACATACTGAAAAAAGTCATTTTGACCTATCCACATACCAAAACACACTTTTTTTCTTGCACACAGCTATTGTACTAGCCATTCCAGCCATCTCTGTGCTTCTTCCCATTCGGTGCTGGAGTTTTGGAACATCATGGTGCTCACATGTATTACGAACATGACACCAGCACCATCGCGTGCTCCTCACTCAAAGAGTGTACATGTTCGTGTTCCTACAGAATTTGCACCAACAACTAGAGGTAGTAATGACATAGATTCTCAAAATGCACGACGTGCAGCTGGAGAGAAGAATATTGATCTTTGGGTCCATGGTGCTTTGTATCCCTTGGATCCAATGGCTAATGTTCATCTTAGATTCCATACTATCTCCACACATCTACAATTCCTTGGTTGCGGTGAAGATGGACTGCTAGGCTATTGCAAGCGATTGTCTAACCATTCTACATCTATAGCAAATTATTGGATGCAACAATGTCATCACAACCATTTCAAGATACACAGTTTAGAGAGTGCTATACACACTTTAGAAAGTGCTATCACATCTTTGGATGAGCACAATAATAGATTCCAACAAGATGTGGAAGAAAAGGAGAGCACAATTACAAAGTTAAAAGCCAATCTTACACAACTAAAAGAGACTCCACTTGGGATGAGATTTAGGAAACGACCATTATCATCCTTTCAAGCTCTTTCAACTGGTGGTGGAGCACGAAAGCGACGTGTTTACGCACTTAGGTATGTATTTCCTTTGTTTAGTTATGTTAAAAGACTTTTAGATTGAGATTCTTATTGTGCAGGTCATTTGTTGAAGATGCGAGTGCTTCCTCAACAATGGAGGATCAATTGAAGTTTCTGAATTCTTGTCTTAGCAACAAACATGTGCTTATGATTTTGGATTCACCAATAGGAAATCACATCAAAACCCAATTGATTAAAGATTTTGCAGGCAACTTAGAAGATATTATTAGTCCTAGTGAGGTACAGATGGTATGTGATGAAGCAGGTGTTAGTACTAGAGCGTACACTACATTGTACAATCTTTTGAAGCAGGCTCTACAAAACAAAGGTATTTTCCAGAGCATTTTTCCATGCCCTTACAAGGTATCTCTGAAGAAGAAGATGACCAATGAGGATGTAGCCAATACTCTTGGCAATTACCTGCATATAGAAGATGTTATGCCTGCATCCATTTATCATTCATCTACATCAAAGAAAGAGTTGAAAAACACATCTAGAAAGGGATTCATCTACACAAAGTACAACAACATAGTTGTCAATTTCGAGAGGCTTCAAAAGGAAATGGTTAAATTTTACAAATCCACACTTCAAGGTATATCCATTGTTTTGATAATGACATTTATAGTATTTTTAATAATATAATGTTTGTTATTTGATGTAGATTGTGGTTCCAAACTCAAGTTTGTATTGAAGCTGACGAATGTCAAATCATAAAGGGATGCCGTATGGAGAGACTTAGTGTGACACTCATGAACGAAGCTATGGCCCATGCTATTATTGATGATAGTGAAGAATCTACCCATCACTTTACACATAGTGTCCAATCCGAGAAAGATATATGGTGGTTAGGTGCTATTGAAGTACCTAAAGAATCCAATGATGTTCTTACATGGATTTTCAATAGGACCCCATGGATCACAGAGGTGATAACTTCTCAAATTCATGGTGCCAAAATCAATGTAGAAAGCCTTGGTGATTTTGAAGTAGAGTGGCACTTAGGTGGAGACTTAAAGACTATCAAATGCATGTTAGGGTGCAAACAAGGTGCATCTACTCTCTATCCTTGTCCATATTGCACACGAGGTTATAAACAAACAAAGAGAAAACAAAACAACATAGATGATTTAGTTGATGACACAGATGCAACTCCATCTGCTGAATGGGATACACCTTTAATGAGGTGTCCCATGTTAGGTACACCTAATCGTGACATGTCAGATAAGGATTGGAATCCCATTATTCCATTCCCTTTAGTCAATGTCCACTTTTGCACCTTGCATGCCTTCATGAGAATTTTTGATAGACTATTGAAGCTCCATATAGAATACGCATTTGCCATGAAGCCAGTTGATAAATCTATTCAAGCTATAAAGAAATTGGAGGAACTTCTTAATTCAATTGGTTGTCATGGTGGAAATGTAACCCTAGTTGTTAAAAGTTGGAGAATCTCAAGATAGCTTGCAACAAGTGTCAATGACAGGGAATAAAGCAAGACATTTTTTTAGAAGAGGTACTAGCACTCAAAATAATGAACGTTATGAGCTGTGGAAAGACCTATGCATGATCACAACAGACAATGACTCTCAAGTTGATCTTTGTAATAAGAGAAAGAAAGTTTGGTCGAGCTTTGATAAGTTGGTAGGCTTAATGGGTCTGACTAGGTCTAGTGCTATTCAACGTCAAATGTTTCAAGAAACATTAGTGGAGTTCACCAAGTGTTTCATTCAATCTTGGGGAGAGAGCAATATAACACACTACATTGTAAGTGTAATCTTCTTCTACAAGTGTTCATTGCACTTACCTTTTTCCAATGTACTTAACAATTTTTAGCATATTTTGTTTGCACATGGAGCTTTTTTCATGAATCAATATGGGTCATTAGAGATTTTCAGTACCCAAGGAATGGAAAATTCACACTACAAAGCGAGGGGTGTCTACTTCAAAAACACCCAACATGGTGGTGGCCCAATGCAATCAAACTACATGGAGGAGATGTTTAATTAGTTTTACCGCACTACATTCTCGAGAAAGTTTTTTGTGGAACGACTTAGGGATTCAAAATTGGCAAAACTTGCAAGAACGATGCAACACAACATTGCCAGTGAGAAATGGAAGTCATCGTTAGGTCCTCTTCATCATGCTCAGTGGCGTGCAAGGAGACAACGAGAAGGCTCAGCTTGGAAGTAAAGTGAATTCGTTATTTCCCATCATGTGGTAATACCTATGATTATTGTAATGTTGGTTTCAATGTGTTATTATTTAATATATAATATTCTGTATGGTTTTGAACAGGTTTTGTCCATTCTAGTGTGAACAAATAGTTTTTTAAAAAACTCTATAAATAGAGAGAACTCACTTCATTTCACACTTTTTGCAACTCAAGAGAATGGCACGCACCAAGCAAACTGCAAGGAAAGATCGCGTCTTCTTTCCTAGCCCTCATCTAGGGACACAACACCCACCATAGTTGCAACCCCCCCCAAAGACCTCGAAGTGGTTCCCAGAGCACATCTGTGCTTGTGTCACACGATGGCACACCACCTGGGAGCCATTTAGTGCGAGAAAATGAAGTGTCCAACAGACAAGAGTATTACACTCCAAGACGATCAGAGTCCATTTCAGAAGATGAGCCACCACCAACAAGGACACCCATCAAATCAAGACCCAAACAGAAGTTGATCAGAAGGAGTGTACCAGAGAGCAAAGAAGAGTCATCCCCGAACGAGGAAAGCAGCAATCAACCACCGTGGAATGATATGCAAATTCCAACGAGCCATAGGGTGACACATGGAGGTAAGACACTTCCACAAGGACAAGGGCAAATACCAACAGAGGAGGAAAGAGAGCAAAGTCAACAACCACATCAACAACAAAATGTGCAAGATGAAGCTGGGCCCTCACATCGTGTACATCGAAGAAAAAAAAACTATCAACCACGACATCGACCTCAATGCCAGCCAAACATACCTCCCAACACAAGAGCTCCACAAAGACGAAGGAAGCACTGCAGGGCTTTTGCAGAGATGCGACATACCAAAAGTCCGTTGAACTACTCATACCACGAAGAGCTTTTGCAAGGGTAGTGAAAGAGGAACTACAAAGCTACTAAGCAGGTCTAAGAATACAAGGGATAGCACTTGAAGCACTTCAAGAGGCAGTTGAGGCCTACCTCATCTCCATGCTTGAGGACTCTAACCTCTGTGCTATCCATGCCAAGAGAGTAACCATACAACCAAAGGACATTCATCTAGCAAGAAGAATTAGAGGAAATAACCCATGATGTGTATATTATACCCTATGATAGGCTACTTTGCGATGTAATACAATGGATAATAGAGAATTTTGTTTTTACTTATATTCTTTGTCTCTTGTTTCTCTCTCACACTCTCTCTCTCTTTCAGTCAGTTATATATGGATTCAGTTAAACATGCATGCACTTGCCTATTGTTTTGGGACTAGATATGTTCATTTTCTACCTATTGATGTGCAACATGTCCTTTTCATACCAAAAAACCCCCAGCCACAGAAACGCGGGATTCAGCCCTGCAAAATTTTTGCAGGGCTGAATCCCGCGTTTCTGTGGCTGGGGTTTTTTTTGCAATATTTGGTCTTTTGTAAGCATCAAACATATGGTAGAGATGCAATGGTATGCATAAAAGGTAATCATTGTATGCATAAAAGGTATGGATGAGATCTTTATCTAGTTAAAGCTGAGTTTATACCCTACTGGTAATCTTTGGTCCTGATTCTACCAAAACCAAGTGAAAATCTAAAATTACATACTTTCCTATGTTTTTTAGCACCTAAAATCACTAGATAAGGCCAAAAAAGTCCCAGCCACAGAAACGTGAGAAACAGCCCTGCAAAAATTTTGCAGGGCTGTTTCCCGCATTTCTGTGGCTGGGACTTTTTTGGCCTTTTTGATGCATGTAATTATACAAAGGACCAAAGGACAATACAAAGAACCCCAATTAGATACAATTTGTGGACAGAAGATAAGTTCAATTTTTTAGCACATTCATATACAAAAATAGACAAATGATGAAAAAAAACGTTTGTATTATCAAGACATTACATCATTTCTCAGCTGCCTTCAATTTCTCTACAACTTTCTTTCTCCTTTGTAGAGATTGAGGCAGCTGGTAAGTCAATACAGATCTTGATATTACATGGGGGTCTTGCATTCCAAGACCCATGGCGATACCTATTTGCCCTAATACGTTTCCTCTAAAATTAAGTCCTAATGTAGTTACAACTAAGGATTTCCTAACCAAAATGACACAATTAGTGCCTTGGGTAATTGTACATAAGCACAAAATCTTGCTAAGGGCCTTCAAGCACCAAGTCATGAAGTGCCCATCCGGACTGTAGTCTTTGTGTATGATAACAAAATCATCCTTTGGCAACTTTCCGATGTAGTTTGCCACGGATGCACAACTCCCACGAGAAGCTCGATCCCCACCAAACCTTGCTGCGAACTTGTCGAGCTCAATTGCTTCCTGTTAAGAACAAATGAGAATTCAAGCTCTTACAATGTTAACTTAAATTATCGATTTATTTAATTCAATTACCACTTACATCATGAAGCTTGTCTTCTTCCTCCCCTCTTCCAGGGGCATCAAGATCAATGCTAGAGTGGGCCATGCCACTCTGCTCTGCTACAGGGGATGTAGGAATTTTTTGCTTCAGTATCCTCTCCCGTGCTGCACTGAACTCCTCCTCCGTAGTAGAATTGTGTCATCATTTAAAATATCAGCACACACCATTGCTATGGTGTCTGCCACAGAATCCCCAAGTGGGATGGACTTCTTTTCAAGTATGTTAGATGTGTTGTCAAGTGGAACATCTGACATTGTGGAGAAAATACTCAAGCATTCATCTAGACGTAGACCGAATGCCTTCTCAATGTCATGAAGTAAAAGAAATTCCTCTCCATCCACAACGATGCTGGAGAGATATTCAAGTTCCACCTCTAGTAATGTGGGCTCAGAGGGGTTGAGATTTGAAGGGGGGGCCTCCTCCATGCTTGATTGCACACGTAGTTTATCCTCAACACCACTAGGAAATTCTTGGTGGATTGTAATGCTTTCTTTGGCAAAATTTATGGCCTCTGGTTGATGCTCATTCTTCTCCTTAACAAAAACCCCAGTGACAAGGTTGGGGAGCTCAACAGGTGTAGGTTCGGGCTCCTCATTAATAATAAAATATGTTGTTGCTGCAATGTAGGATAGGTACTTTGTACCCATCCTCTTCTTTTTGTTAAGTTTTTTTACTAATGGCACAGAGCCATCTAGTAAGTGCCCTGCAGTTTCAACAATTGCCATGAAACGCTTAAGGCGCTTCATGAAGGCTTCATTGCCTCTGTGTATGTAGAGTAGAAAATCACATGGAACCCATTTACCCTCATAAGGCGGTATTTCTATAGAGAAACGCAAGATGTAGTACTCAAGGAACTCTATGATTTCCTTGAGCACATCAGAGTTCAGTTGAATTGTTTTGTCTAGATCAGGGACTCTAGACAGTAGGTCATACAAGTGGTTTTGACCTTTTAACTCAGTTGATTCCAAGAACTCATTGAAGAGTTCACGTGGACGTTTGGGTTGCAGGGTACTGGAGGATGCGGCAGCCATTGCGCGTGATGCTAGCTTCTGTGCGTACTCTGCAAGTGATTGTAGCTCTTCTTGGTTGCAAAAGTGAGAAATGAGAGAATACGTGTTGCTTTTATAGTAGTTTCAAAATTTTAAAGTGAGTGGGACCCATTTTAAAACTAAAACTGATACCTTCAAATAAAACAATCATGCACAGAACTCTAAAAAAAAAACTTTTGCTCATAAAAGATTGAACAGAATCATTAACCAGAATAAGATACATGACAACACAATAGAAAAAATAAATTCTCAGAACTTTAAAATTATAATAAATTGCCATTGGAAAAACCAAAGATTTGGCAAATTGTACATCATATTGAGATCAAAAAATTTTACATGCTACATGTCTTGCATGTTAAATACATTGTTGCAGACGTAGGATTATAAATGGAACATAGGTTGTGTGTACACTGTAGCACTCAAATAGTTCTTGAGCTATGACAATGAAAGTTGAGTTCCATCCACACTCCATTCAAGGAGGACTTTAATTTTATCCTCCAACCTCTTACCAATCTGCAGACAAATAGAAAACTTTAAATGAACATATTTGAGTGTAAGAATTTGTATAAACAAAAGAAGAAATACCATATGCTACTTACCTTATGCCCTTGTATTCTGAACTTTGATTGATCCAGATCCTCAAATCCCATGATTACTAGATGTTCTCTCACATTGGCAAGAGTCCAATGATGATTTACTGAAATAACTTCCATTACGTTGTTGGGTAGATTTATCTTAATTTCAAATGAAATTATAACACCCTTAGAACTTTGTAATGGTATCCATTCACCAAGTTTACACATCCAACGATCATAATAGAATCTAATGTACAATGAAGTACGATGTTTCAAGTATCGAAATCCTATGCCTGTTGCACCAATTTTACAAATGTATCTATCCCCTTTGGTGCATCCTTCTACAAGTCCCCAATTTTCACCTAGCAAACCCTCTACCTACTCATACGTGATATCTTTTAACATGAACATTGTTGAAGTCTCTAGAATTGTGAATATCTGAAATAAATGTACAAAACAATGAATAGGAAAACACCAATGTAATCCTATAGATCTTGAAACTCTTGTAAATTTCAAAGAGTTGTGTATGTCCATCACCATCTTATGCTTCAAAGATGTTAATGTCCATACATCAGGTTGCGGCCACTCGAGCTTTAAGAGAGAATCTACCTTAATCATCTCTAACTTGCCAAAATCATTTGATGAAGAGGGTACAACATATGTATGTGTGTAAAAGAAAACTCTCTCACGTAATAGCTGAGCAAGACGAGCTTGTGGAAAGACTATCGACCCAACATCTGCATGCAATGCTTGGAAAGTACCTGTAAGACTATGAAGTGGTTGTTCTTCCACCAAGGTAGAATGAAATATATCTACAACAAAAAACTACACAACTTAGCTAGGTATATTATGAAATTTGGACAAAAGTCAATGAGTAATACTTACAGTTGATAGGATATCTCATTTTGTTTGAGTTTTCCAATTTCATGGTTGACATTGTGAACACATGTTGTACAATGGCAACAATTTCACCATTTTTGAGCTTTTTGAAGCCTAGTAACTTCCCTTTCCAATGAAGATCCAAGTTTCCACGATCTCTCACACGGTGAGGATCATGACCAGAGGGTTGCATGTACACCCATGCACCTTTGCAGAACTCCTGTCCTAACCAAAATCCTTCTGGAGCCTTGATATTGTGACATTTTATCGCGATAACCTCATCTTTTGGACGTCTATGAGATTTAGGTTTCTCCATTGGAGATCAGGCTATGGAAGTGACAGTAGGAATTCAAAGAAGATGATGCATAGAGAAAGAAATGGAGATGCAAGAGCTGCAATGGTGTGCTAGGGAGAGAAAGTAGTGGAAAGAGATGACTTTTTGGGACCTGGGTATGAAAATGTGAGGTTTTGGAGGGAGAAAGTTGCATTTTGAGTTATTTTTGAAAAAGTCACTTTTTTCACTTCAGTTCACGCACGGATTTTGATTTAGAACCCAAAAATAGCACTTTTGATCCTAAAAAGTGGTTGGGGGACCATTAAATGATGTTATGATGAGTTTTATAACTTTTTGAAAATTTTGAATTTTTGGGCTCAGGTAAGTTACGAGATTCCTTTCTCTCTCTAGAGGCAAAACCTGAACATAGGGGAATCCTATCCCCTCATCCCCCTTCAGCCTAGTGATTTATAGGCTATAGACTGTGTCCACCACCCTCCTCTCATTGGTCCATCACTAATCACTCCTTAATCCAAAAGGCCCATGCAGGGTTCATTTTTTTCCCTAATGAGTCTAGTGCTGGTCCAAATGAGGCAATTTCTCAACCTTTATGGTTTCACATGATGATGCAGATCATTCCATTTTTTATGCAGATTTATATGATGCACTTATTCATGAGAGAATTAATATAGAGTAGGCAAAAACTATGCCTAAATGGTTGGTGCAAACTTTCATAGATAGCAAATTAGATGCACCTCTATCATATCATACTTGTTCAGGCTCTCATAGTGGTTCTTTTGCATTAGATTGCTATGCTATGGCTGCCTATAGTCTTTGTAATGAGAATGAGCCTATTTTGTTTGATGAAGCACATAATTTTGAAAAGTAGATGGATGTTATGCAATCAGAATATGATGCTATTATGAAAAATGGTACTTGGTCTTCATGTGAATTGCCTCCTGGCAAGAAGGCCATTGGCACAAAGTGGGTATACAAGCTGAAGTGTAAGCTTGATGGAACAGTTGATAGGTATAAGGCTAGGCTTGTTGCAAAAGTTTATGCTTAAAAAGACATTGATTTTGATGAGACCTTTGCCCTTACATGTCGAATGACTACTGTTCATAGCATCTATGCACTTGCACCTCATCATGGTTGGAATGTACATCAGTTGTACATTAAAGTTGCATTTTTTAATGGTGATTTGCATGAAGAAGTGTATGTTTTTTTGCCCCATGGTTTTGTGCATAAAGTGCATGAAAACAAAGTGTGTAGGTTGAAAAAGGCATTATATGGTTTGAAGCAAGCATCATGT
>CM035416.1:99358037-99368037 GCA_020310875.1 Ceratopteris richardii
GACTCAAACAATTCACTCACATGAATAAACCTTAGTACAAAACCTTCTCACGTACACAATTCAATTGTGCAGATATAGAATTCTTAGATTTACCACACTCGACTAACAATAAGGCATGTACATATCAATTATGTTTGAAATAGACGACAATACATGCTTGCACAACAAAATCAGAATGAAATACTTCAAGAAAGATCTTCATAATACAAAAAATAAAACTCTGAGAATATGAATTAGGCTTCTTCTACATCAAACTCGTCAGATCTGATCATTGTCAGCTTGTGTAGTACAAGAATAGAGTCTTTCTGTATTCTCTAAGCTTTTTCGTCTCTTTGTAAGATGCTTCCTCTTCCCTTACATATCAACACACACAAAATTACAACGATCATATCCCACGACATTCTCTTTAACTACTATAATTGTTTCTTTTCAAAATATCTAATTGACCAAAATACGGACTCAACAACATTCGAATCTACAACATTCCGATTCAGCAACCTTCAAAATTCGACTTACTACTTATTCTTGTAGTTTCTCTCCCCTCAACACCTGGCACTGCTTGGTGGGGGATTTTTCCTAAAAATCAAGGCTGAATTTACAATCCCTTGATCATAGACTATAAGACTAAGTTCTTTATTGAAATCTTCTTGATGAAATTCCTCTACAACCTTAGCACTTTCTTAAACTTGATCTGCTTCAACCTACATATCTTCTTGCTCCACCATCTTTTTTGATACTACCTTTTCTTGTTGCTGAACTAGATCATCCAACCCTTTATCTAGAGTGTGCCGAACAATCTGCTCTTTCAATTCTGCAATTTGATGTAATAATACTTGCTTCTCAGTTCATGTTGTTCAACCACTTTCATTAACTGACACTCATATACCGATATAAAGCCATCTTTCATCTACTCATGTGGATAACTAATAAGTGCTTGTAATCTCTCTTTCAATCCTATCCATAGGTCCTCCATAAACTTCTACATTTGTTGCTTGATAATCATCATATCCATTTTCAACATTAACACTACATCCATTTCCACTTCCTCGTTCTCTAACATCTGTTTCTCCAGCACCAATAAAGGTTTGATTCTACTTCTCAATACTTCATTATCTACCTACAAGGTTGTGTTCAATGCAGCGAAGTTTTGTATTTCTATCCCCACAATTTGTTTCATTCTCCCTGCCCTATCATTAAACTCCCAAAGGGACTTCTTAACCTTCAGTATTTCTACTAGCTATTGTTGGTGAAAGGAAGACAACACCTCCTCATGCTGATGTGTTGTCTTTTGCAATTCCTCCTGTAAGCTTGAACATGAGACTTCAGTACCTGATACTTCTTAGAGTTTAATATATTAGTAAGTAACTTCTATTCTTTCAACACGCCGTTTTGCGTTACTATGAATTTGTACACTTCGTCCAACGTCTGCTACATCTCTAACACTTCTGTACTAACTTCAGGATTTGATTGAGACACCTGTGGTACCGAAACCTTATCCACCACAACTTTCAGCACAGGTTGCAACTTGCATTTCTTGGACAGTTTAAAGCTTCAGCCCACCATCTTGGGCTTCTCAATATCTTCTGCTACATTAATTGGTGTTTCATGAAAACTTACACCTTAAGAGTTTTTGCCCTTCAATTTTTGTACCATCCAATCAACTTCCTCTACCTTGTATCCAGACTTCAATAAATCACTATCTATTTCATCCAAGTGGTATTCCTCTCTAAGACTATCTTGATCCTTCTTCTAAATCCTTAGGGAATCCATCTGTTGGTCGTGTACTTTGGGCCAAATAACCTTGTTTCTTTTGACCTTCTGTACAGACTGGAATGACATTGTAAGATAAGCTGCTAATCTACTATTAGCTTATATCTTCTGCTTATTCGAGGAAAATACTTCATTGTACATTCTATCAAATATCCAATGAGCCTAGCTAACACTTCCCCCTTTTTCTGCCCAACATAATGCCGCAAAATTTTCCTTGGACAGATAATGATATTTTACTATAAAGCACAACCGCTTGAGATACCATTTAAGCTGCTCTCTGCACGCATAGGATGCATTCTTCAACATGTAATATTGGCGAGCTCCTTCCTGAGGGCCAAATTCCTTCTTCAATGCCTCCTTATGACATTTAGGCACAATCGGCTCCTTAAGCAAAGGTACTTTAAAAACTTCTGCAATTAATTCGGGAGAAAACTTCACTTGTGGAGACAATTGTCCTTTTGTCTTCGTGATGATGTCCATTTGACTCCTAGCATAGTAATTCAGTCTCCAACTTGGCCAAGGTAGTGATACAAACTCGAACAAGGAAATACACTATAGCCAGATAGTATTCACTGGTGTGCTCATGTCAGACTCTACTTTAAAATCTATGAAGGGCTCCATAAGTGACTGTGTTAATTTGCTTGCGATGTCGGAGTTTGAGCATCATCTTCGTCCTCTTGCAACAAACTATCGTTCTCTTTTGTATAAGATTCTTCTTTACAAGCCACACTTCACTCGTGCGAGCTCTACTCCTCATGTCTGCCGTGTCTATGCTCGGAACCACAGAGGCGACACTAATCATCTTCCTTTTGTGCATATACAAGCATGCTTGAAACAATGGACTCAACTGTGACAGCACAAACCCAACATCAAATAATTGTATGACACTACTATTCACACACATCACTCCACCTTTCCATAATTCATAACGTCGGTGGAAACTTTCACACAATGATTTGAATTTTGCCCGCAAATCAATGGAGCAATTTAAAATATTTTTGTGCTTTTCTTTTTCCATTGACAAATTTTCGATGAAAAATACTTCGATATAGCACCATCCACATGAACAAACACCAATCCGATCTTTTTGGGGTGAACAAAGTCCGATTGAGGGAGTTATGAATGAGCAAGCTTCGATTGAGTAGGTTCCGACATACCAAGATCCTCTAATTCTTGCCATGTAAAATCCTATTGAGTAGGATCCAATGTAGTAAAATCCGATTGAGTGAGATCCGATTGAGTAAATTCTGAATAGTACCACCCTCAACCTCAAATCAACATTTGCAGACCAATGTAGTCTTAAGAATGTAGTTAAGGTAATCTTAAACCAACAATTTCCCAAAAAACATGCGACCAGAGAGAAAAATATAGACAAATAGGCCTTCTTACTTTTGTGATTAGTAATGTTGCTAATTTGAAGCATCACCTGTACCAAATTAGATGACAACCAAACCATGTGTGGTGGCCTCCCTTGAAATTTCTTCAAACAAAATCCATTAATCGGTTTTTCCATTCTTGTGCCAAACACATCAGCTACCAAAAAAGTGCCTTGACCTAAATCTTCCACAATCTGATATGGACCCCTATACCTCAGGGTGAGCTTCTTTAGATGTGGACCTAATTTAGAGTTCTACACCATCACCAAATCTCCAACCTGAAATAACTTGAATTTTACATTCATATTGACCCAATCCTATCTCAATCTTTGAATAACCTCAGTTATGTATGCACAAACTAAACGATCCTCCTCCAATTAAAGAAGATACTTACTCTGATGCTTGACTGATACTTCAGGAGAAATATTTTTGACTATTACTCTCAAACTTGGGACCACAAACTCCATTGGGACTACTACTTCTAAGCCATATACCAATCTAAATGGGGTCATTCCTATTGTTACCTTAAAAGCTGTGCTGAATGACCACAATGTTGAGTCTAACAACAACTCCTATTTTTTCTGATTGTCATGCACTAATTTCTTAAGAATACGAAGAAAAGTCTTATTAGTGCTTTCTACTTGACCATTTGCTTGTGGATGATAAGCTATAGACTTTTTGTGCATAATCAAATGTGTTCTTGTTAGCTCAAAATAACCTCATTGAGAAAATGAGCACCTCTATCGCTCACAAATTCTACCAGACAGCTCACTTTGTGCAATAATCCATTACCACTAAAATATATCTACTCCGATGCTGAGTAATAGGCTTGATAGGCCCAACAAAATCCATACCCCATTTTTTAAATGGATCCAATGGCAAAACTAGATGATCAGACATTCGATTTGAATTACTTGGTTGGCTTGTTTTTTGAGAAATAGCACATCTTTTGGCAAATTCATGAGCATCTTTAATACTGTAGGCCACCATAATCCTATTTGCAAAATCTTTTTACCTATAATATCCCCTGATAGATGTTGTCCTACTGCTCCTGAATGTGCTTCCTGCAAAACAACCGGTTGCTCAAAATCTGGTACACATCTTCTAATGACCTGATTCCACTGCTTTTTTCTACAATGCACATGCTATTACCAAATATGTTCTACTTTTCAAAGCAAACTTCTTTCTTTGATCAGTTGTAAACTATTGAGACAATACTCCATCTATCAGGAATGATAACAATTGATCATACCAAGAATCAAAGTCAACAATGTGAGCATTAAATAACTCCACATCTGAAAACTCATCATTTACTCCTATTGGTGCTTCTCCTGACTCTCATCTACTCAAATAATCCACCATTGCATGCTCTTTGCTTGGAGTATGAACAATAAAAAAATCAAATTCCTATAATAAAAGAATCCATCTTGCCAATCTTCCTGTTAATAGAGGCTTCTTGATCAGATATACCAAAGCTTGGTGGTCTACATGAAAAACCAAAGATCATGACTGTAAACACATATGCTCCAAATTTTATAATAAATTTAGTCTTGTGCTGATCCTCCTCAGCAACACAAATCCGATTATAGCTAGAAAACTATACATTTCATGTCCAACTACTGCATCCAAAACTACATCACAAAATGGTATTGGGAAAGGATTTGTAATTGTTGCTACATTTAATTTTCTATAATCAACATAAATCCTCAACTTCCCATTCTTCTTTGAAACCACAATAATAGGGGATAACCATGTTACTTGATTAATTGGTTTGATGAATCCCACTGCTAATAACTTATCAATTTCCTCCTTAACCTGTTTTGCAAAATTAGGATTCATTCAGTACCTTTGTTGCACAACCGGAACTGCATCCTTCTTTAAATTAATTCTATGTTGATGTAAATCTGGATCTATGCCTTTCACCTATGAGTAATCCTAAGCAAAGACATAACATACTCTTTCAACAAACAAATCAGATCTTCCAAGAACTGGCCTTCTAATTCTTTGCTTACTCTATCTTCGTTTAGCCTCAGTTCCCAAATTAACTTCTTGAAGTTCATCTTCCTTTACTCTACCTGAACTTGCATATTTTTGTTAATATATTTTCTCAGCTAGATTAATTACCTCCTTTTCTTGCTGCTCCAACTTTTGCTAAGTCAGGATTTCTAGATTTTGTGCAAACATTTGTCTCAGTTGTGTACCTTCCAATGTCTCACCTATACCTGGTTCACTTTTGTTCTCCAACATATCCTCTTCTTTTGATAATACTCCTTCCACGTCTACATCCAATACTGGTACCACTGTTGGATTTGCCTTTAGAAATTGCTTCTCCTCATCATCTTCTATCTCATCTGCTAAACTAATGGTCTAAGCCATTAGTGGTTTCTCTCTTACCGACATATTCCTTCTTCCTTGCATTGGTATTGTGACTTGCTTTTTACCTTTCATGATGACAACCACATTTGATCTCTAATTTTGCTTCACTTTAACCAAACTAAACTAAGGTCTCCCTAACAACATTTCATACAGATATGTAGATGTAGACATTCGAATTACAACAAAATTAACCATGAATGACATCCCTGCAATTATTATTTGCTTCTACTTTAGAATGCTGAAAGGTTGGACTCTCGTTTGATTTTCCATCTTTACTTGAAAAGGTGCTGGATCCAAAGCCCCATTCCCCATTTCTTTAAATATATGTTCAGGTAATATATTCACTCTGATCTACCATCCAACAAAACCTCATCAAATCTTCTTTGTTTATACTGTGCCTGAATTACTGGAACTACAAAGTTCACATCAGTGGGATCAATATTATTAGCTGATGTTGAAGGTACCTGTTTAGATGCTAGCTCTGACTATTGCCCAATCAGCTTTTTCAACAATTTTTCTATGAATGCGGGCACTAATGATAACAACTGATCAAGGATAATTGCAAATGATAATTATTGGAACTACAAAGTTCACATTAGTGGGATCAATATTATTAGCTGATGTTGAAGGTACCTGTTTAGATGCTAGCTCTGACTATTGCCCAATCAGCTTTTTCAACAATTTTTCTATGAATGGGGGCACTAATGATAACAACTGATCAAGGATAATTGCAAAGAAGAATTAATTATTACCTCAAACCAGTCATTGTTAAGCTCTTGCTTGGTCTGCATTTTATCATCCTTCTTTATTCTATGTATAGATGTTCCATTATCCTCTTCTTGGGATGAAGCCTAAAATTGTTCTTGCTTCTCTTGATCTTGTTGGATCCGTTTCTGCACTTGGTCTCGAATCTGTATTTGCTTCTACCAATCAATAGGACCTTTATTCTTTGACCTTGTAACTGCCAAAACATCCACATCCTTGACCAAAGTGCATTGCTTACAAGTATTGTTCCAGTGATTTTCATGGTCCTGATTTCGAGTTCCTGATGTACTTTCACCTAGATCATTACAAAATTCTTGATCTAATAAATCTACTACTACAACATTCACCTGAGCAGCTTACTGATCCTGTTGCTGCTGCTACCCATGCTGGTTATTCTGATTATAGCAAACAACCGGTATACCCCTTTCCTCTCTGTGCTTAACCCATAAAGGACAATTAGGCCCAATCCAATGATATGGCGTCGATCAATATCCACATGGCATCACTCTAGGTGGTCTGCTCTACTGATTACACTAACACATCAAAACCGTTAGCTATATCCACGCTTGCCATTGCATGCCTAATGCTGCTCCTTAATCCTTTTAGGAAGTAACCCACCAACATCTTGTCAGTCGGTCTCTCATTGCCTTGCAATCTTTCCATTAACGTTCTAAATTTCTGAGCATAGTCTTCTACTAACATGTTCTTTTGTCTAATTTCTCTCAACTTCCTCAACACATCAAAAGGAGTTTTTTCTTTCCTAAATCTTTGTAAAAATGCTATTTTTAATACATCATATGTAGTGAAATGAGCAATACCATATTGAATGAACCAGCTCATTGCTCTTCCTTCCAATGTAGCTGCAAATTGTTGGAGTTTTATTGCATTGTCGTATATTGTGTCATATCCATTTGTTGTCTAGTTTATTTCAAATTGAGCAATGTGAGAGTCTGCATCCTCCTTTGAACCTCCTCCGACATGTACTACTTTCACCATTGGATTTGGAGGTGCTTGCGCCATGGGCACTAGCTGAGGTGTACGCCTAGTTCTTTGACTATTCGTCCCTCCAAGTGGGTCAAAATGGAGTGGCCTTTTAACTCTTACAGCTGCTTGTGTTAGGAACAATGCTACTAATAATCAGCCCACTAGCCTTACCTCTATTTCACCTGTTCCTCCTTCCTCCTCTTCAACTTCAAGATTAGAATCCTCTCGTGCTTTGTACCAACCGTAAAATTCAGAAGATGACTCCACGTTAGCCGCTTGTGCTTGTGCTTTTGTGTAGTAAACTTTACTAAATCTTCCTCTTCTTCCCTTCATGCATCTCTTGCTTTTTTAGCAAATGCACTAGGATTGCCAAATGTGTTTGGGTTCAAGAACACATAGCTACTGACTCAAAGAATTCACTCACATGAATACACGTACACATACATGTACACGTACACGTACACATACACGTACACATACACGTACACGTACACGTACACGTACACGTACACGTACACGTACACGTACACGTACACGTACACATACACGTACACGTACACGTACACGTACACGTACACGTACACGTACACGTACACGTACACGTACACGTACACGTACACGTACGCATACACATACGCATACACATACACATACACATACACATACACATACGCATACACATACACATAGACATACGCATACACATACACATACACATACGCATACACATACACATACACATACACATACACATACACATACACATACACATACACATACACATACACATACACATACACATACAACATACACATACACATACACATACACATACACATACACATACACATACACATACACATACACATACACATACACATACACATACACATACACATACACATACACATACACATACACATACACATACACATACACATACACATACACATACACATACACATACACATACACATACACATACACATACACATACACATACACATACACATACACATACACATACACATACACATACACATACACATACACATACACATACACATACACATACACATACACATACACATACACATACACATACACATACACATACACATACACATACACATACACATACACATACACATACACATACACATACACATACACATACACATACACATACACATACACATACACATACACATACACATACACATACACATACACATACACATACACATACACATACACATACACATACACATACACATACACATACACATACACATACACATACACATACACATACACATACACATACACATACACATACACATACACATACACATACACATACACATACACATACACATACACATACACATACACATACACATACACATACACATACACATACACATACACATACACATACACATACACATACACATACACATACACATACACATACACATACACATACACATACACATACACATACACATACACATACACATACACATACACATACACATACACATACACATACACATACACATACACATACACATACACATACACATACACATACACATACACATACACATACACATACACATACACATACACATACACATACACATACACATACACATACACATACACATACACATACACATACACATACACATACACATACACATACACATACACATACACATACACATACACATACACATACACATACACATACACATACACATACACATACACATACACATACACATACACATACACATACACATACACATACACATACACATACACATACACATACACATACACATACACATACACAACACATACACATACACATACACATACACTACACATACACATACACATACAATACATACACATACACATACACATACACCATACACATACACATACCACATACACATACACATACACATACACATACACATACAGCAATACACATACACGATACACATACCACAGTACACGTACACGTACACATACACGTACACATACACATACACATACACTACACATAACACATACACATACACATACACATACACACTACACATACACATACACATACACATACACATACACATACACATACACATACACATACACATACACATACACATACACATACACATACACATACCCATACACATACACATACACATACACATACACATACACATACACATACACATACACATACCACATACACATACACATACACATACACATTACACATACACATACACATACACATACACATACACATACACATACACATACACATACACATACACATACACATACACATACAATACACATACACATACACATACACATACACATACACATACACATACACATACACATACACATACACATACACATACACATACACATACACATACACATACACATACACTACACATACACATACACATACACATACACATACACATACACATACACATACACATACACATACACATACACATACACATACACATACACATACACATACACATACACATACACATACACATACACTACACATACACATACACATACACATACACATACACATACACATACACATACCACATACACATACACATACACATACACATACACATACACATACACATACACATAACATACACATACAC
>CM035416.1:99373037-99403037 GCA_020310875.1 Ceratopteris richardii
ATACATCAAGTGTTCACAACACCTACAATCTCTATCTCATCCACTAGATGGACTAATAAATGAACCTGAATATAAAAAAATGATGTTGGAAGCTCTTTCTCCATCAAACATAGTAGCTCCATGCATTCACATTTCTTTTGTGAGATCGAGTCTTTGTCAATCTCTTTTGATGTAATCCACCTGTTATTATCATAAATCAAATAATAAAGAAATTATTCTATAAATAAAACATAACAAATAATCTTATATATTAAATATAAAAGTATGATAATTACATTATAAGAGATCCAAGATGATAAATCATGTCCCGTACTCCTTTTGTTGTACATCCATCGAGAACCAGAGCTAAGATGTGCTTCAAAAAGTTATCCCAATCATGTGTCTTTAACCCAAATAAGCTTCTTTCATCCATAGTAAACATGTTTTGGAAAGATTCTCCATATCTTGTAGGTGTTCGAATCGATTGAATCCTATTGTTGATACTCTTTTGTTGTAAGTATCCAAGAAGCAAGTGCATAACTTGTTTCTTGTCAAGTTCTATGAAAAATTGGCCATAAATTTGGTTTTGAGTTTTGATCCTTTAAATCATTTCATGATGCTATTGTGTCTTTCAATCCAAGAAGATGTTTCCATAATGAATAACCAATATTCTTGAATATATGCATAGGATCAAGAAGATGACATACCTTTAACTCCTTCCAATACTCCAAAGAATACCATACATATTCTCTGCTAATGCCAATTTTTCTTTACCTCTAATCTTTACATTCTCATTATCTTCATCATCACCGAAGATTTTGGATTCTGGATCTATAAGAGGCCCATCTGTCCATTTTCAATACCAATTTTAGAAGATATTCATGCATCATGAAAACCATAAAAATATAATTATATTACTCACATATAAATGTATACATATTAAATAAAAGAAATTAGATCATTGCTTGAATAGACATAATATCATAGAAAATCATGTATAGCTCAAGCCACAATTCTGCGAACCATAAATCATCTCTTATTAATGCTTTTTGATACATCAATGAAATTAATACCTCTCCATAACTCTCGGAGATCATCAATGAGAGGAGCAACATATATATTTATGTCTTTAACATGTATTTCTCCCGAGATTAAAAGCGAAAGTGTTAAATGTTCCTTTTTGATGCTAAGGCATGGTGGGAGATTGTAGTTATAGAGTACCACGTACCATGTTGACCATTTACTAGATTTCATTGAAAACAGATTAACCCTATCTAATGCAACTCCTAACTTTAGATTGCATGGTTCCTGTGCAAAATCAGGCCATCTAGAATCAATATGTTGAAAAGTTGCACTATTTGCTGGAATTCTCATCACTCCATCAGTACTTTTATGATAATATCCCTATGTCAAAAGCTTTGATAATTTAGGGCTTTGAAACATATGTTTAATTCATGGAGCCAATAAAAAATGTCTCAATACCTTTTTTGGGATTTTACCCTCTTTGTCCTTATATCAAGGAGATTGATATTTTGGACATGTCAAAGAGTTTGCATATTCACCCCTATATAAAAGATAATCATTGGGACATGCATGTATATACTGATAATCTATACCAAGATTGTTGATTATCTTTTTTGTTTCATCATGTGATGTAGGAAGAATATTCGTGCGTGATAAAACCTTTTCAAATAGTAACCTGTAGGTTTGTAAGCCATCGAAAAGGAACTCATATTTCTTGTAAAATAGATCCTGAAAAGTCGCACGCATGAAAAGGAGTAGCGCAACGTTGTACCTTTTGATAAGATTAATGAAAGAGTCACGTTAAGCAGAAGGTAGACCGCCGGACTCTTCGTCTGAACGAGGAGCCGGAAGTGAGCACTGTTGCATATTATGTGTAACTGAATATGTCTCGTTGATTAAGTTTAATTATTAAGTGAAGTTAATTGAAGTGATAAGTAATTTGATTAACACGCTACGTGAAAGAGTTACACGGTAAACTTTCTGACGTGAAAGTGCGTTAACGTTGTATTCTGAGTAGTATTGGAAGAGAATACGCTAGCGCTTAATGCAGTGAGGTCATATAATCTTACTCTCTAGTTGGGAAAATACAAATAGGGCCTCTGTTTACAGACCCCTGACCATCCCAAGAACCCAGTCGTGCCTTAACCTTAAACCGTGAAAAGGTTGGTGTATATCTCACCTGTGGATATGCAAGTAGCAGCAGTACAAACACGATCAGGCAAGCAACTACAGCTAGCGACGGAGATCTTTGAACCAGGAATTCGTGAACAATAGAGGGTGTTCACAAAGGCAAGCAAGTGGGCTATGCAAGAACAATCTATTTTCCATGATCCAGTTCTGGTGATGCAGCAAAGTATCCTACCGGAGGTACCAGAGAAGCGGAATTCGACTCATACGGTACCAGAGTCCATACTGGAGACCGTATTGGAAGCATCCAAAACTGATTTGCTGTGGGAAGTTCTGTCTAAGGCATCAATTACCTTGCCCTTGGGTCAACTATGGGCTTTGGTCCCTACAGTGCGGCAACAGTTTCAACAGCAGGTCAGTCCAAGATCCTCGAATGCTCAAGCAACAGCTACAATCCAACCGGAATCGGACCCAATGGTGGATCACACGGTACCACTGATTACGGTATGGTACAACGACCATAAAATCACACAAGTCTTATTGATGGCGGATCTGGTGTCAATATTTCCACAACAGCCCTTTGCAAACTGCTAGGGTGGACGCAAATTGAACCTGTTCAATTCTTTGTACGTATGGCTGATCAATCTCAAGTCCATCCGGTGGGCTTGGTGCGGGATATTCCGATCACTATACAAGGTTCTATTTTCAAAATGACCTTTGTTGTGCTAGATTTACCAGAATCGAGTCTGGATTACAATCTACTCTTTGGACGTCCATGGCTCAAACAAGCTAAGGGTGGATACAGTGGTTACAATCAAGTCCGAATGGCCGAGCAGGATATACCCAAGACCGCATTTATTACCAATTGGGGTGTCTATGCGTGTATCGTAATGTGGTTTGGACTGTGCAATGCTCCTAGTACATTCCAACGCTGCATGCAAGAAATTTTTTCCCCTTATCTCACTACATTTATGCGAGTGTATTTGGATGATTTTTTGCTATCCGGTGATACTTCAGCACACCTGTATCATTTATGGTGTTGCTTTTCCAAGTGTCGGGAATATTGCTTGTGTTTGAACCCGAATAAATTGGTGTTCTCTATTTCCTGCGGTAAGCTGCTCGGGCATGTTATTTCCAAACAAGGCATTCAGGTGGATCCAGACAAAGTGAAGGCCGTATTGGAGGCTCCTGCTCCTAAGACACCTAAAGACGTGATGCGGTTTTTAGGCCAAATCCGGTGGCATGGGCGACATCTACATTGGCTTGCCCATCTGGCTATACCACTTAATCGTTTGATAACCAGTAGCCCGCATCAGTTTGAATGGACCAAAGAGTGTCAACTTTCTTTTGACCGACTGAAAACATTGTTAACTCAGGCTCCCATTTTACAAGCACCAAATTGGGAATTGCCATTCCATGTTTTTGTGGATGCATTCGATAGTGCCATTGGAAGCGTGTTGATGCAGCAGAAGGATAAATGGTTTCGTCTGGTATATTATGTGAGCCGCAGATTGGCCCCGGTAGAGCGTAACTATTCAGTTACTGAACGCGAGTGTCTCGGTTTGGTTTATTCTGTAAAAAAATTCCAGCACTATCTGTTGGGCAGACGCTTCACCTTCCACGTCGACCACGTAGCATTGGTGTATCTGGTGTGCCAACAACATTTGGGAGGACGGCTAGCATGACGGGTCTTGTTGCTTCAAGAATTTGATTACTCTATCGTCCATCGACTAGGGTCAGCACATGCTCTTGCGACGACGATGAAGACTTGCTTCATTTTTTTCAACACAAACGCCGACGCATTAGTCCATCACAAAGCCAAGTGTAGGGTTCCAATGCGGTTCAAGAAGTTGAACTCTTCCATGACACCGCCACTCTTTACAGGCCGACTCTGTCCCGCCTTCTCCTAATCCGCAACCGGACAAGGACATTATTATGGAAGATGTAGCTGAAGTCTCATCGCAGGAGGAATCTCATCAACCGGGTGCTGAGGTTGTGAAGGAGACAGTGGCAGATACTACTAGTCTGGAGAGCCAATCTCCTTCGTCACCAACCGTTGACAACCAAGCAGATGCAGTCATTGCCTAAGCAGATGCAATCACTGTCCAAGCAGATGCAGTCAAGCAATTGACTGGAAATGCAGAGGCAGTTATCGAAGCTGCCTCGTCAGTACCCTCGATTGAGATCGGAATAGTTTTGGTTCAGATGGACCTTTTCCCTCTTCCTCCTCCAACTTCCATTCCTGGTGCTGCTAAAATTCTTCCCGGTGGCCCTTCAAATGCTGTTCCTGCGGCATCACCTCATCCCTTATCCTCTCTTGATTACTCTCCACCTTCTTCACCTCATCTGATCTCTGCCTCATCATCACAGCTCCCTCCTTCTCTTCCCCCCCAGCAGTAATGTTCACGGAATTGGCGTCCATGGGCCAACTTCTCATCTAGTTCTCCTAGCAATTTCCCCTCTAGATGAAGATGGCAACTCAGACCATTCAACAGGAGTTGCAGAACAAGGTTGACCTGCTCGAAGCCGATATTGCTCTGCTCCAGGAAGAAGCACTTGCGGTTAAAGCTAAAAATCATGCCTTGCAGATTCAGCTCCAACAACTCCATGAACATTTAGTAGAAAAAGATAACGTTCTTGCTCAATGGGGCACCACACTTGCTGAATTGAAGGAGAAGAATGTTCTCGTCGCTGCTCACGATCAGGAAATTTCACAATTGGAACAATTGGTATGTGATAAAGAAGATGCCCGCGTTGCGCTAGGAAATCTACTGGAGGAGACACGCGTAGATCTTGCTGTGGTTGAGCAGAAAGGACAGGAAATGGAAAACCTTGCCATGCAAACCACTGCAGAGTTAAAGCAGGTGTCCGAAGATCTTTTCCAGAAAATCCGTGACTTGGAAGCGAAAACTGGTCGGACTATTCAGTTAAAGAAAGAGCTGGAAGCTATTAAAAAAGAGTGAGATGCTTATTATAAAAATATTCAGTTTCAAGCTCAAGAGCTGGAAGGATGAGAAAAATAGTTAGGAGCTCTTGATTTCCTTTCAAGAAATGTTTGCCTTTAACTTCATTATCTTCGTATGTGCACTCTATTGTATACGAAAATTTGAGGTCCTAAATCATGGTTCAACTATGTAGGGATGAAAAGATAACGGAGGCCAAAGCAATAAGTATTGAAATCAATGAAAAAAATGTACTTAGCTTTTTAATAAACTACATCCATCCCTTGATGTTCAAGAAGATCCATCATCGATCCTTGAGACTTCCTATCTTCTCCATTCCCTTCATCCATGCTCATTTGCATACTTGTAATGCTTCCATAATTTCCTTCCCTTATGGCTATCGGTTGTCGCTTGTTGGTAGCTATTTTGGATCTCTTCAAGGTGAGATTCTCCAAAAAGGACGCTATTAATGTCAAGTACAAAAGCTATTAATGTCATAAAAATCCCATATAAAAAGCTATTAATGTCAAGTACAACTTCAAACTATGCTCGAGCAGAAACTCTTTAATGTTCCATGAGATGACCAGTGCTAGAAATTGATCAATGTGAGGGCAACTCTCATGTGTGTTTGCCTTCATAATTTTGAGAGAGGGATCTAGTAGACCTCAACCATGCTCTCAAATCATTGCGTGGGGTGAAGATATATCCCATATACAAAGTAAATTCCCTATGGAGAGATCTATAAGTAAAGTTGTAGGGATATTTTTATCTTATATCAAGAGGTAGAGCAAGCGGCTCACAATACCCCCGTGAACACCGCTATTTTCACACTTCTAGGCGTCACGTGGCCAACTATTGGGGCGCCTATAGCCTGCGTATGATAGGCCACATTGATAATAAACTACAAAATACCCCTCCCCTCAGGGGGGGTGTCACTTGAAGCATACCTTTTGAGCTTCAAAATGTCAGCTAAAACCTCTATCGATGCTAAGATCCTGAGGTGAGAGAAGGGCAAAAAAGTGGCTCATGTGGGCTGTCCGAGATGAGAGAGAAGCTAAATGCTCACGAGAAAAAAAAGCGGATGCTCCAAGGTCTCTAAACACACTTGACTTTGATGCCATGTTGCCTCCACAAAACATAAGCTAAAGATGATCTACAAATTAACTATCCTATACTAGAGAACTATTTAACATGACCAAACCCACAAGGGATGAGAGATGCATATACACCCAACCAACTCCATCTCTCTCTCTCTCTCTCTCTCTCTATATATATATATATATATATATATATATATATATATATATATATATATATATATATATATATATATATATATATATATATATATATATATATATAAGCCAAGAGGGAAATGTGAGGAGAGCTTCCCAAGTGTCCCTTCCCTATCGATTATAATCTAAGGCTTTCTACCCTTGAAAGTTACATGAAATCACATGACCCTCACATGGATTCTAAATGAATTCCCTCTTCCAAGGTTAGAGGTACAAATCCAAAGGATTGTGAGGCCTCCTAAAGCTTAAATACCATATCCTTAGAAACTATCAATCCTAAGGGTCAAAATCGAGCATATGGAAAGCTAATTCGTACCTAGAAAAGAAGATTTTTGGATTTTGAATGAATGGTGAAGTAGCTACCACGGGGATAAGAATGTTCGTACATACATTTTGAAGTATTGGAAGATCATCTTATGCATGGACAGTTAACTATTGCGAAAATGAAGTTACATGCCTTCTTATACGGGCTTGCTACATGGGTGAAGTGGAACGGCTTGAGCCATCGAGTTACATGCAGACCTTAGAGATGGCCGAATGCTTGGTGGATGCATCCTACTCTAAGAGAAACAGTGATGGTGGAACTTGAAAAGATAATGGGAATAGAAAACAACACAAACATGATAAACATGAAGCACCCTCAACTATCCGCCTAGGCAAGGGAAGTATTGTATAACTATGGGTCAAAGTAGAAAAATACATGGGTTTTGAGGGCCCAAAGCCACTTGGAGAACCCTTGGAGTTTATTCAGAAACCCTTGGGAAAGTGTCTCGAAGGCAATGGTTTGAAATCCTTGAATTATTTTGATTTATTTACTCCCAACTGAAGGGTTTTGACTTTTAGGATTGATATTCCATAAGGCCATGATATTTAAACCCTAGGGAGGCCTCTCAAGCCTTGAGACTTGTATGTAAAGGTTGGGAAAAATCCTTTTAGAATCCATGTGAGACCCATGTGATTCCATGTGATTTCCAAGGTTAGAAGGCATTGGATTAGCATCCATGTGGAGGGGACACTTGACAAGATCTCCTTACATTTCCCCCCTTAGCCTTCAAGGTTGGGTAAATCCTTTTAGAATATATGTGAGACCCATGTGAGTCCATGTGATTTCCATGGTTAGAAGGCCTTGGATTAGCATCCATATGGAGGGGACACTTGGCAAGATCTCCTTACATTTCCCCCCTTGGCCTTCAGGTATATATATGGGTGGAGTTGGTTGGGTGGATACGTGCATCTCTTACCCCATTGTGGGTTTAGACTTATTAGGATACTATTATGTTGATCTTGCTAGTCTAGATTAGGTTGTTATACAACATTGGTCATAAGAGCTTAGCTAGATCTTGGTCCATTGAACTCGTGTGAGGATTTAAGATGAGGATTTACCATCAAAATAGTTAGGATATTTCCCAGTTAGATCCTGGTCCATTGAACTCGTGGCTCGAAGGGCATTGTATTTGCTCGAAGGGCAAAACAACAACTTTGCGAGCCTCCTCGAAGGGACATGCCCTCTTGCCCATGAGAACGACCTCCGAGATAGAGGATTCAAGTAGACCGACTAACAATGGGAGACTTCACACATAGAGAGGCAGTGCGTGGGATGAGACAAACTACAAACAATGACTTGTAGCGCATAGGAAAAGATGTAGGAATTGCTTCCTCTTCCTCACCGGAGATATGTAAAATCCATTTTGAATGCGCCTTTTAAAGGCCTATATGGGATAACAGCCTAGGTTTCATGAAGCAGTGCGAACGTGATATTTCTTCTTCTCATAGCAATTCAAAAGAGACACATGGATTATTAGCAAGCATAGTTCCGAGGATGGGTTTTTGATCTCTTCTCTTGAAGATAGTTCATATTCAAAGACATGATATATGGAATAGTTTTTTTTTTCATATAGAGCTTCCCACACACTAGTTCTTAGCCCCACACACTAGTTCTTAGCCTTGCCCCATTGCTTTTCTCTATCATCTGGATAGATGGAAGCCATGAGTATTTCAAACTTCTCCCCAAGTGGTGCCTTTATGAAAAGGTCTATGACATTATTGTTGATATATTTTGATAATGATGTGTGTGAACACACTTAGGACCATCAGGTCACTTTTTCCCTCTTAGAAGGTCTTTTCCTGTGGCTTGTATATATGCCTATAACCCTAATGCACCACCTATCTTTGTACATTCACTTGGTTATGCATTCATAATTGTTGTGCTCTAAGCTTTTTCTACTTCCTTGTATTGTTTGCATGCTTCTGCATACCTCAAACTCCAACAATTGGTATTAGGACAGACGATCACTTCATCTAGGGTGTCATCAACACCCCTCAGGTCACAATCTCAAAAGCACACAAAAATTGGTGGGCATACTCAACACGATTAGGAGTTCAAAACATCTTTGCTCTATGGCAGTGAAAATTTGATCTGAGCTCATTTCGACTTTCGAATGCACCATCCCAATGCCTATGCAAGCAATTTCATCCTTTTATGCCAAACATATGTACAAGTTTTGCTTTGCTAGTACAAGAACTAAAAGTTTGCTATAGGTTTAGCAAAGCTCAACATGGTAGTTCTGTTCAAGTTTTTGAGATACAATAATTTCTTTGCATCAAGGTATTTTAAACAATGGCCATGGCCGAAAGCAATCATGTATTCTGTATGTTGGATGTTGAGGACAAGTTGGATGGTACCAATTACCCATTATGGGCATATATAATGCATCATGTATTGTTCGCAAAAGGTTTGTCGAATATTGTGCAAGGTGTCAAAAAGCGACCTACTACATCTACAAATACAGTTATTGAAGGTGATGGAGATGATGTTGAAGATGAAGATCTTAAAATTCCTAATGAACAAACATCCACATACACTACTTTTCAACTTCTTTCAGCAACCTTTAGCTCTACCTAGCGATGTTGCTTGAAAATAAAAATCCTTCAACTAAGATTTTACTGATTTTATGGATGCTAAAGGACCCACTAGTCATGTGGAAGATACACATTTTGTGGTCATGCTAAACTAGAAAGCATAATGGTAGTTAAGTTGTTCTACACTCAAAAGTTTGATACTCGAAAGCTAGTCATATTTTTTGAAGGTAAAAAGGCATTTCGATGCAAATATATTGATCTTAACTGTCACTAATCTCACGAATTCAAAAAGTTATTTGTCAAGCCTTATTGTTTTTTTATCATTTATTACAATATTTTACTCCAATCTTTTAACAAAAATATTGAAATTCAATTTATTCAAAAAGAGATAATGTTGTATAAGTATTTTAGATCGGTTACTTGTAGACTTTGAGTAGTGATAAGTTCGTTTCTTAATTGAAAGGGGAATTTCAAGATCTTGTTTATACTTCCCAGCATGTGCATTTGAAACATGAAGCTCCAACTTATTTTGAGCAATGGAAAATCAGTTTTCTTTATTTAACATGCAGGGGCTTTAATATTCGACTGGTTACCAATCTTCTGAACATCGCATTCCACGTTACCTGCTAATCCCAATTCCCATCTTCGTCGACGAAGATGCCATGCTAAAATCTTTGATTCGCAGATCAATCTCCACTCGTCAATTTTCGGCATGCGAAATCAAGCTTCTCAGATTTCGCAAGCTAACATTTCGTAATATTCAACGTGCTGAATGCACTAGGTCGATCCACAGTCTCAGGTACGCACATTTGTTGTGAGCCGCTGAAGATATCAGCATCATATAGTATGTACATTTTCGGTATCCGTTTTCTCATGCTTCTTTCAATCTTGTCTATGATTCTTATGTCATCATCTCAATCTTGTCTATGATTCTTATGTCATCATCAGCACGAATATATATATATTCTGTATTTATATTTCTAGTATCAGAACAGCAAGAGATTCAGCTTACTAAGTTCGAGTATATCGACAACGTGAAGCCGCTTTGCCTTTCTGATAAATAAGAAAAAGGAACGATATAGAAGCACGGGTCTTCAAACGATAAACCCTTACTTTCAGCGTTCTCGCTATGGAATTACCGTAATTACAATTGTTTCGCGGAATTCATCATAAGATTGTGCATTATGTTTTATGTGAAGGCAGCATGTAGATGTTATGAGCAGGATATTTAGATCTATCATGGATAATCTTGTACTTCTATCAATTAAATCTCATTAATCCTCTTACACTCGTTTGGTGTGCACCTGTCTGATGCGATTCTCGTTATGTTTTCATACAGTTCTCCTATGCAATCTTAACGGTGCTCTCCTTGTAGCAAGATTGTAACGGAAAATGTGCAGGCGTTTGGCTCTGCTAGTTTTCGTTTGCTGGATGCTCATTTTCATCCTTGTCTGTTCTCGAAAGGCAGTCCAGAATATTAAGCACATCGGCGACAACTCGTTCATCCTAAAGCTCGATCGTATCTTGGGCAGTGAAGTTTCTACATGGAATCTGAACCCCTACAGTGGGACGCTTATGGATGAGGCATACTCACACATTTTAGTATCGAATACTCCCTTTATACCTGGCTACGTACAATATGGACCAGTTCGAAGATGCATGAAACCTCTTTGCGATCTTCACGGCATCAAACCAACGAGACCCCAGGAAACTTTCCAAACTGATGGTGAGAAGCCATTACTTGCGATAGGGGAGCGGATCATTCCTAAGGAAGGAATTCGGGCCTCATACGAAAACGACAGAAACCTGATTTCTCATGGGAACGTAGAAAGAGGCCGGTCAATGAATTTGGAGGAACATGAAGATATCAGTGTGGTATTGCATAATAAATTGGATACTCAGCATTTGCAAGAGAAAGTCAGTTACGCATCCTTTAAGTTTAAGAGTAACAAGTCCAGAATCATTGCAGAAACAGATATTTCTGAGAGTTCTTTATGGGATGCAAGAAAAGTCCGAAGAGGCTCACGTCTGGGCATGGGCTATACAAGAGAAAAGGCTCAGATTAATGACCTAATTTCAACTTTACGCAAGTCAGGCTTGTTTGGAGCGATTGCTGGCGTCTTAGAGGGCATGAATCTGTGGATGCTTCCGCAGTTTGTAACCATCTTCGCACCTACTGATTCTGCATATGAGACTATCCAGCACGCAGGTGTAGATCAATTGGAGCTTTTCCAGTATCATACGGTGGTGCAACGATATGCTTTCAGCCAGCTCTGCAGCTTTAGCGAAGGTACCGTATTATACACCATGCGTCCTGGATATACAATTATGGTCACAGAAAAACAAAACCCCTTCAAAGTCGGCCTGGATGGTGTTTATGTGATAGCGCCCGATCTTTATTTAGATGAAACTATCGCTGTTCATGGGATCAACGGAATTCTTAATTCAACTATGTATGGGAAAAGCTTCGGTGGGCGCATTGTGCCCGATCTGGCACCTCCTCCCGCTCATGGGGCTTCTTTGCCAAATTCTTCTGTTCCAGAGGAGCCTTCGACAAAAGACGGTAGTACTGATGTCGATGGAAATCAACGGCAACATCCAAATCAGCAGGACGTCAATCCCGAAAACGAAATTGCTAACAACAGTTTCCAAATTTCGCCAAGGGAGTCCGATGACGACTCAGCTGATGACAGAATTTCCACTACATTGGCAGCTTCTTGTTTCGTTGCATATGCTTCTATCTGTGCGCTTTGCTTCCTTTAAAGATCTGATCGACTAACATAACAAGATGCTTGAGGTGCCATTTTTAGTTAATTGACATAATCTACATGTCAGTGAGCATGTTTAGTTAATTGACATAATCTACATGTCAGTGAGCATGTCAGCGAGTTCTTGGTTTCGTTTGGAATGTCAGTGAGTGCTGCATCGGAGAGCTATTATTGCTGCGTCGAACTTTTGTGAATTTGATAGAGTTATTATCGCAGCGCTAATATCTCTTCTCCCTTTCACTCCCTCCTCTCCTTCCTTTCAACTCTCTCTCTCTCTCTCTCACACACACACACGCACAGACACATACACATAATTTTTCTTCCTTTCGTCTTTCGCCTCCGTTGTCCCTTTCCGGTAGCCTCTTAAAAGAATATATATATATATATATATATATATATATATATATATATATATTATATATATATATATAGAGAGAGAGATGCATAGAGAGATCGAAACTTACGAATGAGAGAATTGATTTTTGTTTTCCGTTGAGATGATGAATTTTTGAATATTTTAAGGAGAGGACACGTTTCACATTACATGTATGTTGATGTGCTATTTAGTTTTCAATAGAGTTGTTTGAATAATGTGCTTATATGAACTGATTTGGACTTTTTTTATTTTTTTAATAAATGAAGCATCATAAAAAGTAAACTTAACATCTGAACAAGGCATTGTGGGAAAACTTAACATCTTAAAAGGACAATCTGAACAAATCATTGTGGGAAAATGTTATGTAATTATTTTGAACAAAAAATTATCTAATGATCTTACACTCGTTTGATTCCGAAATGGAGTATAGGACAAAGGCTAAGAGACTTTTGAACTTGGGAACAAGACGATAAACACAAATAATATTCCCCCCTCCTATAATTAGAAGTTATGAAGCATAAAGAGGAGATCTTGTGTGTGAATGCACCCAAAGAGTTACTTGCTCGCTTTTGGATGATTAGAATACCTAAAAAGTCGTCATAGAATATGACGTGACGCTTTTCCCATGTATGAACACATAGAAATTTGATCATTCCTCATCTTAGGTAATGCTAGCTATATGTATTGCATCAAACCGAAAATCGGGGGAAAGATTTTTAAATGACATCATACTATGCATCATCCCAACAAGTATCCTATTCTTTCTCTCAGCAACATCATTATGTTCTAGAGTGTAAAGACTTAAAGTCCCTTGACATGTATTCTCCTCCTCGATCACTTCTCAAAATCTAGATCTTTGACTGACTTTTATTTTCAGTTGCCAAAGGATGATCTTGTTATCATACACAAAGACTACAATCCGGATGGGCACTTCATGACTTGGTGCTTGAAGGCCCTAAGCAAAATTTTGTGTTTATGTACAATTACCCGAGGCACTAATTGTGTCATTTTGGTTAGGAAATCCTTAGTTGTAACTACATTAGGACTTAATTTTGGAGGAAAAGTATTAGGGCAAATAGGTATCGTCATGGGTCTGGGAATACAAGACCCCCATGTAATATCAAGATCTGTATTGACTTACCAGCTGCCTCAATCTCTCCAAAGGAGAAAGAAAGTTGTAGAGAAATTGAAGGTAGCTGAGAAATGATGTAAATGTTTTGATAATAAAAACTCTTTTTTTTCCTTATTTGTCTAGTCCTGTGTATGAATGTGCTAATAAATTGAACTTATCTTCTCTCCACAAATTGTATCTAATTTGAAGTCTTTTTATTGTCTCTTTGGTCTATTTGTATACTTAAATGCATAAAAAAGGCTAAAAAAGCCCCAGCCATAGAAACACGAGAAGTTTTTTGGCCTTTTTTGATGTTTCTAGGGGCTACAAAGCATAGGAAAGTATGTAGTTTTTCATTTTCACTTGGTTTTGGTAGAATCAAGAAAATATTACCTGTAGGGTATAACCTCTGCATTTAATAGACCAAAGATCTCATCCATACCTTTTATGCATACCAATGATTACCTATAGGGTATAACCTCTGATTTAATAGACCATTACATCTTTGTCATACATTTTATGCTTACACAAGCCCAAAATATGCGAAAAAACCCCAGCCATAGAAACGTGGGATTCAACCTTGCAAATTTTCCTGTGTTTCTGTGGCTGGGGGTTTTTGGCATGAAAATGACATTTGGGACATCAATAGGTACAAAAAGAACATATCTAGTCACAAAACAATAGGCAAGTGCATGCATGTTCAACTGAATCCATATATAACTGACTGAAAGAAAATTTAGTTGCATACAATTATGTTGGGAGTCAAAGAGAGAGAGAAAAAAAAAGACAAAGAATATAGGTTAAAACAAAATTTTCTATTATCCATTGTATTACATCGCAAAGTAGGCCTATCAAAGGGTACAATATACACATCATGGGTTATTTCCTCTAATTCTTCTTGTTGGCTGAATGTCCTTCGGTTGTATGGTTACTCTCTTGGCATGCATAGCACATAGGTTAGAGTCCTTAAGCATGGAGATGAGGTAGGCCTCAGCTGCCTCTTGAAGTGCTTCAAGTGCTATCCCTTGTATTCGTAGACTTGCATGGTAGCTTTGTAGTTCCTCTTTTACTACCCTTGCAAAAGCTCTTCGTGATATGAGTAGTTCAATGGACTTTTGGTAGTGTCGTATCTCTGCAAAAGCCCTGCAATGCCTCCTTCGTCTTTGTGGAGATCTTGTGTTGGGAGGTATGTTTGGCTGGCGTTGAGGTCGACGTCATGGTTGATAGTTTTTTTTTCTCCGATCTACATGATGTGAGGGCCCAGCTTCATCTTGCACATTTTGTTGTTGATGTGGTTGTTGACTTTGCTCTCTTTCCTCCTTTGTTGGTATTTGCCCTTGTCCTTGTGGAAGTGTCTTACCTCCATGGCTCGTTGGAATTTGCCCTATGGCTCGTTGGAATTTGCATATCATTCCATGGTGGTTGATTGCTGCTTTCTTCGTTCAGGGATGACTCCTCTTCGCTCTCTATTACACCCCTTCTGATCAACTTCTATTTGGGTCTTGCCTTGATGGGTGTCCGTGTTGGTGGCTCATCATCTGAAATGGACTCTGATCGTCTTGGAATGAAATACTCCTGTCTATTGGACACTTCATTTTCTCGTGCTGGACTGCTCCCACGTGGTGTGCCATCGCGTGACACAGGCACAGATGTGCTCTGGGAACCACTTCGTGGTCTTTGGGGGGCCTGCAACCATGGTGGGCGTTGTGTCCCTAGATGAGGGCTAGGAAAGAAGATGCGATCTTTCCTTGCAGTTTGCTTGGTACGTGCCATTCCCTTGAGTTGCAAAAAGTGTGAAACGAGGTGAGTTGTCTCTATTTATAGAGTTTTTTTAAAAACTGTTTGTTTGCACTAGAATGGACAAAACCTGTTTAAAACCATACAGAATATTATATATTAAATAATAACACATTGAAACCAAGATTACAATAATCATAGGTTTACCACATAATGGGAAATAACGAATTCACTTTACTTCCAAGCTGAGCCTTCTTGTTGTCTCCTAGCACGCCACTGAGCATGATGAAGAGGACCTAATGATGACTTCCATTTCTCACTAGCAATGTTGTGTTGCATCGTTCTTGCAAGTTTTGCCAATTTTGAATCCCTAAGTCATTCCACAAAAAACTTTCTCGAGAATGTAGTGCGGTAAAACCAATTAAACATCTCCTCCATGTAGTTTGATTGCATTCGACCACCACCATGTTGGGTGTTTTTGAAGTAGACACCCCTTGCTTTGTAGTGTGACTTTTCCATTCCTTGGGTACTGAAAATATCTAATGACCCATATCGATGCATGAAATAAGCTCCATGTGCAAACACAATATGCTAAAAATTGTAAAGTACATTGGAAAAAGGTAAGTGCAATGAACACTTGTAGAAGAATATTACACTTACAATGTAGTGTGTTATATTGCTCTCTCCCCAAGATTGAATGAAACACTTGGTGAACTCCACTAATGTTTCTTGAAACATTTGATGTTGAATAGCACTAGACCTAGTCAGACCCATTAAGCCTACCAACTTATCAAAGCTCGACCAAACTTTCTTTCTCTTATTACAAAGATCAACTTGAGAGTCATTGTCTGTTGTGATCATGCATAGGTCTTTCCACAGCTCATAATGTTCATTATTTTGAGTGCTACTACCTCTTCTAAAAAAATGTCTTGCTTTATTCCCTGTCATTGACACTTGTTGCAAGCTATCTTGAGATTCTCCAACTTTCTTAACAACTAGGGTTACATTTCCACCATGACAACCAATTGAATTAAGAAGTTCATCCAATTTCTTTATAGCTTGAATAGATTTATCAACTGGCTTCAATGGCAAATGCGTATTCTATATGGAGCTTTAATAGTCTATCGAAAATTCTCATGACGGCATGCAAGGTGCAAAAGTGGACATTAACGAAAGGGAATGGAATAATGGGATTCCAATCCTTATCTGACATGTCACGATTAGGTGTACCTAACATGGGACACCTCATTAAAGGTATATCCCATTCAGCAGATGGAGTTTCATTTGTGTCATCAACCAAATCATCTATGTTGTTTTGTTTTCTCTTTGTTCGTTTATAACCTCGTGTGTAATATGGACAAGGATAGAGAGTAGATGCACCTTGTTTGCACCCTAACATGCATTTGATAGTCTTTAAGTCTCCACCTAAGTGCCACTCTACTTCAAAATCACCAAGGCTTTCTATAGTGATTTTGGCACCATGAATTTGAGAAGTTATCACCTCTGTGATCCATGGGGTCCTACTGAAAATCCATGTAAGAACATCATTGGATTCTTTAGGTACTTCAATAGCACCTAACCACCATATATCTTTCTCGGATTGGAAACTATATGTAAAGTGATGGGTAGATTCTTCACTATCATCAATGATAGCATGGGCCATAGCTTTGTTCATGAGTGTCACACTAAGTCTCTCCATACGGCGTCCCTTTATGATTTGACGTTCGTCTAGATTCAATATAAACTTGAGTTTGGAACCACAATCTACATCAAATAACAAAGATTATATTATTAAAAATACTATGAATGTCATTATCAAAACAATGGATATATCTTGAATTGTGGATTTGTAAAATTTAACCATTTCCTTTTGAAGCCTCTCCAAATTGACAAATATGTTGCTGTAGTTTGTGTAGATGAATCCTTTTCTAGATGTGTTTTTCAACTCTTTCTTTGATGTAGATGAATGATAAATGGATGCAGGCATAACATCTTCTATATGCAGGTAATTGCCAAGAGTATTGGCTACATCCTCATTGGTTATCTTCTTCTTCAGAGATACCTTGTAAGGGCATGGAAAAATGCTCTGGAAAATACCTTTGTTTTGTAGAGCCTGCTTCAAAAGATTGTACAATGCAGTGTATGCTCTAGTACTAACACCTGCTTCATCACATACCATCTGTACCTCACTAGGACTAATAATATCTTCTAAGTTGCCTGAAAAATCTTTAATGTGATTTCCTATTGGTGAATCCAAAATCATAAGCACATGTTTGTTACTAAGACAAGAATTCAGAAACTTCAATTGATCCTCCATTGTTGAGGAAGCACTCGCATCTTCAACAAATGACCTGCACAATAAGAAACTCAATCTAAAAGTCTTTTAACATAAATAAACAAGGGAAACACATACCTAAGTGCATAAACACGTGGCTTCCGTGCTCCACCACCAATTGAAAGAGCTTGAAAGGATGATAATGGTCGTTTCCTATATCTCATCCCAAGTGGAGTCTCTTTTAGTTGTGTAAAATTGGCTTTTAACTTTGTAATTGTGCTCTCCTTTTCTTCCACATCTTGTTGGAGTCTATTATTGTGATCATCCAAAGATTTGATAGAACTTTCTAAAGTGTGTATAGCACTCTCTAAAATGTGTATCTTGAAATGGCTATGATGACATTGTTGCATCCAATAATTTGCTATAGATGTAGAATGGTTAGACAATCGCTTGCAATAGCCTAGCAGCCCATCTTCACCACTACCAAGGAATTGTAGAAATGTGGAGATACTATGGAATCTAGGATGAAGATTAGCCATTGGATGTAAGGGATACAAAACACCATTGACCCAAAGATCAATATTCTTCTCTCCAGCTGCACGTCGTTCATTTTGAGAATCTATGTCATTGCTACCTCTAGTTGTTGGTGCAAATTCTGTAGGAACACGAACATGTACACTCTTTGTGTGAGGAGCATGTGCTAGTACTGGTCTCATGTTTGTAATACATGTGAGCACCATGATGTTCCAAAACTCCAGCACCAAATGGGAAGAAGCACAGAGATGGCTGGAATGTCTAGTACAGTAGCTGTGTGCAAGAAAAAAAGTGTGTTTTGGTATGTGGATAGGTCAAAATGACTTTTTTCAGTGTGTTAGAGGGAAAATGAGCTTTTTTTCAAAAATTCATGTTTTGGGACAACCAAAGTTACGAGTTTGATGACGTGACACTTAACTTTTGGAGCGATTTTGAAAAGTATGTTTTTTTAAAGTATTTTTTATAAAAACAAGACTAAGAAAATTAAGTTCTGACATATACATAAAAGTATGGGCCATTTTGAATAAAAAATAGCTGAAAAAGAGACTTTTTCAAAAAAGTCATTTTTTTATTCACAAAGATGGACGGATTTGATGAGGTGGAAAGTGGTTTTTCTCTCTCTCGCTCTATGTGTAGAAGAGAGAGAAGATCCTAGCTCAACCTAAAAAAAAGCCTACTTCAGCCTACCAAAAAGTGCTCTATTAAATTCACTTTGTCCCCTTAACAAAGTACAAGATTAAGCTTAATCCTTAAAAATTAGGAATCCTTACAAGGCCCATGCAGGATTCACCCTTTTTCCTAATGTTCACACATTGTAAATTGACATTGGAATATAAGATAGTGTAGGTGAGCATCCTATCTTACCATACACATTGAATAATTATCTATCTCTCTCTATCTCATACTCATCATCCTTTTGATTATTAAGGTGTGTATGTTAAGGTTCATGTGTTGGAAGATCCTATAAACTTGTGACTAATTGTTATTCAGACCCACCTACTTCCAATATTTTCCCCATGGCTTGTACATATGCCTATAACCCTTATGGGTGATTTATCTTTTTACATTCACTTGGTAATACATTCAATATTGTGTGTTGTGCTCCAAGTTTCTTCTTCTTCCTTGTGCTGCTTATATACTTCCACATACTTCAAAATCCAACAATCAGTATCAGAGCAGGTCACCACTTCATCTAGGGTGTCATCAACACCCCTCCTGTTAGTCTTAGAATTGCAGGAAAATTAATGAGCATCCTTGGGGTGATTAGGAGTTCAAAACAACTTTTCTTTGTGAATTCAATGATAGACGACATACATTACACTTTGATGACAACGATCCAAAAGAGGGACATACTTGTAAGTTATTGTTTTATTCTCTATTGATAGAGACAGAGATAGAGAGAGAGAAAGGGAGAGAGAGAAAGAGAGAGACAAAGAGAGAGACAAAGAGAGACAGAGAGAGAGATAAAGAGAGATGAAAGAGAGGAAGATAGAGAAAGAAATAAAGAGAGATGAAAGAGAGAAAAATAGGGAGAGAGATAAAGAGAGATGAAAAAGAGAAAGATAGAGAGAGAGACAAAGAGAGAGATAAAGAGAGAGATATAGAAATAGACACGTAGATACATGCATACATGCATATACACACACATATACACACATGCATACACATACATATGCATACATACATACACACATATACACACATGCATGCATACATACACACACATGTACACACATGCATACATACACACACACATACATACACACACATGTACACACATGCATATATACACACACATACACACACATACACTCACATGCATACATACACACACATGCATACATACACATACATATACACACACATACACACACATATACACACATGCATACGTACACACACATACACATATACACACATGCATACATACACACACACACACTACAACATATCGAGTGTATACCGAGGCTTTTACTGAGGAAATTGAACGGGTGCATTTTGGCCCTCACGTCAGTGTAGCTGTCGGTATACGCGTCGGAGCTAAAGCAGCGGTATATGCATCGATATATGTGTCGGCACGGGCATCAATATGGGTGTTGGTATAAGCATCGAAAATATTGATGCATATACCGAAGACCGTGCTCGGAGTTCCGACACCTATACTGAGGACCTACTAGGAGTACCGTTGCTTATACCGATGACCATATCTGCAAAATTTTTTTTGGGCACAGTGTGTTGTCTTTTGCTACAACAACGTTACCATGATGTTGTTTAGCAAAAAACAATACACTCTGCCCAAAGAAAACCGAGTACATGTGATGTGTACTCTAATGGAAACCAAAACATGACTTCATATAGCAAAATACTGTCAGACACAAAAGAGATGAGAAAAATGAACCATGAATCATATAAAGAAAAGTTGTATATTCCATAATTGAAGCATGTACAAGAGTGTGGCAAAGCACTTCCACATAGGAACCGAATATAAAATGTGACAAAGCACTTCCATATAGGAACTGAATACAAAATTATGGTGCATCATTGCCACATATGAGAGTAATACAAAATTGTGGCAAGGCACTATCATACATATGCTCAAGGGGATCAAAACCTTTACACCTACAATCCTGCAACAAAGCATATGCATTAAATGAGACAAATTGACATGATATTTATAAACAACAACTAACAATACAAAACCAAGCTATAAGTTTACCTCATCATAGATTCTCCCATGAAATGATCCCACCGCGTCCCTCTAAGTCCTGCAACAGTGCAACCAATCCATGATGATATCCATAAGCTTCTTCGGTTCGTGTCGGAGGACGACCCATTACCAACTCCTACAACAAATATGCAAAATGTTGAATGAACATACATGATGTGCTTAACACAAACAAATTCAATAATTAAAATGACACTTACAAATTGGTAGCACATACTGTTGTATCCACCACTACCCAAATGCGACGTTTCAACCGTATCTAAATGTGTGGCCACTTCATCTTGTTGCTGACGATATCGGTCAGGAGTATGTTGTTGCTCATCTTGAATCAATTCCCTCTCTTCAACATCTAACCATGCATGCTTCGGTAAGCCTACTCTCAAAGCATCGCGAGCCTCGGACCACCGATGAGACATCACCTCATGTGCCATATGCTGAATCCATTCTGAGCTCACAATAGGATGCCCAGGTGCTGGCCTGTACTCTTTCTATATCGACATGACAAAATGTCCAAACTATATGGAGCAAAGCTATTGAATGCGTTGACACATGGACTTTCTTGGAATCTTTATCTTGTTCACTCCATTTTAACATGACAAAATGTCCAAACTATATGGAGCAAAGCTATCGAATGTGTTGATGCATGGACTTTCCGGTTGCATCCATGATCAGAGCTCCATCACGTATGTATGTTGTTGGGAAAGATGGATGGATGATCCAAGAATTGTCAGCATGTAGATGACTTTGAGCTGAATCCAAAAAGCTTTGAATCACTGAATTTGGTGGAGTATTGGCTGAGATATGCCCTTGACAAGTTGACAGACTTTGGAGTAGACAATCAGTGAGCATAGAGATGAATGATGTAAATGTATCTATAAATTAACACTTGTGTACAATTCCATTGGCATGACAAGCATTGCCTAATGGTGTAGAGAGGTGTAGACTATGATGTAGTGCTCACACACACTCAATGACAGTAGAATGAAGCTCGGGAGTGATGTCTCTCTCCGTGACTTTTCAAGTTCACCTTTTATATGGAATGTGTAAGAATTTGAATTCAAATTCAAATTCTTGGCTCCTTCTAATCAAGCTTCTAGAAACTTGGAGATATTCTCTCAATCAAGTGAACGAACTTTTCCACAAATCAGTTGGGTAGGTGATTACAAAAGATTCTAAGTCAAATTGACTTTTACAATGAGGTAAAGTGGTAAGTAATCACTAGCATATGTTCCTATGATTCTTCATGCATGTAGAGTCTTCATGACATCTTCCAAGCCAAATGTGTAGGCTTGTGATTTACACCAATAGCTCCCCCTCAAGCCAAACATTTTGTCTTAAGTCTTCATCTTCAATCTTCAAGTACATCCTGCAATCCAATCATAGATTTGAACCTGCAAAGTTTGGTCCCATCCAAAGCTTTAGTTAGCAAATATGCACATTGCATGTTGGTTGACACATAGGTCAACTGAATATCCTTGCTTAGCAACTTCTCCCTCACATAATGATAATGAGCTTCTATGTGTTTGGTCCTGGCATGATAGATAGGATTAGCTGCAAGGTGAAGAGAACTTGTATTATCTCCAAAGATAATTGGAGGCCTAGTATATAAGCCCAATTCTGTATACAAAAGCTTAATCCAAATTGCTTCTTGAGTGGCATTAGCTAGCCCTCTATACTCTGCTTCTGTAGAAGACAATGCAACAGTTGTTTGCTTTTTTGCAGACCATGAAATTGGTTTGTCACCTGCAAAAGAAATGTATCCAAAAGTGCTTCTCCTATCATCCTTGCATCCTGCCCAATCTGAATCTGAATAAACTTGTATATCAATATCTGAAGTGTAAGGAAAGTATAAACCATGGTTCTGTGTACCCTTGAGATACTTGAAGATCCTTTTTGCAGCCTCTAAGTGAGGTATCCTTGGTTTGTGCATGAATTGACTTAGCACACTAACTCCATATGCAATATCAATTCTAGTTAAGGTAGCATAGTTCAAGCTACCCACCATACTTTGATAACCTATAATGTCTTGGACTTCATCACCTTCATGGGCACTTAGCTTTAGGTTCACCTCCATTGGAGTGCTAGCTGCTTTAGCATCCTGCAAGTGAAATTTCTTCAACATGTCCTGCACATACTTCTTCTGAGTAATGTATATCCCTGAATTAGTGTAAACTAATTCAAGTCCCAAAAAATACTTCAATAATCCAAGATCATTGATCTTGAATTCCTTCATCATCTAGCTTTTGATGCTTCTGATTCCATTGACATCATTGCCTATAATGATGATATCATCAACATAAACACAAAGATAGATTACCTCTGAATTACTTCTCTTAATGAACAGAGAAGTGTCAGCCTTACTCATGACAAAACCTTGGTCTTGGAGGTATGTAGTTAGCCTGTAATTCCATGCCCTAGGTGCCTGCTTCAATCCATATAAAGCCTTCTTTAATTTGCAAACATAAGTTACCTTCTTAGGGTCTTCATAGCCAGGAGGTTGTGACATATAAACCTCTTCTGAAATCCATCCATTCAAGAAAGCATTCTTGACATCCAATTGGTACATGTTCCAATTCTTTGATGCAGCCACACTAACCAACACTCTGATTGTTGGCATCTTGGCCACAGGAGAAAATGTCTCTTCATAGTCAATGCCTTGGGTTTGTGCAAAACCCTTGGCTACCAATCTGGCCTTGTACCTGTTAATTGTGCCATCAGAATTTCTTTTCAATTTATAGATCCATCTGGATCCTATTACCTTCATGGAGTCCTTCTTGGGTACTAACTCCCATGTATCACTCTCCTTGAGTGCTTCAATCTCCTCATCCATAGCTTCTTTCCATTCTGACTTGGTGATTGCTTCTTCATATGAGCCTGGTTCTTCATTTGACAAATCCTTTGCAAGATAAATTGAATATTTAGTAACAAGAGATGTATCATACCCATATCTGATAGGTTTTTTGCTTTCTCTTTGAGACCTTTTGATTGATTGAGTTGAAGATTCTGGTATGTCCTCAAGCTTCTTCATCTTCATTTTGCCTTTGGACTTCCATGCCTTGAACTCTTCAAGGTTGATTGTATCTTCATCATTTGAACTTGACTCTCCATCTTGAGTAGGTTCCTCCTTTGTAAGTTTTGGAAATTCTTCTTCCAAATCATAGGGTAGTTTGACCTTCCTGCATTCATTCTCATACCAAGAATCATTCTCGTCAAAGATCACATCTCTGCTTACCATAAATCCCTTATTGGTAGGGTTAAAAAAACTGTAACCTTTTTTATTTAAATCATATCCAATGAAAATACATTTTTCAGCCTTTGGATCTAGCTTTCCTCTTACCTGTGAAGGAATGTGTACATATGCTACACATCCAAAAATTTTGTAGTGATTCAATGATGGTCTCTTACCATGCCATGCTTCATATGGTGTCATACCATCAAGTGACTTTGATGGTAACCTATTTATGAGATAGGTGGCAGTAGAAACACTCTTTGCCCATAGATAGTTAGGTAATTTCTTCTCATTAAGAATAGATCTAGCTGTCTCAACAATTAACCTATTTCTTCTTTCAACTACCCCATTCTGTTCAGGAGAGTACCTTGTGGTTATTTCCCTTTTGATGCCTCTGTCCTGCAAGAAGTCCTCAAATTAATTGGAGAAGTAATCACCTCCTCCATCTGACCTTAGCCTCTTCAAATTCCTTCCTGTTTGATTTTCAACTAATGCAAGATATTTCTTAAAACAATTAAATACCTCATCCTTGTGCTTCATAAAGTATAATACAGTCCATCTGCTATAGTCATCAATAAAAAACACATAGTACCTTGAACCTGAGACTGAGGGGTCTTTGCTAGGTTCCCATACATCTGTGTGTACAAGCTCTAGATAGTCTTCATGCATATATCCTTTCTTGGAGAAGGGTAACCTGTGAGACTTACCAAATTGACAAGCACCACACTTGTAAATCATATGTTGTTTGGATACATTAGGTATCCCAAGCACACATTGGTCCCTGCACATTTGCTTCAAGGTCCTTTCTCCTATGTGCCCTAATCTCTTGTGCCAAATCTCAAGCTCTGAAAGTGTTTGATCTTTATAACTGTATAATGCAATGTTCTTTGTATCTTCCAACTCAAAAGTGAAAAGTCTACCTGATTTTTCTCCTTTAGCTATCCTTTTGAATCCATGTCTTGGGTCCTCCACAAATGCTCCATACTGATTGAATCTAACCTGCAACCCTTTCTCTACAATCTGACCAACACTCATTAAGTTCTTTGTAATTGTAGGTACATAAAGTACTCTGCTCAACAAATTCTGATTACCATCACAAGTTTTCACATTTCCAACTTTAACTATAGAATGCTTTGTATCATCACCTGTTTGGACTTAGTGTTTACCTTTTGGTTCCTCAAGATCAGAGAGTAGTGCCACATTACCAGCCACATGATTTGAACACCCTGAATCAATATAAAATAAGTGATCATCATTTGTACTTGACTTTGAAGTCATGTTCATGATCAAGAGAGAGTCATCCTGCTCCTCTGTGTAGTTGTTGTAGTCCTTTCTGTTTTTGAATCCTCCTTGGTAGTTGCCATTGTAATTGTTGTTGTAGTTGTTGTTATAATTGTTGTTGTGGCCTTGGTGATGGTTGAACCTTCCTCTAGACTGAGAGTATCCACCTCTTTGGTAGCCCCTTCCTCTCTGATTTTTGTAATTCCTGTAACACTCATCTGTGGTGTGATTTGACAAACCACAAATGTTACATGGTGATGTGTTATAGGGTCTCCCCCTACCTTGCTTACCTCCTCTACCCCTACCTCTTGAAGATCTACCTCTCCCTGCATAGTTGGCTTGGGAGGTAGAGCATTCATCTTCCACCTTCTTACTCTTGCCTTTATCCTTAGATTTCTTATGAATGTATAGGGCAAAAGAGTTGTTACCTTTGGTAGTATCTCCACTCTTGGTAAGCTTTGCTTCATGTGTGAATAGTTGACCCATGAGAGTTGTAAGATCTGGAGTGTGCATGTCCATGTAGAGATCCATTGCATTGGTGAAGCTTTCCCACTTGTCATCAGCCTTGATCCCATTGATTACCTGCCTTACAATTTGTTCCTCTTCAATCTCTTCTCCTATGCTTGCTAACTGATCTGCAATATCTTTGATCTTGGTCATAAATTCTGAAACAGCTTGCTTAGGTTGCTTCCTTAGTGTTGTGAATTCAATCCAAAACTGATTTTTCCTAGCCCTTGTATTGGAGGAAAAATATGATGACAAGGTTTCCCAAGTCTCTTGGGAAGTCTTACAATTTCTGATATGAGGTAAAAGAAAGTCAGATATAGAGTTGAGTAGATAAGACCTTGCCAATGCATCCCTTGCACACCATGTGTTGAGTTTTTCTTGCTCCTCCTTGGTTGGCAAACCTCTTGCTTTGAATGAGGGCAATTCCTCATCTCCTGAGATGTATGCATAGAGACTCCTTCCTTGTAAGTAGGTCTTCATCCTTAGAGACCAAGCTTGATAGTTGTTCCTGTCCAATTTGTCAATAAATGAAGGAAGACCATCTCCCATTTTACCTTATTTGCTCTGATACCACTGTTGGGAAAGATGGATGGATGATCCAAGAGATTGAGTAGGTACTGCTAAAACCTACTTTGTACCAGCCCTCTTTAGCTTCAGACTTGATTAGTAGACTCCCTTAGCTTTCCAATGACATGAAGAAATGGCCTATGTCCTTTGGAAATGAAGTGTGTAATGATTGAATCAAAACAGATAACTTTGGAAGTCACAATGTCAAGAAAACCTTCTATTTTGGTCTTGACACCTGCTCAATGTTTTGCTCAGTGTGACCAGCACAGTAGCAATTGATAAAATCCCTTCTAGGGGTATTCAATTAGCTTAGTAAGCAAACATTTGCAAGTGAAATGACGTAAAATAATGAACTATGCTAAGAGAAATTAATTTAGCAAGATTTGGTATACCCCGACTTTTTAGGATTGTAGCAGAGATAGACCAGTGAGCACCTCGACGACGATTTATCTGAATTGGCTGAATGAAATCACTTCAAAACTTTGTCATCATGTAGATGACTTTGAGCTGAATCCAACAAGCTTTGAATCACTGAATTTGGTGGAGTATTGGCCGAGATATGCCCTTGCCAAGTTGACAGACTTTGGAGTAGACAATTAGTGAGCACAGAGATGAATGATGTAAATGTATCTATAAATTAACACGTGTACAATCCCATTGGCATGACAAGCATTCCCTAATGGTGTAGAGAGGTGTAGACTATGATGTAGTGCTCACACACACTCAATAACAGTAGAATGAAGCTCGGGAGTGATGTCTCTCTCCGCGACTTTTCAAGTTCACCTTTTATATGGAATGTGTAAGAATTTGAATTCAAATTCAAATTCTTGGCTCCTTCTAATCAAGCTTCTGAAAACTTGGAGATATTCTCTCAATCAAGTGAACTAACTTTTCCACGAATCATTTGGGTAGGTGATTACAAAAGATTCTAAGTCAAATTGACTTTTACAATGAGGTAAAGTGGTAAGTAATCACTAGCATATGTTCCTATGATTCTTCATGCATGTAGAGTCTTCATGACATCTTCCAAGCCAAATGTGTAGGCTTGTGATTTACACCAACATATGTGATATATCTTGGAGTCATCATGGTCATGCGCTCCCCAAGATGTACGTGGAGATCCCATCTGATCCAATGTGGAGATGTTAGGATATATATACATGTAAACCCCAAAAAATCTATAGATCTATTTTTTAGATATTTTCACATATATTTCATTGTATAAATTAATTCTATTTTTATATATAGACTCAAAATTCCTATTTTTGGTATAGTTAATTATATATAGAAATTCTAAAAATTTAAAAAAATTTATTTATATTTTATAAATTTAGATTTTCCTCTCTAATATTTCATAAAAATATATGTATGTATGTAGGTATGTTTGTATGTATGTGTGTGTGTAAAAACTCAAAAATCCTATCTCTCGTATATTTAATTATATATATATATATATATATATATATATATATATATATATATATATATATATATATATATATATATATATATATATATATATATATATATATATATATATATATATATATATATATATATATATATAAACCCTAAACATTTAAAGATCTATTTTTTAGATATTTACTTATTCATATTTTATATATTTAAATTTTCCTCTAATATTTCATAAAAATGTATGTATGTGTGTGTGTGTAAAAACTCAAAAATCCTATTTTTGATATATTAATTCTATTTTTGTGTAAAAACTCAAAAATCCTATTTTTGGTATATTTAATTATATATATTTAGATTTTTCTCTAATATTGTTTCATCAATGATTTGAATCTCAGTATAGTTAATGGCTTCAATCGAGAATTACAGTCAGACTAAGCTTGTTTAATCACTACAACGTGCCGTAGGTTCCAACTGAAGCTCCTAACATGAATTTAGATAGAGTGGGCTTGTTCCATTACAAAATGCCTCTTTTAATAAATCCACCAAAGGCTTTGCAAGAGAAGCATCCTTCTCGCTGAAAAACAATATAGCAGTGTGGATTTCACGTGGTAGATCATAGTTCACTACTAAAGAAATATCTGATACATCCAATCCGACATAGCCACTCCGTTAGGCTATCAACCTCCCCTTTCGTCTCAACAAATACAACAATCAATATCTATGACAAAAGATAAGACTGTTTGAATGCTGTTTTAAAACTTTCAAAGATTAAAACGAACTCACAAATACCGTTTTGCTTTCCCGCACCTCATTTCTTGCTTTTCCAAAAACTTTAAAAGTCGGTTCCTCTTTGAGCTTACTTCTAAATGACATGTATGTGTGTATGTGTGTATGCATATGCATGTGTATGTGTGTATGCACATATCTGTGTATGCATGTGTGTATGCACATATCTGTGTATGCATGTGTGTATATATGTATATGCATATGCATGTGTGTATGTATGTATGTATATGCATGTGTGCATGTATGTATGTATGCATATGCCTGTGTGTATGTGTGTATGCATATGCACGTGTATGTGTGTATGCACATATGTGTGTATGTATATGCATGTGTGTATGCATATGCACGTGTGTATGTGTGTATGCATATGCATGTGAATGTGTGTATGTATATGCATCTGTGTATGCATATGCATGTGTGTATGCATATGCATGTGTGTATGCATATGCATGTGTGTATGTGTGTATGCATATGCATGTGTATGTGTGTATGCACATATGTGTGTATGTATATGCATGTGTGTATGCATATGCATATGTGTATTATGTATGTATATGCATATGCATGTGTGTATGTATGTATGTATATGCATGTGTGTATGTATATGCAACTTGTGTGTGTATGTATGTATGCATATGTATGTTTGTATGTATGCACATATGTGTGTATGTATATGCATGTGTGTATGCATATGCATGTGTGTATGCATATGTGTATGTACGTATGTATATGCATATGCATGTGTCTATGTATGTATGCATATGCATGTGTGTACGTATATGCAACTTGTGTATGTATGTATGTATGCATATGCATGTGTGTATGTGTGTATGCATATGCATGTGTGTATGCATATGCATGTGTGTATGTGTGTATGTGTGTATGTGTGTATGTGTGTATGCATATGCATGTGTATGTGTGTATGTATATGCATGTGTGTATATATATGCATATGTGTGTGTATGTATGTATGCATATGCATGTGTGTATGCATGTGCATGTGTGTATGCACATATGTGTGTGTATACATATGTGAGTGTGTATGTATATGTATATGTCTCTCTTTTTCTCTCTCTCTCTCTCTCCTTATGTTTCTCTAGATCTCTCTCTCTCTCTCTCTCTCTCTCTCTCTCTCTTCTCTTTATGTCTCTCTAGATCTCTCTCTCTCTCTATGTCAATCGAAAACAAAACAATCACTTAAATCAATGTAATTGTTTGGCTCATTGTCATCAAAGTCCACTTAATGTTGTCCTTCGTCGAATTCCAAAGACCTGACACCAAAATCTCTTTAGAAACTAAAGAGAAGAGAAATTAGAAAAGGGAAAACATAAAGAAAGAGAAAAGAGTGCTATAGTATGTGTGATACTTACCGAAACTTTAGATCTAGAGAAAAAGAGAGGTGTGCATAGATAGATAGAGAGAGAGAGAGAAAGAGTGAGAAACAGAGAGATGTAGCTTGTGC